>JAKTRU010000034.1:0-208717 GCA_030579875.1 Sugiyamaella paludigena
GTAGTTGGAGAGAACTACACCGGTGTTAAATGCTCACCGATTGAGTGGTAAAATAATTACTAGGGCCTCGCTTCAGCCCGTGGAAATAGATAATGGACACCAACATATTCATCAGAGTTAGAACTAGTCTGGGCCTGATACTGGTTATTATGCACAGTAAGCGGCAACTTTAGTCGCAGATGAAACGACATTTAATCCTGCTCACTGATTTAAAATATCGTAATACAGAATAGAATAACGTTATTATAAAATATGCATATATTTTCTTTCTTTATTTTCACATTACTGTAACGTTAACATCAATATTATTCGTTGTCATGATCAGTTTCAATCTACTCTTTCATCTAGTCACCTCCATTCATTACCCCTGGGTTTTGAAATTTTGTTTAGGCTTAGCTCCATCTTGCTCCATGCCACTAATGCAGGCCGCACATATTGTTCGCATGTATAAAAACTCAAATTGAAGCCCCCACTCCTGCGTGAAACGGGAAGGTTGTCCCTTTATCTGTTGATATTAGGGTAATTCGCTATTTAAAGCCACGTTACAACAACTGATCTTTATGTCAGATCAGCCAAATGTAACATCGAAGATCTGGGATCCTGAAATCTCTGTATGCTCTAGTCGGCCATTGTGAGCAAGACGAAAGGCTCCAACGCAACTGGTCCAAAGCCGCGAGTGAATGCATAAGCCAGATAAACGAATGAGATGATTGTAAAATCTACCTTGAATTATTTTAAGTGAATGGGTACTACTACATGAAAGTTTACGCAGGTGCCCATCTCCGATGAACTTGCGATAATAGTATACAGCAGTGCTCCTATTCTGATTCTGATTCTGTATTCAGTTAGCTTGTTTTTCAACCCCAGATTCCTCTCCTTACTGCCGAGATCAGGCCTGTTTTGAGTTGGTCTTGATTTAGATGGTTTATGAAATCCTCCGAAGGAAATTGAATTCGACTCTTAATTAAACTGCGGTCTGCATCTCGGTATTAAATAACCGCGGCAGGATACTCTTTCCTCGTCTCGCGCTGGCTTCTGAAGCTGCAGGGGGATAAAATCGGACAGACCCTTGACCTCACTCTCTAACTACATCGCTGTTTGTTACAGACCAATTTTCTCTATTTGTTGAACAATCCGGTGGATTGCCGGCTGAGGACACCCATGGACTTCAAGTACAAAACCTGATATCCACTAAGTTCTGTGATTTCCCGCTGATCGCTCATCTCACACCAATTGTATTAGTTGCTGGCCAGCAGGGGAAAAGATTCAAGTCATTGTTCTCGGTGAAAAGGGTGTTTCAGTGACATTACAACTACTACCGGCGACAACTCTCTTCCATATCTGATGTAACTGTAACTCGATAACTATATTATGCCACTTCTGTGTACAACCTCGTAGATGTTCCCCCCTTTTGAAACATGCATAATATACCCAGATTCTGATAAGTCTTTAAGGGCATAAAACACCGTTTCATATCCATACCTACCTCGGGCAGACGAGGTTCGGCTTAAGTCTCTCGGTTGGTACTAACCAATAATCAATTAAAATGAAGTCAATAGATGAAATAATTCTCATAAGTCAAGATGAAATCACTATATCATACCAGCCAAGAGTGTAAAACAAAATTTTCGTATCACCCAGAGGATGAATATGTCGAGCGACAGCTATGGGATCCGGGGTAATGACCCCACTTCGGGATTGCGAGGATCTCACCCCAGCAGGACCTGACGATGTAGATCGATCAGGAGCAATTAACATAATGTCACAGTGCCATTTCAAAGAGATCCGTAGAAAACTCCAGTTCTGTTCGCATGTGCGGGGTGCGGGGTAAGATATTTCAGCGGCAACTTCGTTAACCGTTATGCTATGTGCGTTACGTAATCGACATTGAAGGAAAGAAAAGATGCCAACTACTTAAGGAATATACCCCAACCCATATCACGTGAGAGAGAGTATGATCGCGACCACTGTAAAACATCCTTTTGAAAACTTTCATTCCCTTCGTCTTCTCTTCTTTTTCTCATCAACTGCGTGACTTAAGTTGATAGGCCCATTTCCGCCATGGCTCATTAATGTGTCTACACGCTAAGAGTGAAACTGGATGTCTTTTTATCATGCCTCTGAAAGTGTGTTATCTGATTTCGTTTTGAAGTACAGGTTTTGACATAGTAAGAGTGCATTGTTGATGTCTAATCGATCCGATGATAATGAATGAAAACATATCTGAGACCTAACATTGTAAATCAGGGTATTCTTGTTTTGAAATGTTATGATTTTATTTTGATTGTTTGATATTTCTATTAATATACATATATATTTCTTGCCCTTTTCTTATTACAAGAGAGAGTATTTCCAACCTTATATATGTCGTAGGAATGCGATTCGGGAACATCTTAGTATACTTCACAGTTAAAATATAGACTCATTTATAAAAAATGAATAGAAAATGATATCTTGCCAGCTTCTAAGACGTTTTTGTTTTAGGGTGCTCCATGTATTTATACGTGCTGAACTCGAAAAGGAGACAGACATCATATTCTTTGTTTCTGCCTCCGGCAACTGGGATGTAGCCTTCAAACCACTTCCCCTTGTTAAGCCGGCGTAGTTCCGAAAACTGGCCATCTGGGTTTCAACCTAGATAACAGTAGAAAGCGAGAGACGAATGGTCACTCACAAAGTAGTGGTACTCAGCATGCACGGTTTGCCCCAACCTCTTCTCGTGAAGAAGCGATTCTAGGTTAGTTGGTGTATACAACTACAATATATAGAAAGTCTAATTAGTAACATGATTGCTCTCTGACAACCCAAATTATAGGCAGAAATGAAACCAAGGATCGATAAGATCTTACAGAATATCGAGGGAAGAGGAAAGGAAGATCTCTGACTATTTGAAGAAGATCGACTCTATCTATGTGTAGGTGATAACGCCGTATAACCCCAACCCTTACAATTATTAGTATTTTTTTTTCAGATGCAGAACAGAAATTTCAAAATCATCTCTATCTATCCAACTATCCTGTATAAATATATATATATATTATTAAAGAGAAATCTTTATTCTAAAGTTTGATAGTTTCATACCTTTAATCTTTCATTATGGGTAAAGCTCAAAAGAAACATGGTAAAGGTCGTTTAGATCATTACTATCGACTTGCTAAGGAGAAGGGTTATAGAGCTCGTTCTTCCTTCAAAATTATTCAGATTAATGAAAAATACGGTCATTTTCTTGAAAAATCTAAAGTAGTTATCGATTTATGTGCAGCTCCAGGGTCTTGGTGTCAGGTAGCATCTAATTTATGCCCTATAAATTCGTTGATTATAGGAGTAGATTTAGCACCAATAAAACCTTTACCGAATGTTATCACTTTTCAAAGTGATATTACTACTGAACATTGTAGAACCCAGTTACGTGGTCATATGAAAACATGGAAAGCTGATGCTGTATTACATGATGGTGCTCCCAATGTTGGTATGGCTTGGACTCAAGATGCATTCACTCAGTCAGAGCTAGTTTTACAGTCATTGAAGTTAGCAGTGGAATTTCTTATCCAAGGGGGGGTTTTCGTTACCAAAGTTTTCAGATCAAAGGATTATAATAATCTGATGTGGGTCTTCCAACAATTTTTTGATAAAGTTGAAGCAACAAAACCACCTTCATCAAGAAATGTCTCAGCAGAAATTTTTGTTGTTTGTCGAGGGTTTAAAGCACCTAAAAAGATCGATCCTAAATTATTAGACTCTAAAAGTGTGTTTGAAGAATTACAAGATCCTAGTCAAAACTTTCAAGCTAAAGTTTTCAATCCTGAAATTAAACGTAGAAAGAGGGATGGTTATGAAGAAGGCGATTATACTCAGTATCATACTATGTCTGCCCGTGAATTTGTTAAACATGATGATCCTATTCAATGTTTAGGTGGAATGTCTGCATTTACTTATGATCATAATCTAGAACCGGAATTAAAAGAACTAAAAAAATTGCCTCAAACTACTCCAGAACTACTTGAATGTTTTAAAGATTTGAAAGTTTTAGGTAAAAAAGATTTTAGAATGATTTTGAAATGGCGATTAGCAGCTAGGGAGCTATTGAAAATTGATGATGATAAGAAGGATGACGATGACAAGGTTGAAATAGAACCATTGACTGAAGAGGAACAGATCGAAAAAGAATTGACTGATCTTCAACAGCAGGAGAGATTAAGAAAGAAACGAGAAAAGAGGCATTCTAATGAAAAGAAGCAAAAGGAGATTGTTAGAATGCAAATGAATATGGTGACTCCCGGTGAAATTGGGCTTGATGCTGGTCAGCAGGGATTATCCTTGTTTAGTCTGAAGCATGCTGAACGAACCGGTAAACTTGCTGATATTATAAAGGGTAAAAAGAGTATGGTTTTCAATTCTGGTGGTGTAGATGATGATGTTGATATGGGTGGTACTACTGACAGTAGTGGTCGCCGTACTAAAGAGATAGATGATATCGATGAAGATTATGATAGTGAGAAAGATGATGATGATCTGGATGATGAATTAGATAATATGTATCAAGAATACAAGCATCGTAAATCAGAACGGGATGCTAAATATGAGGCTAAAATGGCTCGTGAAGTCAATGATGATGAATGGGATGGGTTTACCGAACAAAAGAATTCCGACGACGATGACTCGGATGTTTTAGAGGCTGACAGTGGTGACAGTGATAGTGACGGCGATGAAAGTATCAATAAGTTAATATCAACACTTAGACCATCGAAAGTTGGCGATCTAAGTAGGAAAGCTGCCGTGTTTTTTGATAATCCTATTTTCAATTCACTAGAAATTACTGACAATGATAGTGGAAATGGTGTTATTTCCACCAAGGTTAATGGTGTTGTCAATGGAAATGATGGAACTGGTCATGTTAGAAAGAATACTGAAAATAAAGATAACGTCACGACTTCTACGAATGGTAGTAATGGTCATCTTAATCATCTTGATTCTGACAATGAGGATGATGATTTTGAAGTGGTTGCTCGAAGACAAGATGACTTGGAAGATTCTGAAGATGATTGGAATACTGATAATGATAAGAAAAGTAAAGAACCATATGTTGATATCGTAACAACACAAGCTATGACATTAGCACATCAATTAGCATTAGGCCAAAAATCAAAGCATTCATTGATTGATGAGGGCTTTAATCGATATGCTTTTAGAGATAGAGATGGATTACCAGATTGGTTCATTGATGATGAATCGAGACATAGTAAGATCATGAAACCAATTACAAAGGAAGCTGCCGAGGCAATTAAAGAGAAATTAAAAACGATGAATGCTCGGCCTATCAAGAAGGTTGCTGAGGCTCAAGCTCGCAAAAAGTATAGAACACAACAGAGATTAGAAAAAATCCGCAAGAAGAGTGATTTAATTAATGATGATGGATCGAAATCAGAGAAAGAAAAATCTGAAGATATTGCAAAGCTGATGCGTAAGGTATCCAAGAAACCGAGCAAGAAACCAAAGGTCACAGTCATTGCAGCCAAGGGATCTAATAGAGGTCTCCAAGGACGACCAAAGGGAGTCAAGGGTAAATACAAGATGGTTGATGGAACATTAAAGAAGGAACAAAGATCACTTAATCGGATCCAGAAGAAGATTAAGAAGAAGCATTAAGTATTATATCAAGAATAATTGTATAATTAACAACATAAGTCTATATATATAAAGCATGACATCATTCTCCATGGATTTGAACGAGATCTTGGGTTGTTGGGCCCTGGACGAACGGGGATTTACGCCTCTCTTCTCAGAATCTATCAGGACATCTGTGCTAAACGAAAGCTACTTAATTAAGAGAGTCAACCTTAACCTTCGGTCACTCTGACAGAGGGAAGTTCAGTCAGTCTCTTGAATCCGGCAGACATGTCGTCTTGTTACAGCGGCTGGGAAGCTGGAATGGACCTCGTGGCTTGCTTCCCTCTCAAAGTGAGAGGAGGCTACCTAGTTCCAATGAGCTTGAAGCGAGTCTGATGCAGCGCCACAACCACCGAAGGCAAGCTAGTACATGTACTGTAGTCAATTAGCTCACCCCTGAAGAGGTGAAGCGATAAGGTCTAAAGTCTAAGCAGCCTGCGGCGCATGCGGCTGCGGATGTCACTGCAGCTGCATACAATACGCACAATGCGGGTTACGAAGAGAAAAAAAAATTATCTGAGGGTCCACAAGAAGTTTGAGGCGTCATTATTTTATTTCAATAAGCAAAAAAAAAAAATTCGAGGGGGAGATAGATCTAAATTAATTTTAAGTAGTTTTATCTTTGATATTTTTCTGTTATCGTTGAGTTGGTAGATTTATTTATTTTTGAATTCTTTCTTTCGGGACTTATAATCTGTCTGGGAACAAAGGATTCGTATTATTAATTATTCAGACGCGAGATTCACATTCGCGATATTCTGAACTGTAGAAGGAGATAGAGTTAGATGAATAATTAATAACTTATACGCGTTTTTCCTCGATATCCTTTTAGTTTCAACTAGCTTAACGGAATCGAAGATTGAATATTAATCTATATTATGGCGGGTGGTACTCCAATAATCGCACGGAATCAAGCTTTCGCGGAACAAATTCTCAATAGCCATCTGGAATTTGTACCGGCCCGAAAACCGGATACCACGACCTCAAAGCCTTCTTCTTATATATTAATAAAGCCTGAGGTAAAGACTAGTCAGAAAGCAGATGGAGATGAGGACGGGAACAATGATGACAATGAGGACCTAGTTGATAAGAATCTAGACTTGGACACAGACCATGATCATACTGAAAAAAGAAACAATCTTCCGCGATCACCATCGTCTTCTTCATCTTCAGATGATAATGACGATGATTATGAAGATGACAATGATGAATTCACTCGAGATACATCAGTACTGACACCTATATCAAGTCCGGAAGAAGACGATCAAGAGGATAACAAAGAAGATGAAAATGATGGAAACAGCATAGATAAATCATTATCTACTACTACTACTACTAGTCTTGTCCGATTCTATGATATTAATGAAAGTACTACTGATAAGGGTTCACTACCGAATAGTCATATTGTCAAATCGTGGCGTAGTCTTTCTACCCCACCTATGGGTCTTGAAAATCGTTCTGTTACGTGTTATATGAATGCTGCTATTCAGGCTATTATACATGTACCTGCTATGGCCCATTATCTTATGGATATTGTCCAGGGAAAATATAGAAATTCATTGCCTAATAACAGTGTTAGTAATGATCTTGCAATGTTATTAAAGAGACTCTATGAACCCAGCAAAAAGCATCATGTGTATCCTATCAAGATAATTCGTAGATTACCGGATATTAATTGTATGATGTCTGAATGGCAACAGGAAGATTCTCATGAGTATTTTATGTCTTTGATTAGCCGTATACAAGAAGATAGTGTTCCCAAAGGTCAGAAATTAAATACTTCGATTATCCATGAAATTTTTGGAGGTAATATTGATCAGAAGGTAACATGTAAAACCTGTGGGCATATTTCCACAACTCATCAAGATTTCTATGATTTACCTGTTTCATTTTCTGGTAGGGAATTGAAGGCATTTAGAGAATCACGAGAGTTGGACACTGTCAATGGTAATATTAGTTTGTCCAACGATTCCACTTCCCTTGCCATTAATAGTAATGAGACTGTTGGTTCTTCCGAAGTATCTGCTTCATCTTCTTCTCAAAATACGGCATCTATTACCTCTCCTGTTCGTGCCAAGTTCACCCTTGAAGGTTCCATAAAGGACTTCTTTTCCCCTGAGATTATTAAGCCGGACGCTAAAACAAAATCTGGCTATCAGTGTGAAAAATGTAAAAATCTCACTTCAGCTGTGAAAATCAGCCGTATAAATCAGGCCCCTGAATACCTGGCTATACATATTAAGCGGTTTAAATTTCAGGGATCCCATTCACAAAAGTTAAAAGAGACTATGAGGTATCCGTTGGATCTCGATCTCACTAAATATTCGGTTTCTGGTGAACCAATTCGTTATAGACTCATGAGTGTTATTGTTCATGAAGGCCGGACTGTTTCGAGTGGTCATTATATAGCACTCTGTCGTCAGCCTAATAACACTTGGGCTGAGTATGATGATGAATGCGTTCGCAAAGTTAGCGAAAAGACTGTTTTAAGGCAAAATTCAGCCTATATGCTTATTTATTCACGCTTGACTCACATTAAGAAGACTGTTCCTGCTGCCAAGCCGTCACCTAAGAAGATAACAGAAGCTGCTAGGATAAGACAACAATCGAAAAAGCCTTCGCCCAAATTATCCAGAGCATCACCACGGCCAAATTCGACCCCGGTCAAGTATCCTTCGCCATCACCTGATACCTCTAATAAGAGACAGCAGCTAGAAGACGATATCGATCAAATCTTTAATAAAAAGAAGCCAAGGGCGTTTTAATATATTTTTAATCTTGCATATATACATATATATTTACGACTAATGTTATAATATGTTGTTATTTTTTCGTGAATTTTCTTTTTAATTTTAGTTTCAACCAAGGACGATTCGTATAGAAACGGGAGATGCGGACCTCAAGAGTTGCCAACTTCCAAGCCCAAAATCAGAAGAAACTTTAGCTGGGAACCATACGTCCTATTCTATTATTCCATGCTAATATATTCGAGCGAAGGTCTGCTTTGAACACCGCAGACAACGCAGAATTCTAATCAGAAATTGAAGGAAGATCTCAGACAACGTCAACGCCTGAAAATAGTAAAATTGTAATAAACTAAGCAAGAACACACAAGCCTTTATTAAATTCTATATCTCTTTCTATATATATGTACAATATGAAACAATCAAAACTCCTCTCTCTTGGACTCATCTTGAAGTTCATAGACATTGATTTTATTTCCAATCCTCTCATCTACATCAAAATTCAACATCCATTCTGATCCAGTTTCAATACCCTTCTGTTTCCATTTCGTTGGCCAGTCATCTTCCTCTTCTCGCAATAAGTCAACATCTTCCTTAATATTAAAAGGTCGAGTATTACCAAAAACTACAGCAGCAGTCGAAGCACCCATTTTGTCGGCCAAATGTCTTTTCGTGAAGAATCTATACAATCGCCTCGGTGCGTTAAGGAATCCCATTAAGTGTGGGAATGATATAGCTGAAATCGGCTCGAATTCAGCCAGAGTTTCCAATTGTGCCGGTGCTTCTATATCACCGTAATCACCTATCTTGACATAAGGCTTAGACACAGGCTTCTTCTTGGGCTCTTCTTCCTTTTTGACATCAGACTCTTCAGAGACACCGTTATTCTTATCTTGCTTATCATCCTCATGCGGTAACTCTCCATAAATATCCCTCATGTCCCTTTCTTTGTCAGGGAACTCTTCAAAGACAGTTTCAGATTTTGTTGTTTCATCAAGAGTTTTGGGTGTAATGGCATTATCCGAAAATACCGGTTCATCCGGGTGCTGTGCTTCGTGGTGCTGAGCTATTTCATTCTCAGCAATTTTCTCTGGTGCTTCTAAGGGGCCAAGCCAACCTTCGTGAAGACCATTTATATACTCCTTATAAGCGCCTCTTCCTATGCAAATAACACCACCTGTGGTATCCTTACGAACTTTACTAAGAATGGCATCATCCAACTCATCAGTAGGCTCAACAGTAGTGGACAATCCTAGGTCGGCTCTCCTCTTATTTCTGATCTCCTCAGCAACCAATGCTCGAATCTCACCCTGACGGTTCTCTGACTTCACTTCATAATCGATAGCTGCGGCTACAAGAATAGGTTTAATATACTGTCGGAAATGAGCAAATCCTAAGTCGAGATAATCTGCTGGTGGAGGTGCAATAAATACAGTAACCTTTCGTGGCATATCTAATGGGTTCATATGTTGTTCAGCCAAATACGACACTCTATCTTTCCATTGCTGTCTTATTCTTTTCCTTTCTCGACGGTCATATCCCCAAGCTCCCACAATAGAGAATGTGACGGCCCAGAAAATGCTCCAGTTCCTTGAAGGTATTCGAATCCTTGGGATACCTAACGCCTGTAGCGCAGGGTTAGTATACCCTTTGGGTCGAGGTTTAGCATTAGATGCTGTCCCCGTCTCCTTATTCTTTGAAGCTTCCTTTGCTACTTCTGGCCCAGTATCCATTTGTACAGAATCAATCAGTGGCTCTGCGAATATTTAGCCAAATCTAAATCAGCTTGGACGATACTGAAAATATTCCGAGAAGGTAAGCTCTGCTGCATGACCCTCCTCTTTCCCTCATTAAAGGCTGGAAGAAAACTCTGAAATATTTACAGCCCCACGAGCCTCACAAGCCGCATTCCTCTGGAGAGGTGTCAAAGCTTAGGTCGAAGATAAACAAAACGACAGACAACCTGGCTTGTTTCTTGCTCGACATTAAGTGGTGTAGGCTGTTGCTTTCTTTCATCATTTGTTGTTAGCCGTCGCCATCACTTCATGATAGTTTCGCTTCACTTGATGTTAGATCTGTTAATCTCATCATTTATTATCTCTGGTAGGGGAGGAGCGACTGATTTCAATTTTTGATATTGACAACTTATTCTTCCCGCGTGCAATGTAGATAAGTTGACGTTATTGTCTCTAATCAAGATCAACCCAGATCTGTCCAAATTAGTTTATATAGTGTGCAGAAGAAGATCTTCAAAGATTGAACGTGAGCACCTATTCCAGATCAATTAGATCGTATTTTATATATGACAGAAAGATTGCGGACAGCTATTCGCTTACAACTTTCCCAGCTCAACTTGAACTCGGGGCAGAGTAAGGGTACAGTGGCCAGAGAGAGAAATGGCCCGACAATCACAATACTGTTATACATATATCGACAACTATACAAGCTTTATTTCTAATTGTTCTCGAACTATACATCAATTTATCAACAGCAGCGATATACATTCTACTCTCAATCTTATAAATCACCAGGCACAGGGAATGTAAGAGCCCACTCAGTAACTTCATCCTTTAATTTCTGAACTTCTGGCAAGCTCTCAGCAGCTTTTCGGAAGTCGGCGACCTTTTGCTTAATTCCCTTAGTAGCAGCGTCCTGCTTAATAGAAACAGCAATCTTCACAGCTCTATCAATATATTGAGCAACTTTCTTGAAATCCTCCTGGCCAAATCCTCGGGTTGTCATGGCCGGTGTACCAACACGGATTCCACCAGGTACAAGAGCAGACTTATCGCCAGGAACAGTGTTTTTATTAGCAGCAATATTGACTAATTCAAGAACAGTTTCCACTCGGGCACCATCAATTTTGTTAGGTTTGAGATCAACAAGAATCAAGTGGTTATCAGTGCCACCTGAAACGAGAGTATAGTTCAACTCCTTAAGAGCGCCAGCGAAAACTTTAGCATTTTCAACGACCTTTTGCTGATATTGTTTAAATTCAGGGGTAGTTGTTTGTCCCAGGGCAACAGCAAGAGCAGTGATGGTATGATTGTGAGGCCCACCTTGATGACCAGGGAAGACTGAAAAATTGATTGGATTCTCCAAGTCATAAAGAATCTTATTACCTTTCTTATCAGTACTACGAACACCCTTACGGAAGAAAATAATAGCACCACGTGGCCCACGAAGTGATTTGTGGGAAGTTGTGGTGACAATATCGGCGTGAGCAAAAGGAGAAACTGCGACTCCAGCAGAAACCAACCCAGCAGTATGAGCCATATCGGCCAATAAATATGCCCCTACTGAATCGGCTATCTCTCTAAATCGAGCATAATCAATATTTCGACTGTAAGCAGATGCACCAGCCACAATAATTTTAGGACGGAATAAAGAAGCAGTTTTAGCAAGAGTATCATAATCAATTAATCCTGTAGATTCATCCAAACGATAAGGCATAGTTTGGAAATATTTCGAAACCATTGAAATCTTTTTTGTAGGGGTTTGATATCCATGGCTCAAATGTCCTCCATGAGGCAGATCAAGACCCATGATTCGATCGCCAACCTCTAAAACAGCAGAATAAGCATATAAATTAGCTGGTGCTCCTGATAATGCTTGAACATTAACCCCCCATTCTTCGTCCGATAGTCCAAATGCTTCCAATGCTCGTTTCTGGCAAAGGATTTCACCTTGATCGATAAATTGGTTACCGCCATAATAACGTGCTCCAGGGTATCCTTCAGAATACTTATTCTGCATTTCAGATCCCAGAACATCCATTACTGCTTTGGATGTAAAATTTTCAGATGGAATCAAGGTGATAGATTCCTTCTGTCTCCGTCGCTCTCTGGAAACAATGCCAGCGACCTCCGGATCAAGCTTTTCAACAGATTCACCAAGAAGCTAGGAAGATATCTCGTTAGCAAATAAATGATATTTCTCTTCGCGAATCATCATCTCAGACACATTAAGCCTAGATCGGGCGTCTCCGATTTCAATCAGGATCATAATTGGTACTTACAGCCTTGGATGACAGGGAAGATGCACTTCTCTATATGAAGGTTAGTACTACAAGAAAATAACAGACATCATCATAATCATTCAGCAATTGCGGGGTATTGCATACCGTTAAAATCCGAGAACTTCTCGATAAGGATCTTAGAGAAATCATTTTGGAGAATTTATAATGCCCCTAGAAGTAAATATATATATATGGTCAATTGGGAAGGATGAATTGTGATGTAGATTCTCTTGTATTTATATAACAAGCAGGTTATGCTGCTCTCAGTAGAGTCACTCAGAAATGATAGCGCTAGACAGCTTGCCATGTCCGAGGGTAAGGGTTTACCCGGGTCATCAATAAAAAATGAAGTCAAAAACTGACTGTTATTCGTTAATGTAGACAGGGACTTCTTATCGGGCGGAGCCTTATCGTAGGAACTAGCTTGATGCCTTTGACACGGATCTTGAAAAAGTTTCCGGGAACAAGAAAAAGCCTATTCTTTAATGCGAATATTCATAACCCAATTCAACTGGCTGGCAACAGTTGAAACTCTTGTTCAGACTTCAGAGTAGAACTTCAACGGCGTGTTTGCTAGCGTCGGTCTGACCCTGTAGGATGAACCCGAGTGGAGCTGCAGCATCAAGGGAGTGAGCAAAAGAGTACACAACACCAGCTCCGCTGCTCCCAGCTAGAGTCAAGGCATGGAATAGAGTCCTCATCCATAACCGTGTAACTATAGCTAACTTATATGGTACTGTACCGGTAAGATACGTTATATCGCAGTTCTGATGCTTTGGTGGAACAAATGTATTGAGCCGCGGGCGGCTTTCTAGTCACGTGCTTAAAATTGAAAGCTAGCCAGCTAGCTAGCTAGAGCTTAATTAAATTTGAATTTTTCAACATCTATCGAATAACAAGCTAGATATAGACATACATATTTTTTATCTGCTTGCCTTCTTATATACTCTACCATATCATCAGTTAGATTTCTGAGTCTCTCAGAAAGAATAAGCTTTTGAAAAAATGTCAAAGCAGGCGGCAAAGAATGTTCTAGTGAAATTAATTGTAGGTGCCGGTCAAGCTTCACCACAACCTCCTGTTGGTCCTGCCCTTGGTTCAAAAGGTGTTAAAGCTATTGATTTTTGCAAAGATTTCAATGCTCGAACTGCTCATTATACTCCAGGAACGCCTATACCGGCCATTATTACAGTTAAGCCAGATAGAAGCTTCCAATATGAAATCAAGAGTCCACCGACTGCATGGCTGATATTACGGGCAGCTGGTGTGGAAAAGGGCACACCAGAAGCTGGCAAGAAGACAATTGGACAAGTGTCTTTGAAGCATATTTATGAGATTGCTAAAATTAAGAAAGCTGTAAGTATTGATGCTTAATTGTGATTCGATTTTCCACGGTTACTTAATCCAATATTGAATGCTGTCAGGCATTAATCGAAGCTTAGGCAGCCACGAGCAAAGGGAGCAAACAAGGTCTGGGGAAGCACCCCAGCCACTGTAGGCGCAGCAGCACGGAGTTGATTTTTGCCTCTATCCTGGATGAATGGCTTGACCGTCATGTCTGGTTATTTCTATTTTATAATGGGGCCCTGCTCCTTTCTCTGATCTATGAGATTTCCTTGATGGTCAATAAGATTTGGATTCCTTGGTCCATTTGAAATAGATACTAACATGCAGGATCCTCGACATGATGGATTAGATTTAGAAGGTATTGCAAAAAGTGTTATTAGCGTCGCAAAATCTGCTGGGATTGAAGTTGTTCCATGAATATTTTATGATATTTTGTTCTGTATATAATTGTAAATAGAATTTGTTTTATGATTAAGGGAAATTATGGAGTGTGAAATAGAACTCTGAGTCCTCTTCCCGTGTCGACGAGATGAATGAGGTGCAGCAGAAAATGAGTAGAATCCGCCTCACACTCTGCCTCCAGCGGCTCTGGAGTTGCCCCGATCCTGTTTGCTTGCTTCGCTCGAGGTTATCTCAATGAAGGCGCGATTCTACTGTAGCGAGTGCCAGGGGTATGAGACTTGCACTGTGTTAAATCCATAACTTCCCTTCACAGAAATTGTTTTGTGAGTTCATGCTTGGCTGGAATATAGTTATATAGATTCCGCCAAGAAATCATTCAATACTGATGATAAATCTCGGGAGATCCCTTCACGGAATAGGAAGCAGCTTTTTCGCGTCAACTCTTGACAATGACCTCTGCGCTCTACCGAAACTTCTCCTCCGGCGAATCTATTTCTTTGATATTTATTTCATAGCAAATCAATCCGTGGATACATACCCATATACTGCAAGTATAAGATGTATTTTCCGAATTCCTGTTTGGGGCTAAGATTGATAGATTAGTCTACCGGGCCCAGCTGTCGCTTCATCTTTGTTCTCATCCTCATGGAACAGAAAGTTCCATATGACTGCTAACTGCATCAATTAAACTCTCGGATGCAGTCCCCGCTGAACTGCGGGGAGGTTCAATTATTCTCATATTTCATATCTCAATATTCTCAAATATGGGGTTCAAATAAGGGTGAAGGTGCAACCGGCTAACATCTGAATAAATTTTGAAGTTTGATAAAGAGTATTCGTCATATAGCAAGATATGAAATTGACATTTCTATATTGTGATACATGTATGACCAAGAAGTTGACAGCTAGAACTAGTTTGTGATATAAAGGGAAGGATAATCGAATCTAGACTAGCTCCACATCTGACTACAGTAGCAAGACCCTGTCGATCATTGTCTTAACTGCAAATTGGAATTTGATCGGACACTTTAAGGCTGACTTAATGTTACTATTGTGTCGGGGCGCAGCAGCCTGTACAAGGCATACTTCGGCTCAAGTATTCATGGTCAGCTTTGCATCGAAATAGATGGTGATCTGTTGATTAATTTTATTAAGCCTAGCCAAGAGGTAGTCGCTTGAGAATTCTGTTGATCCAACGGCCAGCTGGAATCATTGACAGGAGGACAGGAGACAGCTCGGTGAGGAAATCGCGTCCAGCCATCGTCTTAGATAGAAATGAGTTATAGTTTCAGCGTGTGTCATCGTCGACTTCGGTTAGAGCTCCACGCTAGAACTGCTTTGTATCTCTCAGCCTCCTTGATCGACCCTGATCATTATGGTAATTATACTATGCATGTTGTGTAATTAATTGTAATTTCTCCGCTTCGCAGCATGAAAGAATTATTGTACATGTGACGGCCCGGCTTCACTCTGCATGTAACTAACTGTATAGCTGCTGAACTACTGCGGCCAATAGCTCCTTTAACCCCTCACACCCCATCAAACAGTTTCAAGGGGAGGAATTAATTTACATTTAAAACCTTCACGATCCTGCGAAAACTCGGAATATGAATTCTAACAATTGACCTTAATTTTCATTTTTGTTAACTTCACAACTATTGCTTCCTAATAATATAACATTTTTTTTGGCTGCTTGTGGCTGTAATCATAGTAGTTCATCAAACGGCAGGGTCAATAAGTGTTTCTCAGAGCATGCAGTTAACGAAAAGCTTATCTCAGTTTTTAATATCGGCCCATTTCGGAATCGTTACGATAATTACAATTATAACAAATGTGAATGGTTCTTCAATTGTTGGTCATAAGCAAATAGCTGTTCAAAATTTGCAGCCGCTTTTATCTCACCGTCCAAGATGGGTCGACACAGAGAAATTACGCGGAATTTCTAAAAAAGGTGGTCATGGTGGAGGTGATGGTAGTGACTCAGGAGGCTCAAGCGGTAGTGGTTCTGATGATGGCAGCGGGTCAGAGTCTGGATCTTCTAGTTCTAGCGCATTAGGTTCTTTCTCTAATGAAGCTCCTCCGCCCTTCAAAGGCAATGTTTATTCTAATCCGTCTGTTGCAGGACACTATTACTATGGTGGTTCAACTGAGCCCTACTACGCTGGATATAGATCCTATGGAGGTTTGGTACCCTCCTTATTGCTGATTTCCGCTTTAACTCCTCATTATCCCGGGTACTGGGGTCATGGGAATGAAATTTATGAGTATAATTATACCACGGTAGAAAATGGAACTTCCTATGAAGTGGAATGTTACTGTATAGTTTCATATCCCTGTTCTTGTGATTACAATTCCAACATCACCTACTTCAAAGGCTTGCCATCCAGTCGTGTTGTAATATCTCAAGCAAACACTACTAACAATACTAGTAACGAAACAATTTATTATATAAATGGAACCTTGGATGGCTCTGAACAGACTTCTGGCTCAGCAAAAGCTTATTCTCAGGTTGGTTTGATACTATTGATCATTTCCTTGATGTTCACAGCTTCAATTATATGAAAACTGGAGTTGAACGTTTATTCCTCAATAATCTATCATTTTAGCTATTACAGTAGATGCTCGTGATGCCAATTACCGTTCTCGGATGAATGGATTACCTCCGTAATGGAGCATATATTTATTTTTATCTGTTCTTGGTGAAGTTCAAATCGATCACCCAGTTCAGATTCAAGCAGCGTTTGCTTACGAATACGAACTGATCTAGTACCATTAATTTTATAGAGACAATAGAATTTGTTCTATTCACTTAAATGAAACTTTAACTAAATCTTGTTCGCAATCTACTTTCCCGGAACGCGTTGTCTAGGCTGAGAGCCATTTATGACTCTGATTAGATTCATTATTTTGGTCACTAAATAAATCAGAACTGCAGCAGAATGAATTCGATGTATATATCAGAAATATAATAACTATATTTGGCGTATCATTTAAGATCGTGGTTTGCTACTCAAATTCCTATTAGATTACCTGAAGGAAAGCATTGTCAGATGATAAATTCACTCCGTCTCCGAGTAGAGTGCTCCCTGTCAGATTCAGAGAAGGGCAACTTGAGCTAGGGATCTAAGGAGCATTTCCAGGAGGCAGAAGGACGTGAAAGCAGAGCTCTTTTAGCAGGGATACATTTACGAAAATATAACCGTTTCTCTAGAGTATATCTTTTATTTTCATTCTAAAAATTATTGATTATATGGGGAATCAATTTTAAGTCCATTAGTGTTTCATCAATATATATATATGCATTACGTGATCAGTCAGTTACCACATTTTCTCACTTGGTCGTCGCTTTTTATTTTTCTTCTCGAGGGAAGCAATATGTGCTTCATCGAATGCAACCACCGAATGAGTATGGTCATCATGACATGAGACGACTTCACCATTATCATCCATTGTACAACAATGAACAGACTTGAGCCAGTTATCATTCCAACATTCTTCAATATCCGCCCGTTGAACTGGATCGATTGCGAGCATCTTCAGGACAAGGGGATGAACCTCTTCAGGAAGGTTTTTCATTAACTTCTCAGGACCTGAAATAGGTCTCTTGATAGGTGAGCCATTAGTCGTATTATCATTAATGACCATACTTTGCGTGGAATTGTTGGCGGATGTTCTTTTATTTTCTTTGTCATCAGTGGATTGGGATTGTGATTGTTCAATTACTGGTGTACTAAACAATTTGAATGAGCTATCTGATTGTTTAGGGGCTTTCCAAGGAAATTTGCGCATTAACATACAACAAAATACAATAGCAGCAGACCATATATCCGTTGGACGAGGATCATAATTTATACTTGTAATAACCTCGGGCGCAAGATAAGGATCCGAACCAACTACACCACAAGCTTCATGTATTTTCCCACTTTCACCAGGGTATTTGAAAACAGCTGCACTACCAAAATCAATGATTTTCACTATTCCATGACTGTTAATCACACAATTATCCAATTTAAGATCACGATGGGATAAACCACTCTCATGCATATATTTAATTCCAGATAACAGCTGTTTAAAATCACAATAAATCTCCTTACGACTCATCTTTCCTGACATTACTATAGCAAAAAGATCATATTCACAGTATTCCATGACCTGATACACTCGATCCGACTCATGAATAATGTCTACAGTTTCTACAATATTAGGATGTTTGAGTGTTAATCCTATACAATATTCAGCAGTAACCTTTTTCGAATATTCTCGATGAGTCTCATAAGACTGCTTCGCTCGAAATTCCTTGACTGCAAACATGCGTCCATCACGCGGTCTAGTTACTATTCGAACACTACCACCAGCACCCTCTCCTAAAGATTTACCTAATTTACCATAAGTTTTTGATAATGAACTTCTTCTAGTATCTACACTACTGCCGTATAATCCATTATACGATTTTAAATTGGTGGAAGATTTGAAGGGTCGACTATATGATTTCCCTGATTTCAGTGACTCAGAAACAATCATCGGTGATGAACCTAATGGTGGGGTTGATGGCATGTATTGTTCGTCTTGGGTTCTATTAGAAGCATACGAATCAGTAATATAGATAGTTGACCCACTGTTGGCACCATAACTTCCACTTCCAATACCAGGACCGGCACCGACACCAGTTCCAACATCTATTACATCTTGTTGCTTCCAAGGCTTTTGAAAAAATCGTTTTAAATCTGTCATCGAGCTATGACTAGAACTAACCGAATCACCTCTTGGCCTTGATTTCGAGAATAAACTCAACGACGAAGGCGATCTACTTGGAGGTTTCGAACTGGGAATATTAACAATGAACCTTGGTTCGACATCCGTATAAGTTGACCTCCTTGACATATTTCTTCGGGGGGTAGTAGATGGTAATGGGGACCCCAATCCTACCGGAAAAGCAATAGTTGAAGCCGAAGCCGATCCAGCTACAGAAGAAGATAATGAAGATGACGGAACCCCGGGTCTTGTTCCGACAATGGTGGAGATGCCTGAGTCTACAGCAGGAGACGGTGGCATTTGTGAAAGAGGATCAACACTTATGTTATTACCATCGTTAAATATGCTATTGCCGTTATTATTGTTCGTAAGCGTCCCTACTACCGGACTAGAAGGAGAATCATCAGAAGGGCTCAATAATGATGATGATAAATTGGAAACAGCTGGCGAAGATCCACTCTCTAATGGGGTTCCTATTTGAAATTTAGTCGAAAGCTTAGGTAAATCATCCTTCTGATGGTCCGAAATACTACTATCTTCTGAAGAATGAACTGATGATTGATATTTTGAACTGGTCTGTGAAGTTTGAGCAGAATCAGTCTCATCTGCCACAAATGCTGGGTCTGACGAATTTAACTGTCCGTTTAGTGATATGCCTTTTAATCTAGCAGATAATTCAGATGACGAAATCGACTGAAAAGAAAGAAAGAATGTTAGTCGTCGTGTCAAAAACCTAGCCTGGCCATCGGACCAATCCTCATATGTTTCCAGAGTGGTCACAGCCTCCGTCAATAGACATGGAGAAATATACATACCTTGCGATTGTCAGATCCAAGTAATCTAGATAAACCGGATGTTGAGGAAGCGTTATTCCGTTGGACAGAAACCTTTTGATAGGACATATCAACGATATCCGGTGGTAAAGATGGTAATGATGGTAATGATGACTGTGCCATTAAAATATTTATTTCGAAATAGAACTTTCAAGGAGAGATGCAAAATAAGAGAGAGGTAGTTATCAGAAAGATACAGACCGCACAGGAGCTGCTGGTTGAATAATTACTAGTTCCAGCTATTATTAATTAGTAAAGTATAAATAGAAAATCAGGTTCGGAACCGGGTATTTTGGTTCCAACTAAATTATGATGCAGTACTAAATGATAGTCCTCTGGCTGTTGCTCGATAATCACGCGAACGACTTTCTTCTTCAATAATAATAATATCCAATCATAATATAAATAAGTATTTATGTATGGACCGAAGTTGACTACTAAAACTGAGATTATCAGATGGTGATGCCGGTGTTGACTAACGAGTATGCGGATGATAGGATGATATATCCAACAACTATAAAGGAGTAACCGCAGGTGAATAAATTTTTATCTAGAATGAGAGGGAGTACAAGTATCAGTGGATAAGAAATCAGAGATATACCAGTGATATAGAAAGTAAGATAGAACGCAAGATAGAGAGCGATAACTGTCAGAGAATGTGAGAGTTATGTGCACGGGTGGTCGGGGTCTGGTCTGCTTACCATCATCATTTTACCGCTTGAGCCGGCCCAATACGGAACATTCTGAATACACTAGTGCCTTGAAAAGTTGACCCTCCTTAGCGTTTGGAGGTGTTGTGCCGCCGCAGACAGATATTATCGGCGCTACCCGGCAGATAAGGCCGATATAGGCCGCCAATAATAATTGACTTGGTAAAGAGTTTAACCCGATTGGAATAATAACGTCGACCTACATAAGGTTTTAATTACACACGCGATATAAGAATTATTCATTTTTTACTTACCAGTAATAGAGTAACAAAATGACGATAGCAGACCGTATACTATTTCATGTACAATACGTGTGGAGTATGATGCAGTAATAGCATTACCAGTACGGAGTCTCGCTTAACTCCGGAGGCTGAGGCGTAGTCAGAATCCTATAGCCCGAGTGACAGACTAACTGTACTTAATGATTAACTTTTAATTATTATGGGACCAGTAACCTAGCTTGTCATCAATTAGCGTTGGGGTTGAAAAATATTTATCTATTAGCAGATTCACGTGCGAAACCGTTACAAGAATATCAATGTTGTAAAGTCTTGAGGAAAGCTCTTCGTGCTAGGCCAAGAAGGGAGCCGAAAAAAATTTACCTATATCACTGAAATTTCTGCCGCAAATTTTTTTTTGAAACTAGTAGGTAGTAGTATACTTACTTATTTTGTGCGATGATGTTTAAAGCCATTTAGATTATATTATATTTGATGCTGTTATGATAGAAATAACAACCTAATAATACACTAATAGTACCAGTATCGGGTAAAGCTATAGGAAAGCCTGCTGTGGGGAAGAAACTGTACCTTATGCAGCTGATATTCTTCACCGGCAAATCTGGTGTTGGTGGTGGGCGCCTGGAGTCCCTCCGCCTTCTATGTTCTTCCCTCGCTTGGGCAGATTTCATTGATGATTGCTACTGGTTGTACCCCAAGTTTGGTGGCACCCGGCAAAATTTTCAAGGCGTATAAAACGCCCAAAAAAAAAAACTTACTACCAGTTTAAAGTTAGTTGCTTATCGGCTAGCTATCACCATCCACTCACCAAGTGTTGCGTCGCTGTCTCAATTTATCCAACGCCAGATATGATTATATACTTTCCATGGGTGGGTTATCAGGCTACTTCGATCTACCAATAGTTTTCTCTGCCTTGAGAAAGTGCACGTATAGTACATGAATATATATACACAGTACCGTTACATCACGCTGCTTCTTCCTGTAAAGGCATGTAACGACTAATTTGGCACCGACTAATCGGTCGGCCGGCCGCGCGCTCGGAACGTTTTCTCACGTGATAATAAATGTCCGGATCGACGTACCTACGTCCGATCCGACATGGATGCAAAAATAAATCTCCAGCACGGTGAAAGCTAGAGGTCCGGAGCAGAACCGGTGAAATGGAAAGTCGAGATTATTACATAAGTTCGTGCTAATGAGGGGGTCAGAGAAATGGCGGAGCTCAACTTGCCCGCTCCTGCTCCAGAGAAGGGATCTTAGATATGAACCGTTCAAATATGATCAAAAAGACATTGGCAGCCAAAAAGGGAAATGATATGACACTTAGAAAAGAAGATCCGGATCTCTCGTTCAGAGGCCTCGCAAGCCGGCACTATAAGGCGTTAACCTTGCATACTTAGGCAACGTATAACTTGGCATCGGTAATTTATGTACATAAACAGTGGCACCTGTACTGTGTACTTTACCAAGATCTTTTTTAATTAAATTAAATAGATCGATCTGCTGCACCTGGATCACATGGGACTCCATAACTAAGATAACTTGTATATCGCATGTACATACATGCGTGCGTATAGCTAACTTATTTTGTCGATAGCCAACCACAACATTGGATTTGCAAGTATGAAAAATGAACAAAACAGGACATGAAAGGATTTTGTACTGAATCTCGCTTCCCGTAGAATAAGCTTGAAATAAATAACAATCCCGTCACTCAGACAACGCCCTAATTATAATTAATTGTATAAATAATTATATAACGTCATATATTTAGCTTATATTTAAGTGATGATAGATAATGAGTAACTTAATTAACTCAGCAGCAACTTTACAGACTCACCTCGTTATCTACCTTATAATGTTGGATCCTTGATGTATGCAAGACAGTTGATCCAGCACTAGCGTGAACTTTAACTTAACTCATCTCGACCAGACCAGATTAATGGTAACAGCTACTGGCCGGTTTGAACTTCGTCAGGATGCTACAATGTTTATTCCGTACCCTATCAGTACAAATCGCCGCGGCAACCGTTTGCGCATATGTGCGGCGCGAATCCTAATTAGGATTGAAGTAAACATTGAGAAACCGTTTACCTATTAAAATCCGAATTATTTCTTTCCATTATCTATTCCGAATTCTAATTAAATAAATCCTAACAGTGACCTGGAAGAGCGTTTTCAATTTCACAAGATCAGTCATATATGTTTACCACAACAGTCAAATAAATTAATCACTATTTATAGGATCACATGTGTACTTGCAATGATAGTTAAGTCTTCAATGGAATAATATTGTAAAGGAAAAGCAATTTGATTTTTCAGCTGATAAAATTTGACATTTGGTATACATATTTTTTTTAATTTAGTCTGAATTTCCATGTAGCATCTTGATTGATCATTATTTCCATAGACACCAATTCCTTCTCAGCAACATTGCTGTTCAGTTAACTCATTACATAAATTGTGTTGATCTGACTTTTGTTGACGAAGGAAGACTTTGGTAGGACAGTTCAAAGAGTCTACTTTCGTTCATTGATAAAAAAAAATTGGAAACGAATTTAGTCGACTTGTGATTGACAACCAATTTCTAACATTTGGTTCGTTAAGCAAGATCGAGAGAGAGCAAATTAACGATCA
Source organism: Sugiyamaella paludigena (assembly GCA_030579875.1). Taxonomy (NCBI): domain Eukaryota; kingdom Fungi; phylum Ascomycota; class Dipodascomycetes; order Dipodascales; family Trichomonascaceae; genus Sugiyamaella; species Sugiyamaella paludigena. The sequence goes on from JAKTRU010000034.1 coordinate 23,350, forward strand.
GGATCACTCATTAAAACAACTTAGATAAACAAATAACCACCTAACAGGTTGTGCAACTAACCTCTTCTCATTTCCAAAGGAATTCTTTTCAACTATGATAAGCATAGAGGTAAATATCCCATCAATATCGATGGCAGCATTTCTATGCTTGCTTTTCACGGCAGCTCCAGCCTGCCTATCACTAATCCTTTGTGTTTCATATTATCAAAATAGCCTCCAAATATTTTCAGCAATATTAGCAGGGTTTTTGATTCTTCATATTTTATCTTTAATTATATGTGGATTATTACCACACAGAATCGCCTTCTTAGGAATAAATATGATATCCACCATTGGCGTTTTAGCCTCTGGATGTTTATGGGGAGCTGAAAGGTTCTCTATTGTCACCAAATCATTATCCAAGGACCAAACTAATCTCGAGATATCCTGCTTTGTATTATGGACTTTTACTTTAATTGTATCAATAGTATTTCTAACTCTGGCTACCATGGATACAATATTATTATTTAATCAAGACCAACATGAACTTCTATTACAAAAACAGTTGCAATACCCACAGTATCAACAACAACCCCAACAACAGCAACAGCAACAACAAGAAAAGCAACAGCAGCAACAACAACAAAAGCAATCACAACTAGACTCGCCACCACTGCCACTACCATTGTTATTCTCACCGAACAATAACCACCATCACACCGACAGTGCGTTTTTCTCTTCAGCTCCTCAATCTGCCTTGAGCGAGAAATCGTCACAAGAAACGGTTATTAGTGGTGGCAGCAAATACCAACACCAATCTTCTGCTAAGTTTGGCTCTCACAGTAGTACCAACACTGCTGCAACAAGCTCGAGCTCAGTTGGGATTATAGCACCGGCACTTGCAATTACTTGCACGAGCACTATTCCTTCCTCTATTTCTCAAGAGATTGCTGACCCAGCTACAAGCATTCCAAGTATATCTGTCAATATGACAGCGTCAGATTCTTCTTCTTCAGCTACATCTGGGTTTAATTTTGTCCCAATGCATTACGCTACCCAAGCGAGGCCCCCTGCCACTTCAAGTAATAACACCATAAATTCAGCTATGTCACATTCACCACCTCCAGGTATCCTAGGTGAGCGAGTAGTAAAAAAGCACAAATCATCCAACAGTTTTTTATCATTTTTTGGATCGCCTGACCTGACCAATTCATTCAAACCTTCTTTAAAAGCTCATCATAAAAGCGACAGCTTTTTAGGCAAATTACACCAGGTTCGAAATTCAGTTAACACTTTTCGCAGTACTAATAGTAACAATAATTCGAACCATACTGCAAATGAGCTATTTATGTTCTCCTCAAGTCCTCAAATACCCTTTGATGGAAACGTAAACAGAGGTAACAATGAAAACAATAATAATATTAGTCGCAGTAATGATATCTATACAGATAATAGTGTGGGATTTGATGGATGGGAAGTGAATAGTCTGGAAATTAAAGATAGATTGGAATGGTCTTTGAACCAAATAGATGGCTCAGGAGGAAGTCTGATCACAAGTCGAAATGTATCAGGGTCGTCTAATCAGTCTAAATTAACATCAAGTACATATACCAGCAATTTCAATCACCGGATTAATAGCGCCGGATTTGCTCGAGATGCTCGTTCTCTAAGGGCTTACCGAGGTCTAAGCAGTAAAAGAAGGTTAGCTTCAGACCCTGGAAGTTGGAGTCAAAGACAAGATTCTCCTACTAATAGTGAAATATATCCCAGTAGTCCTATTACCGGAACAGAACCTCTTGCTCAGTATGATCGGGAAAGGCTGAGTAATCTTGAGCCCTAATACATAAACAACTAAACTGATGACAATAATAACGCACATGAAATAATGAAAAGTAGTTTTTCTTTAATCATGATAATGATGATTAATGCCTGCCAAGGAGTCTGAGATAGAGACCGGGCAATATGTATATATATAGAGAGATATACATGTTACAATATAAATACTAATATTAATTTAGGTCATTTTCTCGACTACGACTGAGCTAAAAAAAAAAAAAAAGAAGAAACTGTGTTTATATGTAGCCATTTTCCTTCCTCTGAATATTTTTTCCAGGTTGATCGTTGACATTTCTTCTAAGTTCTGATCGTAATCGTTTAGTGAACCTGAAAGGTTTTCTAATAAAAATAACAATAATTATAATATGCTCTGGGACAAGATACTTGCTGCCTTTAACAATTACAGCTGAAAGAGAAGATTCTGTCTCCTTCAATGCTCTCAGCTATTCTTCGCTATTGAGCAAATTTAAAGCCGAGAGATAAGATAAGGTTTAGGGTAAATGATGTTCCTCAGTGTTCCCAGTCCGATAGTACAACTCGACTGAGCCTGAGGCTGTGGGATTACAACACCGACATCCTGCGATTGCTGTAAAAGGAGACGAGGTATAATCGTCATTATTTTACTTAACTTTAACGCGACAAGCAAGTATTGTTATATAGCTATACATATAGTCTGATATAGATATACATTATTGCACAGTGTATGTGTATGTATATGTGTGTATATGTAGGGCGATCGATCGAATTAATTAATTAATTAATTAACAAACATGCATTACCCGGGTTACACGGCTGAAATTTTATTTCTGTGCATTTATTCCCATAATTTTTTTTTTGGTCTTTCGTTGACCATAAGTCAAACCACATAAGGAACTGAAAATTAGTTCCTGATCAGAGTTCTGAAAATATGGAAACTGATGATTTATTTGACGTGTTCACAGAAGATCCCTCTGTAGAACCGGCTGAAGTCAATCCTGAAAATACTGAAATTCCTGTCGCGAAGAAGGTCATTGCCAAACGAGCTCTAAGCAACAGCAGTAGTAGCAGTGACGATGATGCTGAGAATGACGATGCTTCTCAAGACTCCTCTGTTCCTTCTCAGCCAGAAGAAAATGGAAGTAGGATACAATCAAAATCAAGGTCAAAAGGAAAACTAAGCCAGACTTCCAATGGTGATACAAATGGCCACGAAACTGAAAGTGATAAACGTGCTCCAAATAAAAGGTCCAAATTGGATGTCTCGATTTCTAAAGATGATTCTAATCCCGTGGTAACTGATTCATTCGAAACTGAAGCTCAACGGGAAGTGAAAGCTTCGGCGGGACTTCAACAACAGGTTTCTGATGACGTTGGCGGCGAAATGGTCCTGTCTCATCAAGTGAGGCATCAAGTAGCTTTACCGCCGAATTATAATTATATACCCATATCGGAGCATAAATCTGAAAATCCCGCTCGTGTATATCCCTTCACTTTGGATCCATTCCAAGCTGTATCAATAGCATCAATCGAACGAGGCGAATCTGTTTTAGTTTCTGCTCATACATCCGCTGGTAAGACGGTAGTCGCAGAATATGCAATAGCTCAGAGTCTACGAGCCAAGCAACGAGTAATTTATACATCACCAATAAAAGCACTCAGTAATCAAAAATATAGAGAACTTTTGGCAGAGTTTGGTGATGTAGGGTTGATGACTGGTGATGTTACTATAAATCCAGAGGCTAGTTGTCTGGTTATGACAACAGAAATTTTGCGGTCAATGCTTTATCGAGGGTCAGAAGTCATGCGTGAAGTCGCTTGGGTTATATTTGATGAAATCCATTATATGAGAGATAAAGAGAGGGGAGTGGTTTGGGAAGAGACAATTATTCTTTTACCTGACAAGGTTAGATATGTGTTCTTATCAGCTACAATTCCCAATGCGATGCAATTCGCCGAATGGATTTGTAAAACCCATGAACAACCATGTCATGTGGTTTACACCAACTTTAGGCCTACTCCATTACAGCACTATTTGTTTCCTGCTGGAGGATCTGGGATACATCTAGTTGTAGACGAAAAGGGTGCTTTTCGAGAGGAGAACTTCCAGAAAGCAATGGGGTCAATTGGAGAGAAAATGGGTGATGACCCGGCAGCTCTGACAACAAAGGGTAAAAAGGGACAAACTTTTAAAGGAGGGAAGAAGGATTTACCGGATATTTATAAAATTATTAAAGTTATTATGATGAAAAATTATAATCCAGTTATTGTTTTCAGTTTCAGTAAGCGCGAATGTGAGGGATTAGCCAAGAAAATGAGTAAATTGGATTTTAATACTGATGACGAACATGATATGATATCTAAAGTTTTCAACAATGCCATAGGACAATTATCTGAAGCAGACCAAGAATTACCTCAAATCAAACATTTGTTACCATTACTTAAACGAGGAATTGGTATCCATCATTCTGGTCTGCTACCTATCTTAAAAGAAGTGATTGAAATTTTATTTCAAGAGGGTCTTATTAAGTGTCTTTTTGCTACAGAGACGTTTTCTATTGGTTTGAATATGCCCGCTAAAACTGTTGTTTTTACAAATGTGAGGAAATGGGATGGCCGTGAGTTTAGATGGGTATCTGGAGGGGAATATATTCAGATGAGTGGTAGAGCCGGACGTCGTGGTCTTGATGATCGTGGAATTGTTATCTTAATGATTGATGAACAAATGGAGCCAGCTGTTGCAAAGGGAATGGTTAAAGGCGAAGCAGATCGATTGGATTCGGCTTTTCATTTGAGTTATAACATGATTTTAAATTTGCTGCGAGTCGAAGGTGTTTCGCCGGAATTTATGCTTGAAAGATGCTTTTATCAGTTTCAAAATGGTGCTCAAGTTCCTGCTTTGGAGAATGAAGTAAGATTGCTAGCTGAAGAACATGACAATATATCTATTGAGGATGAAGAGTCTATAAAGGAATACTATGATATCCGACAACAACTTAGTGCTTATCGTGAAGACATTCGCCATGTGATTACTCATCCTAGTAATTGTTTGAATTTCTTACAATCGGGACGATTAGTCAGAGTTCAAATAAAAAGAAGCAGTGATTCTGCACCTCTTGATTTTGGATGGGGTAGTGTTGTTTCTTTCAGTAAGCGCAAACCCCCGCCTGGAGGAAAAAACAGTCCTAGTGAAACCAAGTTTACTGATCATGAATCGTATATTGTGGATGTTATTTTGTGGGTTGCAACCACTTCTCCTATACACCTTCTTCGTAAAGGGGATCCGAAACTTGTGGAAGGTATTCGTCCTTGCGTTGGAACCAATGAACAAGGTAGGGCAGAGATTATTCCTATTACTTTGGATTCTATTGTTGAGTTTGCCAATTTAAGAACCTATCTCCCCAAAGACCTGACATCGGTTCAACAAAGAAATACTGTAAGGAAGAATGTTGAAGAAATCAGTCGAAGATTCCCGGATGGTATTCCATTACTAGATCCTATTGAAAATATGAAGATTAAAGATGATTCGTTCCTAAGACTTATTCGTAAAGTGGAGGTGTTAGAATCGAAACTAGCTACTAATCCACTTCATGGATCTCCTCGTCTTGAGGAGCTCTACAATCAGTATTCTGAAAAGGCTACATTGGAGATCAATATCAAGAAATTACAAGATAAGTTGACAAAGGCCCGAGCTATCATGCAATTGGATGAATTGAAGTGTCGTAAGCGTGTATTGAGGCGATTAGGTTTCACGTCTTCTAATGACATTGTAGAGCTGAAGGGCAGGGTTGCATGTGAAATTAGCACTGGTGATGAGTTACTTCTTACAGAATTAATATTTAATGGTACATTTAGCGATTTGACTCCAGAGCAATGTGCTGCTTTGCTCAGTTGTTTTGTCTTTGACGAAAAGAGTAACGAAGCACCTGCTCTGCGTGCTGAATTAAAGGAGCCTCTACAGTTTCTTCAGACTATGGCTAAGCAGATCGCAAAAGTCTCTAAGGAAAGTAAACTTGAGATTGTTGAAGATGAATATGTACAGAAATTTAAGTTTCAACTGATGGACGTCGTTTATCAATGGGCTAAAGGTGCAACCTTTGCACAGATTTGTAAGATGACCGATGTTTATGAAGGAAGTTTGATAAGAATGTTTAGACGCTTGGAAGAGCTTATGAGGCAAATGATCATGGCTGCTAAAACAATTGGTAATGAATCTTTGGAGGAGAAGATGGAGAAGGCGTTGTCCTTGATAAAGAGGGATCTTGTATCAGCGGCATCACTCTATTTGTAAATGTATATATTTATTGCATTCGAGTTAGATAATTTATTATATAATCTCTGTACGGATAAACGAAAATCTTTGTTATGTTTGATATATTATTTTGTCCGCATCGGGCGGGTTGTGATTATTGGATCATTAAAGTCTGCCCTACAACAAACTCCTTCTTTTATCATCAGCGGCTAGGGGGTTTGCCGGAGATTGAGTCTAAGTAAGTCTGCCTCGATGCAGTTAGTTAGTACACCAAAATGAAATAGAAGATTATGTAACTAACAGCAAGCTACCTGCGCTCTCTGGAATAAGTGAAGAGAACAGCAATGTCAGGGGTAATGTCAGGGGTATCTCCTACGCACCGCAGGAAGATAGGCTGTTCTGATGCATACACTATTTCAAACTAACTATAGATTAATTTGTAGTCGTAGCTAGGTGAATTATCTATTAGGCTATTCTGTTTATTTCTACCCTGTTTTCTTGGCCGTGGGCTTAGCAGACGAAGTTGAAGAGGAACCAGATGACGATGACGACGATGACGACGATCTGGCTGATGAGGATGCATCCTTAGTACTGGTTTTGGGATTATTCTGTCGTGAACCCACTTTTTCAGTTTGTCTCTCCACCCTTTTCCTATTAATAACAGATTGTTTCTCAGTTTCTGCTACAACTTTTTCAGTAAGGTCGAAAAGCTCCTTTTGAAGTTCAATGCTGGCAAATTCCTTCCGAGGGGGAGCATTACGAACTCTGCACTCCGAAATGTATGAAACCCCATCAGTATCTTTAACGTCTGGACTCATAGCCGCGAACAACACAGATTGACTACCATCAATGCTTGTTTTAAGGAAAAACCACCAAACAGGCCAAAGAAGAACATATACTAAAAGCCCAAATAATGATCCCATAGATGCAAATCTTTTGAAGGACGGGGATCGCATCATACCAGGATCCACAATTGTAATATGGACATTAACCGGTTCCTTATCCGGCCTTTCGTGTGAATTAAGTCTACGTTGGAACTCATAACCAAACATTGCTAGAGCCAGTTTTGAAGCACCGATCAATTTCCACGGTTGATACGTAGGATATCTTCTTCTAGTAAATTCCAGATCAGTCATATCGAAGTCTGCCATAACAGCCGATACACAGGAAGTAAGGATAACTCGAACATCTCGATCAGGTGGTTGAGCCTTCAATGCTGGTGATAGTAAGCTCAACAGATGATAATGTGCCATATAGTTGATCTGTAAATGGGATTCAATCCCATCTAATGTTGCAGATCTCGGTGAAGATGGTGGAAGAGCAACGGCCGCACAGCAAACAATCATATCCAGACGACGCGGAGGGCTATTATTTATCCATTTAGTCGCAAATTTCCTGACAGACATGAAATCTCCTAAATCAGCCTCTTCAGCATAAATCAATTCACTTCCTGCTGAGTCACGAAGGTCATTAATGTAATCTATAAGCCATACATCCGACAAGGATTTGACCAGCAGAATCACTTGGGCTCCTCTTCCTGAGAGATCTTTAGCCACGGCAGCACCTAGCCCGGAGGTTCCTCCAGTTATCAGTATTACTCTTCCATGGAGATCTCTTTCCCAAGTATTCTGGGATCCCGCGAAATATCGCTTCAAAAGTGCTAAAACAACAATCGGCGGGCCATAATATTTGATTTGATCATAATAAGGAACTGCCTTAGTACCTTGGGCAAAAACTGTGCCGAGGAAGTTAATTGGCATTATATGTCGACTTAACCAGAGAGATTCAAGGCAGAATACCTCCAAAATTAAACTTAAAGAAATCTAGCACCAAAAAGACCTCCAAGCTTCAGATATATAAGGTTTTAGATAAAAGCTATTTTCAGGATGGACAACTGGAACTTGGTTATGAGCTATTCGGAAGATCTGTCAGTTTTCTTTCTATATGGTATAAGCTAGCAAGCGCTTTTCCCGGAACTATCACGTGACAAACACGCGCGGCTAGCTAGCTACTGGATATGGTATGCATAATTCTAAGGCAAAATACTAGTGCATATAAGCATGCATGCACTGTAGATAACCAACATACATGACTTATTAAATAAAGTAATGCTATTGTCTTGTTGGGTTAGGATGAAAAAATTAAAAGCGTCCCCTGGAAGATATCTTCTAGGATGTTGATATATATCCAATCTCGCGACCATCAGATATTCCGTAATCGATAGATACTATTTTGGATAAGATGGAGGAAATAATAGTATACGGTTCTTTGCAGCCGGCTGAATCATCAAATAAGATGATATCTACTGGATCCGGTACCGGTGTAGTAGACCTTATTATCACTGCTTCCGATTTACATACTGGCTCTCATATAGCATCATTCAAACAATCTTCTTGTCCCAGGAATGGTATTTATGCCACTAAATCACATATATTCGCGGCCCAGTCTCAGAAATCGTTGATACATGTATATTCATATCTCAGGGAGAGTGTGGATCAAAAAATAGTGGTTCCAGAAAGACTTCAATGTATTAGTGTTAGTCCATGTGGCAGTTGGTTGGTGGGCGGAGGTGAAACAGGTCGATTATTATTATGGGAATTAAAATCAGGACAACTAATATTTGCACGTGAAACTCACTATCAAGCCATCACCAGTGTTCAATTCACTGTTGATAGTTCGTATGTCTTCACAGCTTCAGATGATTCACGGGTGTTTGGTTGGTCGATGCTTGAATTGGTTAGCCCTACTTCACTTCAGAATGAGATCCAGCCTACTATATCATGGTCAGATCATTCATTATCTGTTACTTCATTATGTGTTGGTTATGGATTTTCGAACGAGGCTTTTGTTTTTACGGGATCATTAGATTGTACTGTTAGATGTTGGAGTATTAATAATGCTGAACTTGTTACGACGTTTGTATTGAATGATAAAGTGACATCCTTGGCGGTTGATCCCGCGGAACGGGCTGTATATGCTGGGTTATCCAATGGAAGTATTGTGGTGATTGCATTATATGATGTTAACCCTGGTAGTGGGTACCTGGAAGCAGTCGGTGGGGCGAAGAGAATCATTACAATAGATCCAGAAAGAGCACCTAGTTCTAACACTTTCTTACTTAAACAACATACAACTTCAGTATCTGCATTAGGCATATCCTTTGATGGTACAATATTAATATCTGGTGACGTATCAGGTCAGGCTTATTCTTGGGATATCACTAGTCGTCAAGTGCTCCGTAAACTGAAACCACATCGAGGCTCAATTAGTTCAATTCAGACCATTGCTATCTCTAAATCAGAATCAATTATTCCATCTCAGGCCAAACTCCGGGTCAAATCTTCAACGACCAGTTCTAATGCCGTTGAACCTATTCCACAGCTCAAGAGAGTCTTAGAACCTATAGAGCAAAGGAGCCATGATATCTGGATTAAAATTGAAGAACAGTCTGCTAAGTTTACTGCGAGCGATTCTTCCTTGGTTAGTAACAACCTGCAGGATGTGGAACTGGCTAGAGTTCATACTGGGCAAATCTTTGATAAAGGATCTGAAAGTGGATTACAAGTTCGTGTTCAACAACTCGAAACTGATCTCAACGACCTTTATAAAAATTATACGAGTTTGCAGACGGTACATGAAGATTTATGGTCATTGTATGTTAAAAAGACATTACCATAATACACTGCGAGTATATTGACAATGATTCTTACCCTCAATAAGAGGGTACCTTACTACTTGAGCCTCTGTCAAGCGAGCCCTACGTTCGTAATACTTGACTGGCTTAACCTGACATTGGCTCGTCAAGCGCAGGCCGTGGGGGACCAATCAAGGCCACCGGCTGGGATGTTTGAATATATAGAGAGAACACGATATCTGGAACAGAGCCCCAGGCGATAGATAAAGAACAGACATGCATGACAATCCGTATGAATATATATAAAATTATTATACAATATTTCTTTTGTTTTGATTGATATAGGGAGAACTAATCGGCAGATTCATCCGCCACAATAGCTCGAGGCTCATTTTCTACAATACCATGAACAAACTCTCTATATTTAGCGCGTATAGGATCATTCCAAACAGATAGTACTTGAGAAGGATTTCTAATAAGATTTTCGAAGACCTCCCTTCTGTAGGAGACAGTATCTGGGTCTTGGATATCCTCTTTCCATAACAGAGCATCCATCACTTTAGTCCAACTTAAAAGATCATTCACGCCCCATGGAATAGCTGAAATACCCACGAGAAGGACCATGAACTCCAAATATGGCAAATCAAGTAATTTTTCACTAAAAGAAATATTACTAGTAGAAGTAAACCTCCGATATGATGGCTCATATTTGATTAAATTTCGTAATATCCTCACGGTGTGAGCCATAATCGGTACAGAGTCTATAGTACTGGGTAGAAACTCAACTAAATAGGCAGGACTAAGTAAAGATAGAAACATAATAGTCCCTTCCCGGTTAAAGTTTACTCCGGGTACTTCGAGAACTGCCGTAATTTTATAAACCACATCTAGCTCTCTGAAAACAGCCGGATGGGTAGAGGATAATGCTCCAAAAAAAGTGTAAATCTCATTAGCGAGAAATGATTCCATAGTTGGATCCTCCTGCAGTCGAGTGTATAAAACAGCTATTCTCTCGATCTGATTCGAAATTTGATTTATTAATGTCAACGGATGAGGGTTACTTATAATATCCCTGTAGAACTGGATTTTATTAAGAACCAATAAAATATCATCATCTTTATTTATACTATCCGGTGGGAATGCAATAATGTCACCTGGAATATACTGATGAGAAGATCGGTCAAATGGCAGAATCTCAGTAATCAAACTCATCAACCTTCCTTGAAGAATAGAATCTCCGTGGTATAATTTCTGCTTGAGCGTAATTAAGCAATCTCCAGAAAATAAGCGACGTCGCACTAGATCACCGTGTGAAGCAAGACTACATAGTGCTCTATGAGTGGCACCAATTACTTCTGTTGATGATTGTTGCCTGGGAGTAGCTAACAATTCCACTAGTTCAAATACGACGGGAGTATTTGAAAGGATATCCGGTGGACTAGCCTTAATAACCTGACTAATACAAACAACTTGTAAATGAGAGACTCCCGATCTCAGGCCCTCGATAAGATCTGACTGAGAAATGAAGCTCAATACATCATTGTAATTTTTATGGCACAAGATTGTGGATAATAGACTGACCACGGAATCGTAACCATAGTCATTATCATCGTCGTCATTAATAATATTACTCTCATCAATTGGAGTTTTTAATACACTCACTAATAATGGTAATAAAGATTTGATAATTATATCCTCAGCATCGTTTATTAATATGGAATTGTCCAGACTGAGCTTTGAGTCCGTTCGTTTAAGAATCGAACTTCTTAAGGGAATCTGGTCAATGAGAACCTTTTCTAGATGTGTATGAACATCCCGAATAACAGGATCGAAGTCATTAGTAGACATATCTCATTATCTTTCTCATACAATTAATATATATAATCGATAATAAATAATTCAAGACAAAAACGTGGCACTAGAGATGAGATGATAATAAGAGAAATGAAATTACAAATCATGGGCGAAACTGCTGAAGTAGTTTGTCCGCTGATAGCGTGCATAAACGGCATATATTGCAAATAGGGTTAGTACCATAGACATTATTGGCAATTAAACCTAACCCTTAGGCAGGGTAACCCGTCACGTACTAACGTTTTCCCTTGCAATATTGATGGCATTTTTCAGATTATGGATGCGTTGGCTCAGTTGGTAGAGCTTTGGATTCCAAATCCAAGGGTCACAGGTTCAAGTCCTGTACGTGTCAAGTTTTTGGCGTTTCCAATAGTCCAACTAGCTAGAAGGCATAGATGTCAGTAACTTTATTGCCTTCAAATTTGTCTACTATCTAGAGAACATCCATTACTAGACTTTCCCAGATTGTCTCACGCTAACTGTAACTCAAAACTTTTATAACGGGTCGCTGAAACTCTGCTTTTATTGAATACGTAGATGGAAGTGGTTCTGTGCTAAGAGATATTGACATTATATTAGTCAATACTGCTTGTGCTCATAATGGCACTACTCAATACTGTACGTGTAGCGATAAGGATTAGGAGTCCGATAGTCAAGGGTTAACCAACCCATGGTCCGTGGTAATGACTTCTTCCTCTGGACTCCGGAGGCTCCGGTGTGTTCTAACCTAGGATGCCAACGACCTTCCTCTATAAAAGAGTTTCAGACATGTTTGAATCTGATTATTGCTTATTTTCCCTATATTGTCGAGATTTCCATATGCTATTGATGGACGTAGCCTTACGTACGGAATCAACAGACCTAACGTCAGAGCAAGGCAGGGAAGGGGGAAGGGTCGCCGTCAAGAAAATAACTGTGGGATACATTTGGGTTCATTGGTCACAGAACGAGGAGCAGGCGTTTCATTAACGACCATCCATTTTATCCATTTAAATTATACATTGTAGTAACTCAGTAGAGACAAACAAAAAGATTCATATTCGGCAGGAACATTCTCTCAGATTATACAAGGTTTCCGAGAATCACAATACAATAGGGATTTCCCCGGTAGAACCAAAGCCAAGGTCAGTTCTCAACGAATAGCGCCTTGATTTCTTTGAAGTTGATCATATAGATGACAAACAGATATGGCTGGTCGAGAAACTCCAGACCATCTATCATCGAAGCCACATTTTTTTACTTTGAGTAATTATTATGCATTCCTTGAATTTTAGGATACCCAAATCATATACATCTCTAATAATGATTGGACAAATAAATAAACTTTAGATATACACAAGCTTGGAAAAAGCATCATTCAAATAGTCTCCGCCATAAATGCTGAACAAGAGATTCTTACTCAGGTGGTGGCGACAAATCTCTGTTAAACCCTCCAGCACGATTCATATATTGTCGAAAGCCGGACGACTTTGGTTTATAAACTCCACTAACATTAGTACCAACGACTTTTTTCTGCTTCGTCGTGCTAAAGCCTGAAAATCCCATCATCTTTTTCATGAGCTCTTCTGGATCTTCCTCTTCCTCTTCGTTTTCAACCTTTTCAATTCTATCCGTTACTTCAGTTGGCTTGTCAGTCAAAGTTCCTCGGCCACCTCTTTTCTCCTCGTTTTTACCGTTATCACGATCTTTGTCTGAACTATAAGAAAAGCTATTTGGACTTCGACCTCGATATTCATGATTTCTACCATCATCCCTTGATCTACTCCTTCTTCGTGAATCCCTATTCCTATCTCTTCCAAACTCATCCTTCCGATCCCCTTCATAACGGCGACCTGGTCTGTCCCTATTTCTGTCTCTGTCTCTTTCTCTATCCCAATCTCTCACTCCATTTCGCTCCCATTCCCTATCTCGATCTCTCTCCCGATAGTCTCTGTCACGATTTCTTCGGTCCCTGTCATAAGACTCATCATTCCTGTCTTCACTCAGCCTGTGTGGCGATGGGGACCGACGTCTTTGGTCGGCATCGTAATCCATAAAGTCAGTAGCAGCTGGTCTCTGACGACGATATCCATCATTCCTCTCATCTAATGCCTTTGACATTACTGATAGTACAAAAATTGTGGACAGATAGATATTGGTGAAATAACAAAAATAGGCCGTTAGCGATCTTCTCAAGTGATAAACATTAGACTGAGCGGCTCGCATGGAGTATGCGGCTCAGGCGATGGTTGTATGCGGCTCATATATTAGAGCTTCAATATCAATTTAGATCGCGTGTGACTCTCTACACACAAAGCTTATCTCTGCATCTGTCACTATTACTTGATGATATTCTCATTAACAGATTTCGATAATGATGTTAATAGACCTAGTTCTGTCGAATAAATTCTTCTCAGAACGAAGAAAAGTATCGCTATATTCTGATTTTAGGAAACTTAAAGATTCAAATATAGATGGATATGAGGCAAATATTGCAGCATGGAAATCGCTATTACTGGAAGCAGTAGATCAGGGGTATTTTGAAGATACAATAGCAATAACGGCAGGGCCAACACTTCTAGAAGCACTTTACGACTCTGATAATGGCCGTCCATTAGCTTTAGATATAGTGTTAGATGAATTGGTATATGATCATACCATATACCCCTTAAATATATATATATCACAAACTAGAACTATCTACGAGAGTGATAACTGGGTCAACAAGTTAAGACCTACGGCGATTGCTTCATGGCTTCTCACAAGTTCTGGGATGTGGGACTTTTCATGGAAATCGTGTGGTGAGCAGGGTGAATCGGGGACATTGAAACGAGAGAAATATATTAGTCTTAAATCATTGGAATCTATTGCTGAGGCAGTATGGAAGAAACTCGAAACAACGGGAATTGCATTAAGTTACACAAGAGGAGTATTTACTAAAGATATGCTTTGCTCTTTAATATCTACGGTAGAGAAAGTTGATGAGAGGAGGAGTGATAATAATGATAATAAGGCTAACAAATCAAGCTTATTGAGACTGACACCAGTTGACATTCAATGTGTTTTGATTTATTTAGTTAGGGATAGACAGCTACTTGTATCGAACGGTGAGATTTACAAAGTTCGACAACCGAATAATTTGGTCATTTCACAGAAAGATATAGCTGTAGCCAACCTTCGGAGTACAATCAAACAGGTTACTCGAAGAGTTGATGCTTTAGCAGGTCAAATACAGATATATAACGATAAAGCACGCCATGCCCTAGAAACTCAGAAGAGCCATGTAGTGGCTAAATATGCATTAAGATCAAAAAAATTAGCTGAATCGAGTCAACTCAAAGCTCTTGATATGCTGGAAAATTTAGAACTTTTATTGGGCAAGATTGATGATGCCAATGATCAGGAAGATATAGTAGCTGCGTTGAGTTCTGGAGCTGAAATCCTTGGAAGATTGAATGCTACAATAGGCGGAGCTGAAAAGGTTGGTGTTCTCATGGACCAGCTTCGTGAACAAGCCGATGAGACGGATGAGATTGGTCGCGAGATAGGCAGCTTGACAGGTATAACTGCTGATGAAGAAGAGCTGGAAGAGGAACTTGATAATTTACTAGTAGAAGAACGACAGAAGCAGTTAGATCGATTGACGGCAGCTGTACCTGTAATAGTTCCGTTGATCCCAGCCCAAGGAGAACAGAAGCTGAAAAATGATCAAGCCACAGATGCGCTTCTTGATCAGCTAGAATCAATTCATATAACCGAGGCTAAACATCCCGAAGAGAAATTAACCGCCGAATAGGCGAGCCTTTTGGGCAGATATAATTTATTTATTTAAAGATATTTCAGATAGAAAATCTCTCACCTGATCCGTGTCCGGTTATTAGGTGAACTCCCTAGCCCTCGCTATTCTCCAACAGAATTTCGAACGGAGCAAGAGCTATATAGAAAGGCGGTTGAGACTTAAACCTAATAGCCGGAGGCAGATAAGACGTTCTAATTTCCGCTTATCGGAATACTTTCTAGCTTGTCCTTATCTTCGCGAAAATCAAGGATCCGAGCGCGGCAGGAACACGGAAATCACGAATATGACACAAAAGATAACTTCTGAAATGGGTTACAGCAGGTGAACCGGAAGTTTAAAGAGAGCTATAAATTAACGAGAGCTATAAACAAATTGCTTTTACAACAAGAACGAGGTTCAATTTTATATCGATGCAAGACTTTTTTTTTTTTTAACGATCATCGTCATTATCATCTTCCAGATTCAGCTGATTGCCATTGTAGGTAAGCCTGTCATCTTTATCATCAGAAGGAGCACCATGCAAAGTACGGATATTTAATGCTGAAGCTGACCGACTACTACTGGCACTATTGCCAGAATCAACAATCTTCCTCTCAAACGCTGAAGAACTCAACTTGTCTCTAGTTCCTGAAGAAGTAGATACCGCATTCAAAGCTGCAGCTGATATTGAAGGCAACGAAGCTTCTACTGAAGAAGTGTTTTCACTACCAGCTTCAGCTTCCGAAGAAGTAACACTAGCTTTTACTTCAGCTGTTGCCACTGCTGCTGCTGCCTTTCCTGGTCCGGAGGCCGAAACCCCGGCGACCGAAGAGGGCAATTGAGGCCTTGGTGGAGGCTTATATCCGATTCCAAGAAAAGTGTATACTGCATCGGTCAAAGTACGAGTTCCTCTGTTAAACCATACTGACGGCGTATAAGTGGATGTAGAAGAGTATGCGTTTAGAACGTTTTGAGCAGGTTTGAGGATTAGAGTAGAAGATGGACATAACCCTAGTTCAAGCAAGGAATTGGATTCCTCTCCTGGTCCAAATGTATGCTTCGGGAATGTTTGGAAAAAATGATAGGGATTATCTGAATCGGATCTATTTTCATCTACCCATTTCCTTACCACATCCAATGTATCAGTGTTTAAGAAATGATTTTTCAGTGCCTGTCCATCAAAAAGTCGGACTACTAAAGCACACTCATTTGAATGATGGGAAAACGAACGAGGTCGGAGTTTAGTTGAAATGGGAGTATCAGTGGTACCATCATCTACCTCAGGAGTAACACGGCTCTGATTTAAAAGATGTCTCTGAGCACGGCGTTCTTCACGGTCAGTTTCCAAAAGTCGTAGAATTCTTCTTCTTTCTTCTGCTTCAGCATGGCGCTGTTTTTTGAGTTCTTGCTGATAGCGTTGTGCATCACCAGCTGGTGATGATGGCGGTTGTGTCCGCGACGGTGGTTGTGGATTTGGAGATTGGCTTGGAACGGATTGTGTAGATGGTGATTGACGATTATCTGCTGAGCTTAAATTTCTATGAGTTCTAGGTTGTGAAACAGACGAAGAAGATATTGTTGGACTGATTATTGACTCTGGTGAAGGAGTTCTATTTTCATCTGGTGATGCTGACTGATCAAGAACCGGAACAGGACTATCAGAAGAAGCAGTACTTGTTGGCAACTGTGTTGTGCTATTAGATTCTGAGGTTTTGTTTGTATCTATAGGACTTTGTTCAGACTTATACTCATCTTTCGTTTCAGAGTCATGATTCGTTACATCGCGACTACTAGTAGGAAGGTCGACGTCTACATTATTTGTTGCGTTATCCATTAGACTGTTTTTATCAACACCTGGTAGTGCTATATTCAACCTCCTCAAAAATTCTTCTTGTTCCACCTCCTCATCGAAGTGATCCACAACGACAGACTGATTTATAATAAATATACTCGGAATGTTCTTTACCGGGAAGATCTGACTAAAAAAAACATATTCTTGCGTGCCAGTTATAACTTCCAATGGGATATAATATTCCTTTATAACTATTTCGGACTGTGAAAAATAAATGTTAGAAAATAAACACCACTTAATTATTATAGCTCAGATAATCATATAACGGGGGTTCAACCTCACCACGAAGTATTAATATATCATCTAATTCACTCACCTGTGGCAAACTGACTAAATGATCTGCCCATAATGAAGTCTCATTATCTTGCGAATCTATTTTTCTTGTTAGAGAACGATGTCCTGTTTTGCGAGATATCATATCATCTTATGGCTGAAATATAACTATCACGCAGTTTCATTTCAGAAGGGCATGATTGAAACCCTTCTCAAGCTCCTTACTATTCCTGAGTGAGATATAGCTACGAATATTCTGTCTAATGAATTCATTGCAACTTTGATTCCTAGGAATTTGATCTGGGTTCTAATAACTCAAATTCTCCTTCGAGCCACTCACCTTGACTAACAAGAACTAATAAATGCTTCTTATCCCTTAATGATAACCCAATAGCTGTTTCTACCGACCGAGGGAAAATTGAATCCTTCATTTCTCAAATTATATAAACGATAATATTGAAAGAACTATATAAAATCTTAATTTGATTTGACTGTTTATAAAGGATGCCTAAATCGTATTGAGGGGTCACGAAGAAGAAGAATGATGATATTAACAGCTAGCTGAAACGGAATGAAGAGCAGGCAGCAGCGTCCGTCATCTGCCGGCCTGAGGGTTAGATGTGTTCACGAGGTCTGGAGTGGACCCTGGCCCTGGTAGGAGTTTCGGTTTAGAATATTTCTGGGAGAAGATTGTTAAAGCGGGGGTAGTACTACAGCACTGATCTGCGCAGGGTCTATTTCTGGAGATCATTTCCCGATACGAGTGACCGAGTGATGCAAAGAGTTCCCGTTTCCCGGATACGAGATTCTTATCACCTCCCTACAAAATGTCACTGCGTCACCTGTACAGTTTCGGCAGCTGGGGCGCCCAGACCCCTAGCTCTCATTTCGCTCGAGAGATTATAACCCAATTCCGAAGACAATCTGGTAAGACGGTGGGTGCCACATGCCTCGGCAGGTTGGGCAGGTTGGGCAGAAGCTTAGTTAGACCCCTGATTCTGGTCTCGCTAGAAAGGACCCGCCAACAAATCAACAGAAATCCTCCTATCATTGGCTTCAACTCTATGGCGTACTGTATATGTTATGTAAAGGTATAAAACAAACGGGCAAATATTTGAGACAAAACGAGAACTCGCGATAGGAAGAAATAATAACTGGATTTAAGCTGACGGGAGAAGAAATACTTTCCTAGAGGGCCCCCGCTTCACTTGAAGAAACACAATAAAGGTTGTAATTGTATATAATGATAAATATTTAAGAGAAATGGAGGATTCATATATATATATATATATTTGTATTAAACAAAATCTCTTTAAGTCAAGCCATGTCCTTGTCCATTTCTAGTTGATTTTATACTCCCTTATAGTCATTTAATCAACATTGGTAGCAGCAGTGATTTCGGCTTGCTTAATAAGATTAACAGGAGCATCCAATTGAGGTAAAAATAATTCAATAGTCCTAATTTTTGATGGTGTTGAAAATTCCTCATTATTGAAAAGATCGTCTAATTCACCAGTAGTCGAAACTTGGATAGCATCATAATCTTTAGCATTGAATAAATCCAACAATTTACTATACTTCCACATATGAACATCATTATAACTAGCCTTTTCACCATGAATCAATCTTTCAATAGTATAACCATCATTATTAAGAATAAATAAATATGGTTTAAGTCCCCAACGCACCATAGTAGAAATTTCAGTAACTGTCAATTGAAGAGAACCATCACCAACAAATAAAATAACACGTCGACTAGAATCTAATTCAGAAGCGGCAAAAGCTGCACCACAAGCAGAACCTACTGAATAACCAATTGATCCCCACAATACTTGAGAAATACCAACAGCGTTTTCAGGGAATTTTGTTTGAGTGATACCAAAGGATGAAGTACCAGTTTCAGTAACAATTACATCACCAGGTCTTAACCATTTAGATAATCTTGTCCACATCCATTGTTGTCTCAAGGGAGTATCTTTAGGAACAGCAGCAGCATTGGGTACACTAGGAACAGGAGCAATAGGTTTTGGAGGTAAATCGGCTAGTCTTTTAGCCAACTTACTTAAAAATAATTGCATTTTAATATCCGCATAAGTAGCATTACGAATCTTAGTATAATCGGAATGAAATTCAACAATATTCTTAGTAGCATAATGATATGAAAAAGAACCAGTATTAAAATCTGATAACATAGCACCGACAGACAAAACCAAATCAGCATGCTCAACAATATCAGCAACACCGGCATCAGTTAATGAACCTACATAAACACCACCAAATCTTTTGTTTTGTTCATTAAATGCTCCTTTTCCCATAGGAGTCGTAAAAACGGGGAATTGAGTGACTTCAGCCAATTCAGCAGTTTCCTCAATAACTCCATGTCTTGAAGCACATGCATCAACCAAAATAATTGGACGTTCAGCTTTTTCAACCAATTCAATGATAGTTTCAATAACTTCTTCTTCAGCTTCTGGTGGATTAGGCTCCAATTTTAAACTAATTGGTTCCTTTAAATGATCACCATCTAGCAGAGATTCTGACAAATTAGCAGGAATAGCAAGATAAACCGGTCGTTGATAAATATAAGCGAAACGAATAGCTTTATCAATATTTTCTGCAGCAGTAGCAATATCATTGATAACTACCGCATATTGAGAAATTCTTCCAGACATAGATTTAAATACTGTAAAATCTCCATTACCCAGAGTATGATGGAGCAATAAATGTTTATTCTGAGCAGACATAGATGGAACTCCAACAACATGAACCAACCCAACATGTTCAGCATAGGAACCAGCAACTGCTGCTAAAGCTGATAATTCACCTACACCAAAAGTGGTGACAAGTAAAGCCAAACGTTTAAGACGGGAATAACCGTCTGCAGCATACCCAGCATTGAGTTCGTTTGTATTTCCAGCCCAACGAAGGCCCTTAATATTATAAATATGGTCCAAAAGGGCTAAATTGAAATCTCCGGGAACTCCAAATACCTTAAAAAGTTAATTTCTGGTCCAATTGCTTACGCTCTCCCGCTGCTTGCTTCCGGCGGACGGTACTTCTCGAGATTACGAGCAAGCTCAACTGTCAAGAGTAATGCAATGCATGACGGCGGCCTCGGAGTAATGCAATGCATAACTGCCTCAATAACAAAGATCCCTGCAATCCTAACCTCAACCGACGCAACACCAGCCTAGCAGCTGGTCCAGATCGTGGATGATGGCGAGTAGATAAACGCAGTAACAGTCGGCATTTGAATACTGCTCATCATCGGAATCAGTCCACTTTTATCATCATTATATCACTTACTGTATCAACATTCAATTGCTTGAATCGGGCGAATAAATAATCACCAAGAGTTACTGAGTTTTTAACCATTTGTATTGTAGTAATAATTGTAATATTTATTTAATGAAAAGATCTTTCACTTCCAAGTCAATCAATTGAAACAATTGATTGAAATATAAGAAATAAAAATAGTGATGATGATGATGATGATGAATTAAGACAAAAAAACAACAGAGAAAACTACAAATTAATTTATGGATCTAAGCTTGGCTTTATATAATAAAAACATCGGTACCTTAAAAATGTAGTAACTCCAACTAACTTTAAACAGGTTAAAATATCAGACTACCCGAACGGTCTTTATCTGTTTGTATGTAACCTTCTATAGCCCTAAAGTATGCAACGCTGGCTGTAGCTCCCTTCCAGTTAGCTGTTAGTTGAATTAGATTACAGGTTGTGGGTGTTTGCTGCAGCCTCGCGGTGTTGTAGCTGCCGCCGCCTCGTGTACCTTCCTTTATTTTATTATGCACGCTCTGCCTATACAGCCGATGATTTGGGGTCTAAAATGGCCTGTTTTGCGGAACAAAGGACCGCGGGGACGCGCGCAACTTAAATTTAGGTACACGAATGCACGGGTTTATGACGATAAAATGATGTGCAGCTGCTGTCTACCCAAATTAGTGGTGAATAATTCATCTAAAATTTTTGGCGGGATTGCTACGATGTAGCAAACAAAAATATAGAAAATCATTTTTCAGACAATGACGCTATTATCAGCATTCGTTTTTCTTGTTCTGTCTGATTCTTAAGCGGTGGTGTTAAAAACTAAATGCCGTCTTCCAAGGTTGGAAGATGTAGTATCTGTGTCGGTTGAATACGGAAAGACAGAGAAGAACCATTGCTACCACCAACCAATATCCTGACTATCGTTCTTGACCGAAGAATATGATGACTTGATATCTCATCGCGTAACATGCTCTCACTACGGTATCACACGGTTCGAGCGGCAATTGTAAATAAGTTTATTTGATCTGACATCGGCAGACAGCGGCGTACAAGCATGCATGTATGTATGTATGTTGCTGGCATTTAACTAATAGCCTGACATTGTGAACAGCCTGATTAGACCACTCACCACCGATTGAGAATCACTAACAGTTCAAAACCCTGCAGAACATACATCCTTTGATATCTTGCATATGTAGTTTCCAAAGCAGAAATAACCTTAAATATTCAGAACCAAAAAGATATCAACATATACTAATAATAATAATAAGTAATAATAATAATATAGATAACGGATTAATTCACCAAAATGATTCAATGGACTCAATCTCCGAGAGAAATCTTGGTGGGTCTTCGAATAATACTAGGGTAGGCTAGAACACACCTCGTTAATCAGTTTGTAAACTGAAAGTCTTTTTTAACTTTTAGCGCCAACATTATTGTGGCCATTGTAATAACAAGAAAAAGAAGATGACATTTGATTCGCTTTCGTTTTCTATTTTCAGAACAGCACAAGTACTTTATTTTTCCGCTGTGACATGTGCGTGTAGTACACATGTAAAATTACAGATAAATTTCCAACGGGATTTTCCGTGTTATGCACTTCGGGCAGGCTCGGTACCTGAAAACAAAAACCTGTTACCCACAAACGGGCCGTTGGGACAGTTCGCATAATGCTCCATGATTAGCTGACTAGTTCTAATTTGGAATAATCATACGTAATACAAAAACTTTATTCCGTCTACTAACCGTTTTTGAAAGTTAATCCGTTTATAGGAACAGAATGATGATCGCAAGAGTTAATTCTCCGCGAGATATAGAACGGCTATCGATCCGTCCGGTTATTATGTACCGTTGTAGACACAAGTTAAATTCAACTGTGGTCTGCTTTAAGTATGTACTGGATGTCGACATCCGTTATATCTATGTCTCACGCTTAGTTTAGATCTCAGCTGACATTGGCAGCCACGGACGGATGTGGGCTACGTCGCTTTTCCGTCAAAGCCCGGCTCTCTCGCGTCTCTCGGTACTCTTGGTTACCCCCTCGGGGTTTACCTATATTCTCGAGGTTCAGTTAACCAACGAATTATTATTCTCGAGTGTAGTTAACCCTTCTCTCGAGAGAAAGGCAATTACGGAACACGAGCGAGGAGCGAACATTGGGGCCGGAGTCAAATGAAGGGTAATGGCCATGGAGCGTAGCCGTCCAACAAATCCCCAGCAGATCTGAAAAGAGGTAGCTTTAGCAATTTATTATTATTAGTAGCAATGAAATATCCAAGCTCTTGTCATTCGACAAAACATACTGCAAGCAGTTCAAATATTGTCCATGCAGTACTCAGTACACACCTTACTATGCTCTACTGTACCTACTCATTATTTTTCATAAGATCTCATGAACTTTGGGGACGACTACGGCTATTGGCCGCTCGATATAAGAAAAAGTGGTGCATTGGTAGCCTTACCATGATAGTTTACTTGGAATCTGTTTTTTGGTCAAGTTCGTTACGTTTATTGTTGTTATTACTGTCAGCGAAACCTTGTGGCTGTCTCGAGCAGCGACTGATGATCAATACCGGACTGTTAAGATATCTGACTGCCAATCAGGATGCTGATTGTGGGTGTAACAGCTTCACTTCACTTCACATTTCAGCCGTGCTTGTATGGTCGGTTAAAGCTTCACTGACGACCAACATTTGCTCTCTGGCTTGAACCCTTTCACTTGATCACATCGATCTGCTTGTCTTCCAACATGGCTTCCCAGCTTTCGAGATCAGCTAGACGAGGATTGCATATCCTTCAGCCGCCCTCGACGGGAACCTTAGTGCATGTTGGAAGTGGTGGTGATCAGGTGAAAAATGTTTTGGATATTCGAAGCCCTTCAACTACTAGCAATGGTAAATATACACAGAATGAGTTTGACTTGTCATCGACCCAGCCGCGATCTGATTCTGTGACTCGGACTGAGAGCGAAGGACGAGAGTATGGGGTTGCTTAGTTGTCGGAAGTAGGCGAATGGTGTTGACGCGAATGAAGCGAGAGAACGGGATGTGGGCAGAGCTCCAGCCAGTATGGATGTATTTAGTTCAAGGACATTAAGTATTTTTGGTCTAACAGCATATCTAGTCTCATTTGAAGTTTTGGGGTCTCCTTCTTCTCTCTTGAAGGTGGGGCTACCTCCTTCTACACCATTGTACACTCGTAGGAACTCATTGGTTGCTGTTCTGGGTGATATTGAGTCAATAATTACTACGCTGCATATAGCCAAGGGGCCATTTACGCGGATTTTTACGGGGATTCCTTGGTGTTATCAAAAGATCATTTCTACTACACCAGTATCAACTTTACTATCGTGTACGGCATCGAAGAACACTTCATTAGCAGTTGTGGCTCTAAACGGAACAGTTGACTGGATTATAACGAGTCCATCAAGTTTGCATGTTTTCTCGGGCGAACTACTTCAAATAATCCCAAGATCTGGTTGGAGTGGATTTTTCAGAAGGGGAATTTGGAGAAGTAATAGAATAGCTTCTTCCAGTTCTGCCGATAACCTTCGCTTGGCACATACGTTTTTGTCAGGAAGAGGAACTGTGGCTTTAGCATCAGCTGGCCAATTATATCAGGTCACACTGGATGAAGGCGAGAAATATCTAGTTCGAAAATCGCATTTAGTAGCGTATTCTCTTGACTCCAATAATTTGAACTCATCAGTTCCATCATTGTATAAAATTCCCTGTAATTTACAAAAGGAGAAAACTAGTGCTGTTTTAGAAGAAATCGAAGGAAAGCAAAGCACATTTTGGTCTCGAATTGTCTCTATATCTAAATCTGCCATTTCATGGTCAATTCGAGTTTTTCGTTCCGACTCTGCAAAATACCTTCAGGTAGAAGGGCCCACTACTCTTTTGATCCAATCTACCTCACATGGACCATTGGAACGGGTCACTTCAATATCAAGAACATTGGCTGGACCTGCCTTGCATACGATCAATTCGAATGAAAATGTAGTAGAAACAGAAGTTTCCAGATTAGCAGCCTCTATCATTGCTAAGGAAGAGTATGATACTTCTGCAGCTATATCATCGGGGATGCTTGGTAAACCAGAAGATCATTTCAAAATCGCTACCGTTCAAAACGGAAAAGTAGTATTCACTACTACTGATAGTTTCAAGGAATTTATAGATATAAAAATCAGCATGTAGCATACTTTGTAAAGATGTATATATATATATTGTAACTTTTCACATAATCCTACAACTACGCTTAGCCGGTTCAGCCCGAGTAAAGCGAGTAACGGCCGGGGTCGCCAGAGGCAGACAGACTTTATAAGACAGGGGGGGTTACACACTATATTAAAGAATAAATCATTAAAAGTAAAAATCATAAAGAAAGTAAAATTGATAACAAATAAGGAAAATCGTACTAAAAATTACCAGAATACAGATTTATATAGGCATTTACACCTTTGGCTCTTGACTTCATTATTAAATCATAAGGAAAGTAAAATTCATAACAAATAAGAAAACGAACTACAAATTACTAGAATACACAAGATCCTTGATCTCATTGTTATTTACTGAGTCGGGAACGAAATGGCGATACCTTAGGCTCTTTAGATCTATTCTTCGATTTTCTCAAAGCAATAGTTCTCTTAAATATACCAAATCGGTAAGACTTAATTTTTTCAAAGGTATTTTTGTTAACTCCAGCAGGAGGTTTCTCGTTTTTAGACAATGCGATAAAGTCATCACAAATGCCAATCATGCTGGTGTATTCATCCTGACTCAATCCTTCCATATTCTTGATAGCTCCGTTTATAATGTAGGTAGAAATATGAGCCCATTTATCCTCAACTGAAACGGGTGTTACTTTGCCAGAAGTTGTCTCAACTTTGCTTACTTCAGCCATTTGATTAAAAGTCGGCAATTAAGATGATGTTGAACGTTAACTAAGCTAATTGAGAGAGAAATTGAAAACAAGTAAAGAAATAAATAATTTTTTTTAACAAATAATTTCTTGACATATACAAAAATCTTCTTCCTAGCTTCTAAACTAGAATCGAATTTATTCTTTCCTCTGCGCTCGATACGTTGACATCAAGCTTGCTTCATGTGCACACATTCCTAGGGTAGGGCGGCAATATTTGACCGAAACGATGACTTCGCAACGGCTGAGGAAATCTCATCTTTTCCCTGAAGATTCTGATATTTTCTTAGTTGAAAAATCATTGCAGTATGCCAATTTTTCTAATTCTTTGGGGGCCTACAAGAAGTCCATTCGACCAATGTTCTTGGGGTAGTAAATAAAGTTTTGAATTATCAGAAGCCTTGTCACATCATAACAAAAATGACTTGTCGAAGCGGCTCAAATAATATATGCGGCATGTGAGGCTTAATGTAAGAAAGGTTGGGAATGAGGGGCCCGAAGGGGTTTGCCTCCGGTGGCTGGGGGCGTGGCCCCCAGACCCGTAAACTCTCACTAAGTCTTGCTATGCTCGAAAAACTATATCATTATCAAATCTCTAACGAATCAAGCAACGACTTCTGGGGGTACACATTCCCTAGCAGAGGAGGTATCGGGGCTGTAACGAAGAGGGTGACGAGAAACGGTCTCGAGAGAGCCAAGTACTAGGGGGTCTTGGGGCTGCATCCCCAGCCCGCCGGAGGCATATGAGGGGTTTATAGAAGTGAAGGCGGGCCGTTAAAATAGTCAGAGGCTTAAAAATCGATTGATCGGCATTATACACCGTTTAGCGAATACATTTGAAGTCTCTTTATCGAATTTCATCTTTCTTGCAGACCGGCTTAGTCCACCGCGATCTCCTTCATACTTTTCAACTTCATCCATCGGCTCAATTCCCAGGAAAGGAGTTGGAGAAAATAAATTCAGAAAGCATCGGCTAATATTCAAATTATGTTTTCATTTACCCCTTTAATAGAACCTCGAAGACGAATGGAGTCTGTCGGGGGGACGTCTACATCCTCAGCATCTTCAATAGCACAGGTCCATCAGTCAATTTTGACTTTCCCACCAAATGTCAAAATGTTGATTGATGTTGGCTGGAACTCAAGCTTGTCTATGGATCTTAGTTATTTGATAAAATTGGCACCTTCTATTGATATTATCTTATTAACTCATGCTACTATATCACATTTAGGTGCTTATTGTTATTTATGTAAGGTAGTCCCAGAACTATCCACCGTCCCGGTTTATGCCACTCTACCAGTAATCAATATGGGTAGAATGATTACTTTGGATGCCTATAGAAGTGCTGGATTATTGGGTCCATTTGCTGATGTTCAAATGACTTTGGCAGATGTTGATTCTGCATTTGATAGGGTTCAATCATTAAAATATTCACAACCTTTTTCTCTACCAGGTAAATTTCAAGATATCACTATTACTGCTCATAATGCAGGTCACACTTTAGGAGGCACTATATGGCGAATACAGAAAGATCAGGAAGATATTATTTATGCTGTCGATTGGAATCATTCAAGGGATAGTTTACTTAATGGTGCTCTATTACAACAAGATGGTAAAGTGATAGAATCTCTCAGTAGACCCTCGGTGATGATATGTGGATCTAAAATAAACCAGGGTGGCTTGTCATTGAAGAAACGAAAGGATTTATTATTTAAGCAAATTACCGACACAGTTGAACGAGGTGGATCAGTGCTGATTCCAACTTCCAGCGCAGCTAGAATGTTGGAGTTATGCACAGTACTGGATACCTTTTGGTCAGAAAATAATAATAATATATCTTCTGTTCCGCTGTTATATCATTCACATGTGGGAACCAGAACAATGGCGTATGCTTCATCAATGATTGAATGGATGTCATCGGCAGTAATTAATCAATGGGAATCCCAAACAAATACACCATTTGAGACGAAGCATATTAAGTATCTTTCTGATCTCAAGGATATCATGAGATCCGATGAGCCAAGGGTAATATTAGCAGTTGACGAAGCTTTGGAAACTGGATTTTCGAAATCAATTTTCGCAAAGCTGTGTTCTAATGAAAAAAATAATGTGATTTTAACTGAATATACTGGTCCAGGTACTCTAGGTGGGCAATTATATGATTCTTGGAACCAACAGCAGAACGACAGCCAAGAACTGACTACAATCAGTTTAACAACTACAATGCATTTATCATATAATATGGAAGAGCCGTTGAAAGGAGATGAACTCACTCAGTACAACGATATGATACGCGAAAAACAACGTAAGGAAGAGTTACAGAATGCTATAGATGTTAGAAATCGTACTATTCTCGAACGAGAAGAAAGTGAAGAAGAATCAGATGATGACGAAGATGAAATGGTTCTTTCTGGCCAAATGGATTTAGGAATTTTAATTTATGGTAATGATGTCTACGATTATGATGTGAGAACATTAAAGGGCAAGAGTAGTAGAATGTTTCCATTTGCCCCGAAAAGACGTAGAGTGGACGATTACGGTGATACTATTCGACCAGAGGACTTTATGCGATTAACAGAGATGGCTGATGCCGAAAATGATAAGAGAAAGGCTACGGAAAATGTAACCAAGATTGGAGAGAAGAGGAAATGGGGTGAGCCTCTCGTGGGCAGTAATGCAGAGGGTATCGATGGTAGTGGTAATGATAATAATAATCGTGGTGCAGACGGTTTGGTATCTTCATCTTTGATAGTGCCGGCAAAAATTATTCAAATCAATGAAGAAGTCAAGGTATTGTGCTCATTAGATTTCATCGATTTTGAGGGGCTTACTGATGAAAGATCACTCAAGATGATAATACCTCTTATCCAGCCGAAAAAGCTCATCATGATACCTTCGAATGACGAAATCTCTACAATAGAGCTATTTG
The DNA here is from genome assembly GCA_030579875.1 of Sugiyamaella paludigena. NCBI lineage: Eukaryota > Fungi > Ascomycota > Dipodascomycetes > Dipodascales > Trichomonascaceae > Sugiyamaella > Sugiyamaella paludigena. The sequence goes on from JAKTRU010000034.1 coordinate 51,909, forward strand.
AGTCCTTGCAACAATTATTAGGGGAATCGTCAACTGTATTTACCGCGACAGCTAATGAGACCATTAATGCCAGTATTAATAGCTTTGCTTATAATGTTAAAATATCTCCAGAATTGGAAAGCCTTCTGAGTTGGCAGAAGATTTTGGGCGACTATTCTGTTGCTCATATTACTGGGCGATTGGTAATTAAAGATATACCTACAGATAGTCAACCGGAATCAAGCAGCATTCTAAAACTGGAATCTTCTGAAGAACAAGCTCAGAACTCTTCACAACCTGTTGTCAAGTCAGAAGAAGAAGAATTAGAAACTGAAGAGAGTAATTTGAATGAGTTAGTTTTGAAAGGTGCTCTCAATGATGAAGCTAATATCTCTGTGAAAGAAATTTCGATTGTACCATTACAGACTGCTGTGGAATTAGCTTCAGCACCTAGATCGAATCCTTTGTTAGTAGGCGATATCAAACTTGCTGAATTGAAGAAGAGATTAATTGCGCAAGGTCATAAAGCAGAGTTCCGTGCTGAGGGAATTCTAGTCTGTGACGATAAGGTTGCAGTGCGTAAAGTTTCTGAAGGTAGGCTCATAGTCGAGGGAGGTGTTGAAAAGGAGTTTTATCAAACCAGGAATATGGTTAGGTCCTTACTTGCAATTGTCTAATATGAAATATATAGTTGTACAGAAGATTATTTTGCATAAATATCGTTTCCAAAAGGAGTAGGTGGGATAACTTATACCATGACATTGCCAATGTCACGATCAAAATCTGAATCTAAATCTCTCTTTTTCTTGTTATCTCTTTTTTTGTGAAAGTTTAAAACCTTATCTTCCAACATGACAGAATTTCCCTTCAAAACTTCCATTTTTTCGCTATGGATGTACGCAGTTTTAGTGTCAAATACATATATAAATCACACAATATCTCTTGTGCAATTTTGCCTGTTTTCATATGTTATTTATTTTAAATAGTTAGATTTTCCCATATTATATCTCTAAAAATAACCGTTCTGTCTTGAAATTTGCTGTGCCTATAATGGTTTCTTGCACCTCAATCTTCATCTCCGCACTTTTTGCTGCAGTAGCAACTGCACAATCCAAAGCTGGTATTAATCAAAATAATGACCCAATCGTCAGTGTAGCCTCGAGACAGATAGTACGAGCGTTCACAGAGATCAAGTCTCCTCAGGTTCCTGCTGATAAAGCCTCTTCTGAGGCTCAACACTTTGTCACTGCCGTTCTCAACTACCCCGGGTTCCAGAAATTAATTAGCGAGGCCGAAAATCCTGGAGCAAACCATGGGCGTAATATCTATGAGGCGCTTTCTTCATATGTTAATGAGGCTAGTAAGGCCTTTGATGAATTTTCTAACGGGCCCGGCTACGCTCCCTATACTCGTTATTTCAAGGCTCATATCAGTGATTTCGATCTTGACAAAGGAGTTGCCAATGCCCGGAAATCCGCAACTGATTTTTTCCCATTTGTCTCCGATCCTGTCAATTCGTTCTTTGCTGATCAACAAGGAAAGGATATCGGAAGGACTGCTGCGAGTCTTGCACGTCACTTTGTCAGCGACCTCGGTGTTGGCCAATATGCTCGCTTTATTCCCGATCGTCCACCTGTTCGCCCAATTGTTCCTCACCCGCAAGCCGATTCACCTCATATCTCGTCAACAGTATTGGGCTCTAGTGATAGTGACTATGACTGTTATCAAAGCACTTCCACAGATCAAATCACTTCCATAGATCAAATCACTTCCACAGATGATTTCTATCAGTTTCTGACTTCCACTGATTGTTATAAGCCATTTTACTGAGAGGTAAACATTGATTCCAGTTTGATCTTCTGCCACACTTTTTTTCTTTCTGATCTCTCGCCTAATTTGCTATCTCTTTTTCTCAATTATTTATTTACTATTATTTAATAGTATATATTTTCAAGTAACAAATATAATTTTATATTCTTTCATGTCTGAAAGCCCTAAGTGTCGATTTGCTGGAGCAAAACGATGCGGTTTACCTCGAGCGATGCCATCACTGGGTACAGCGCCGCTGAGAGATAACGGGGGCCTCAGAGGGCCATAAGACAGAGCAATTCAGTTTTGTTGAGTTTGATTAATTTTCTAAAGATTTTAAAAACAATTCATAATCATCAGACCACAGCATTACAAGTCATAGAAAGAGCATACTCAGATGCAGACGATAGAGGAATCTCACGCTGAATTAGAAGACTCGGGTGGTGGCGAAACCCTGATATGCATTCTATTTGTGTTGATGAGAGTATTGCTCAACCTCGACCGTTTATACTCGTATTCAGTTTCATGAATAGTATTACTCCGCGGATCATTTTCATGATTATAAGAATAAACTAGAAGAGCACCAGCACCGCCAGGATCTGGATCTAAATGACTTGGTTCGGTCCAGGCAGGAGCATAAAGGAATGGTTGAGTCGGATGCCAGGAACAATCTCGAACACAACTAACACGAAATCCACCACCCACACCTCCAGAGCTCGAACCCACAATATCATTTCTGTTAACGCGATAATGAATAGAATAGTAGGGGTGATGGCGTGAAACCAAAGAGCCATGCAATTGTTTTACTAATGTACCATCCAATTTCCATATATAAACATCACCATCAGAAGATCCAGAATAGACGTACTGCTGATCAGTACTAGCGGCTGGTGAAAAGTGACACCGAATAGCTGTTCGCAATACTTCATGGCCCCGATAGGTCATAACACTAGCATCACGCGGATGACGAGCAACACGGGGGCATCTATAATGTTCAAATTGATATTTATAACCAGTTCCGAGATATTGAGATCTTGGACCTAATTTCTTCGAATCAACCATTTTTCGAATATCCCATAATTTCATGCACTGATCTTTTCCATTTGAAATGATATATCTACCATCACCTCTTGTTTCGACACAGGTTATACCTTCCAAATGTCCCGGAAGAACTCCCACACATTTTCGACTGGTATTACGTCGATCCCATAATCGGACAGTAGCGTCATCTGATCCACTGATAATAACATTATTACAGTCATCGAGGAATCTAACAGAATTGATATCCTTCTGATGTTCTTGATTCATGCTTATACTACGCTTCGTTTCAATATCGTAGATGTTCACATCCGGATTCGAATTACTAGGTTTAGAATTGCCAGTTATAATATAACGATTATCAGACGAAAATCTAGCGGAAAAGATAACTGCTCTATCACGAACATAGTCCGGGTTCACTACTAAGGGTATTGTTTCACAAGAGGATAAGCTATCGGGAGATACGTTAGACGACAAGCTTAAAATAGATGACCGAGTACTGTGGACTAAAAACCGATTATCTCTAGTTATGTCTGCATCTGTAATCGTCCAACGAGATGTGAGAGGTAAATGTTCAGCCATGGCAGTTTCTAAACTTCTCAATAGAACAGGTCTTGCTGGATCTTTTGTGGAATAAACATGTACCCTGAATTCTTGAGTATAACAATAAAATAATGATCCATCAGCAGAAAATTGTCCACCATAAGCAGGTTCCGGATAACGTCGAACAAGTCTTCCAGGATCATTAGGAAGAAATCGTTTAGTAAGTTCAGTTTGAGGAACAGGATTAATTCCTAATCTTCGCTGTAATAACCATCTACTTGTTGTCTGCGGATAAGATAATTCAGAGGAAATTCTAGTACTACGGGGAGCTTGGAATCCAAATTCACCTTTACCTAACAATTCTGTCACTGTCTTACTCGGTACGGTCTCCAGCTCACTATGAGCACTAGCAATATGAGCAGCTGTTCTTACCTGCCAACGACTACGACCCTCAATTGATGCTGTGCGGCCATTATCACCACCACCTTCTCGTTCAGCAGCTCGCACTACCTCTCCCTCGTAGTATTGGTCGTCGTCATCATCGTCGTCATCTTCATCATCATAATCATCATAACCAAAACCATATTCGTCTTCATCATAATCTAACATAGAAGCATCGTTCTCATCCTCCTCATCCATATCAAAATCTGGAACATAATCTTCATCTTCTTCTTCATTGTAACGAAATAACCCAGCCAAAGTATCTCTAGCTACTGCTGCTTCATATTCCATAAGATATTCTTCACCCATTGCAGTAGTTACAGCACGAGTAATAACGCCTCGGGTCCCAGCATCATTTCGATTTCGATTCCGATTTGAATTTGCATTTTCGTTTTCGCTTGCGTCTAAATATTCATCTATTTCTTCACCTTCCTCGCCGTCCTCACCATCATCACCGTCGCCATCAGCTCGCACGTGCATTCTTATCGCAGCTTCACGAACCTGTTGGATAGTCCATACAAGTATATCCTGAAGTCCTGGTTCACCATCTCGACTTCCGGGATACTGTAATGAACGCAGTAATCCTTCTGATTCAGTGTTATCATCGTTATTATTCCTACCACCGGCAGAAGTTACAATTGGAGAGTCTGGCAAATTGATGTCAGAATTGTGATCGGATTCCTCTGCGTCACTAGACATTGCTAGAGAGCAAAAGGAAAAAAATTGATTCGATTAGAGCTGATAAAAATACTGATAAAAATTCAAGCAAAAAGCAAGTTCCTTTCGAAATTGTTTTGCCATTAAAAAGATAAAATATCAGTGGTTAAGACGAGGTTCATGAACATTGGCTCAAAGATAGTACAAGATAGTCGATAGATAACGTAATGGTCTCACAACCCCCACTGAACCGTGCGGCTTAATTCTGCTTTATATAAAGCCGCGCATTATCCACGCACCTTACGGAGATATAATGAGATACTAGTGTGTAAACGTGAGCGCTCGGGAAGTCCGACTCAATGGCATCCCCAGGGGGCCAACGCCTCAACCGACGGAGGCATACAGTGGTACAGCATAATTTATTTATGCTGTTATTGCTATTATGCTATATCTACTATCTATTAGTTTCTATTTTCCTTTCTAGACTTTCTAGTTTCTATATAAATATTTATGTGTTATAGAGAATACTTTTCCCCTGTGAATTTGATATGTTTTCCGGAAGCCCATGCTTGAATATCCTGTACCAATAATCTTGGACCACAAGCTACTGCCCAAACGTTACTATTACCTGGTACAGTTGTATCTTGTTCAGTAATAAAATCCGCAACAGCCAGATCAAAATCTGGCCGACCATAGGTGATTTCTATATTGTTACCACTCTCAGATGTTGTTGATTTTTTAGGCAAAACACTACCATGCTCTTCATCTCCCTCTTCTGGAGTGGTAATCTCTCCATCTGAGTTAAGCAATTCATCAAATTCTATAGCATTTTCTTCATTATTATATTTAGTATTCGTAGTATTTCCACCTTCGGCGGCAATGATATCACTATATATATCATTTTTAATGCCTGTACCCGTAATGAATATTGTAGCTTCATTGACACCGACTAGATCAAGAACTTCTAAATCAGACCTTTCACGGATTAACCAAATCAGTTTACAAGGTGTACCTAATTGTTTTAATGCCCGTATAACTGGAGCAGCAAATGAAATTCCCGATCCACCAGCAAATACAACGACTTTAGAGGATGAAATACCACTATCCGGCAATAACAGAATATCCTGATTGACAGTTGCTGAAAATGGCCCAGATAATGTATAAACAAATTTGGTATCAACAGTGAATCGGGTTTTTCGAATCAAGAGACGTACTTCTTGATCAGATGCTAATGACGCTATGGTATAAGGATGGGTTGGTTGTAGCCAGTTCTGCCATAAAGACCATAATGGTCCTTTACTTAGTCGAATATGAGACCCTACTGTGAAATGATCGGGCAAAGCATCTCTTGGTAAAGTCACACTATATAAAGTTTGTGATATAGTCTCAACTGATTGAATTGCAACAGTTCTAGATGTGAATATCCTATAAAATATTTGACTAGATAAAATAAACATACACCACAATGCCAGGAATCCAACTCCAGGACGTGCATGAAATAACCCCAATAAAATAAATAACCATGATAAGGGATAATGAAGTGCATAGAATAATTGATAATATCTTTGACGAAAAGGTCTTAGTGAAGTTACTAATACCACAAGAAGCCCTATTAAAATGAATACACCAAGTAGATTATCAAACTTAACAAGCTTTGTTGACACAGTTCCTGCTCTTATAAAAAATATTATATAGCATATACCATGGATTGATCCCAATAAAATAGCTGTTCTAGCAACCCATTTATGTAGAGCCAATAATTTGATATAATAGGTATTCGGCAATGGTGATGGTCTTAACCCCATGAAGATTACCAGTGGAAACGTTGCAAAAGTAATTCGTCCCATTCTCTTAGCAAACCCATTAAGTGTGGTGAATGAATCACCAATGAGGCATAGGCCGACAATTGTGATAATCCATAAAGGAGTCAGAACGTATCTTGGTGACGGTTTTCTAAACAGTAATTGACTGATAGTTCTTTTACTCCCAGCGGTTCGACTGGGATAAGAACTCTTCCTTTTTCTTCCTCTTTTAAACAATCCAATATCGGCCACAGTATTTCCATTCAGAGAGTTTGTTAGACTTATCCATATCATAGCAAATATTGATAATCCAAGCAACGCGTAACCATATGGGATATTTCCATAATGAGCCCCTAAATGACTCTTTGGAGCAGTTACTATCTCAGACTCCACTATTCCATGTCCACCAGCATCATCATCATGCCTAGTAAATACGGTTATTAAGTGGTTTGTCATAACTTCTTTATTCGTTTCCAAGAAAATGAGTGTGCCATCAATTCATGCCCTATCTGACTATTCTTGTGGTTGACAATCAGATAAAACCGTACACCAGTGGACACATATGTACACATATCCGGCTTATCAGATCGTCATGCGGCGTACCTAACTGTACGGCGCTGACAGTCACAGTTGATTTCAGGAATAGAACGAACATGTAATCTATACCACTGCCTGGAAGTCCTAAGTGCAAACAATAGAAATTTTACCACGGACTATATTGTTATATAGACGTGACCTCATAGTCGTATACACAGATGATACAGTAAATACAATACACAGTTTACATATGGTTACATCAACTTACATGGTTACATGGTGACATAGGCTTATATGTATGCATATCGACTACTAGTAGTCATATGCCCAGCGCAAAAAATGAGGTCTATCACCATTTTGCCATGATTTTGGATTGGAACCGAGTGGATCCCCGTTTAGTACTAGGACAAGCTTTTTCAAGCTTGACCCCTCAGTTTATAACGCTCCCACCTGGTCTTGCCTCTGGCAGTTGGACGTATCCCGTAGAATACGATTTTTTAAATAAATCCCTTAAGCTGAAAGGATGATCCAACCGTTCAACGGGCTACTTTTGCTGTGATAACACGGTATATTATTAGTTTTATTTCTCGTTAATTACATAAACCTCTCTAGAATATCTTAATTATCGACAAGACCTAGATCCTCCACTGTGATCTTTTTTGCAACAGCAACCGGAATATCATCTCCTTGATTCTTTCTTCGCGCTAATTCTTGTGCAATTCTAGCAGCTCTCGCTTTCTATAAAAATTGTTAAAACTTAGACGATATTACTGAGGACACAGAGGAACTTGAAACTTGATAAATGATTATGACGATGACGATGACAACCTGGTCAATGAGAGGATATCCTTCCTCCTCCCTTAGAACAAATTCTCACCCACCAAAAAATGCTTCTCTGTTTATAAACTTCCCTTCTCATATATATCCACCCCATTTTCTTCACTTACCTCTTTACGGTGATGTAAACATTCAGCATAATCAGCAGTATATGGTTGACATTGACGAACATCCGACGTTCTCTTAGCAGTATAACATTCCACAAATCGTTGCCATTCTGAATAAAAAGTTAGACTAGAATGTTTTTCTGATGCCGGTATTACCAAAAGCTTGGGCACTCTCTTATTCATGGCATCGGAAACCATGGCCTGTTATTTCACGGATAAACTTACCAGGAAAACACCGGCTAATTCCTCCCGAATATGATACGCCTGACATTGTTCTTTATATAACTCTTGACTGGATTTCTTTTACTTATTGGTTTAAGAGTCTTCGATCAATATCATATGTCAATCTACTAAGCTGTTAATTAAGAGCTAGACCTGCAGAAAATGTCTATAATTCCATTGGTTCATGAATTAACTTGGTTACCTTACCCTAGTTATCTCTTATAAGGGAATATCAGCTTAGAAATTCTTTTAGATGGAGTCAACGGTTCAGCCGTCTGTCAGCGAATATGTTAATACACTACTGTAGTGTACATGTACAGTAGTTTATATTGACTGACGTTACATGGTCGATTGACGCTGATCTTGAATGCATCACGAACTGAAGCTGGGACAAATGGAAACTGCCTACCCAGAGGTTAGTTTTCTAAGTTATAAGAAATAAATAAGAGAAATCTCTCAATTTTAATTAACCTGCAATGAGATAGTGGAATGATGGCATAGTTCACACTGGCTTACTCTTTTTTCAGCTTCTGTATCATTTATTTTCATTGACTCTTACTAGTGCTATACTGATCCTTCACTCTGGCTTACTCTGTCAGTATCCCGCAACAGCTTATTTATTATATGATTACTATATTGATTATAATTGTATTTGTCTTTAATTTTAAGCCATTGTGCTCAAATATTTTATTATCGAGTTGTGAGGTTAGGGTCTTGCTGATTGGTGTTAGTAAAATTGGAATTTAAAACGCTACACATTTTTTATCAACTTAATTTAAGACCATACGTATATATTCTCCAGATAATTTGGAGTTTTTGAATTTTGTGACTTTTCTGATTCGCAAAAATGCTTGTTCGAGACCGTGGAAAGACTGGTAAGTTATTTTGAATTAATTTTTAAAACTTGAGTTGTGAGTTGCGAGGTCGAGTCTTCAAATGCACTTTCTTGGTAGTGTTGCCTCCCGCTTGTACTATAAGAACAGAGACCGTGGATTATGTTCCCACAAGTCGTGTGATGCCCCAGCAGAATGATTACGCTGGACTCTGAGACTCGATAAACTCGAGAGTCAAGTACCTTACGATCCTGGAATAGGAAAGTGTCATGGTAAAACAATTACTAACTCCTACTTATAGGCACAAATAATGTTCCATTAGGTAATAATCGAAGAGGGTTTATTGGCTCTGCTGAAAATAATGACCAACCTACTCGTGGAAGAGCAGCTGCACGTCAACCTCCTACTACATCATTAGGACCACCCAGAAAAAGACATTCCAAATTGGAAAGATGGGCACCAGAATCTGAAGATAATAAAATCGCTAAACTAGTTAACTATGAAACTGTGCTAACTAGTATCATGACACCTGAGCAAATCGAAGCTTACGTTCTCAATTATAGGATCGAAGAAATAACTCAGCGATTAAGAGCTAATGATGTTGTCCCACCAGAAAGGGTCAGATCCCCTTCTCCACCTCCTCAATATGATGCACAAGGTATCCGTATCAATACGCGAGATGTGCGATATCGGGCTCGATTGGAACAAGAGAGACATAGTTTAATAGATAAGGCGATAAAGCAAATACCATCATATAAGACTCCAGCAGATTACCGTCGACCGGCACGGACTCAAGAAAAAATATATATTCCTAGTAAGGATTATCCTGAAATTAATTTCATTGGTTTATTATTAGGGCCTCGAGGAAAAACCAAGGAATCGATGGAAGCCAAATCAGGCGCTAAAATAGCTATACGGGGTAAAGGGTCAGTCAAAGAAGGCAAAGGACGTACGGATATAGCTTTTCAAGAGACAATGGATGACGATTTACATTGTATAGTTACTGGAGATTCGGAGGAAAAAATTCAAAAAGCTATTGATTTAATTAATGAAGTGATTGAAACTGCTGCTTCGATTCCTGAGGAACAGAATGAGCATAAAAGGGATCAGTTACGGACGCTAGCACGATTGAATGGTACCCTACGGGATGATGAGGCCCAGGCTTGTCAAAATTGTGGGGAAATGGGTCATCGAAAATACGATTGTCCGAATAGGCGACAATATAATGTGGCAGCATCAATTGTATGCAGGATTTGTGGTAATATGGGCCATTTTGCGCGTGATTGTAAGGAGAGAGGTAAAGGTTATAACAATAACAACAACGGCAGGGGTGGCGGTGATGCGAGATCAGCTGCTGACAGGGAATATGAGGAATTGATGAGGGAACTAAGCTCGGGTCGTAGTAGTGGAGCTGGTTTTGGTAACGTCGCCAATAATGGACCCATAGCCAGTATCACGAATGGCTCAATTGGCAATGACAGACCTGCGGCACCTGTGCAATTTCCATGGCAACAGCAACAACAACAGCCCTCTTCCCGTCCGAATAACGGATTCAACGCACAACTTCCATGGCAACAACAGCCGCCACCACCTCGTCCAGTAGGGGATTTACAGAATGGTGATAGGCGGTATCCCGTTGAGAGCAGACAGTCCGATAACAGACGATCGGACAGTGGTAGGCGGTCGGACAGTGGTAGGCGAGCTGACAATCGGTGGCAACAGAATGATAGTCGATCTCAACTTCATCAGCGGTCAAGAAATGATGACTTTCTTCCATCTCAGGCTTCTTCCGTGCAGCCTGTTGCATCTGGTTTTCTGAATGTTGGTAGATTCCCCGACGGTGGTCCCGGTGGTCCCGGTGTTATTGGTTCTGGAGTTCCTGGGGGTACTGGAGTTCCTGGGCTTACGGGAATCGCCGGATTGGCAGGCATTCCAGGACTTGCTGGTATTCCAGGACTTGCTGGAATCACGGGTATTCCTGGATACTTTGGCCAGTCTTCAGCTCCTCCTGGAGGTGCGCCTCCTCCTCCTTCTGGGGTGCCTCCTCCCCCTCCACCTGCTATGAGTCGTCAGCCACCTCCCCCTCCACCTGGCAGATTTTAAACAAAAAAATAAAATAAATAACATTTGAATGTTAAATCATGTAAAGGAGTTTATCAGAATATAAATTATAAGAGAATAATATTCATGCCAGTTTGAAGATATGGATGCCCTTACAGCAAATTCAAATTATCTATGACATTTAGGACTATGTCCTGTAATTTACCTTCAGTTTTGTTTTCTGCCAAGCGAATATATCATCAGAAATGAGAAGGTAGGTATGTCGTTATCTTAGGCTCGGTTCTCTTTGTGCGGTAGATACTCCGTCGAGATCACTCTTTTAATTTGCTCGATTTTCTCGTTTAGTTATCGCGGCGTATATGGTGCGTCTCGGTGACCCTTGACTGCTTTTCAAAAATACATATGAATTACAATTATTATTAATAAATAAAATATATAAACAGAATGCTAATAAATCTTGAAGATAATTTTACTTGCCAGCTTTGGCTGCGGCCTCCTGCTTTTCTTTGAACTTGCGGGCAGCTTCAAGCAGTTTCGACATGCTGTCATCCTCGTCAGTCGGAAAGACATAATCAAAGTATTCCTCAAATGACCCATCATCAAGCCGTTTCCTCTTTTTAACCATTGAAGGTGCCTGCGACTTGATTTTTTCAATTGTTTCGGAATTTCCATAATTCTGTTCAAATTCAAGCCAAGTTTCATTAAGAATAACTCTCTCTTCTTTAAGGCCTCGCTCTTTAAGACTATTCCAGGCTCGGGAAAATATTTTGCGAGCCCTTTCCTTTGCTTCTTCACTAACTGGAATTTCACTTTTTTCATCATCTTCCCCGACCTCTTCACCGTCTTCTTCTTCCTCCTCGTCTTCATCTTTATCTGGAACAGATAATTCAAACACTGCATATGAGATCCATACTTTGACATGTCCCGTCTTCTCAAGTAATAATTCAAAGAGCTTCCTAGCACGACCATATTGGCCAACGTCTGTTTCAAATTCAATATAGCGTTTCCAAACCAATTCAGGCATCTCCATCTCTGGCTGGTCAATTGCTAATTCATAAATTGCTCTGGCCCGATCATCATCGCCAAGTTGTTGCTCCATGGTTGCATACTCAATCCATCCTTGTGGTAGATCAGGGTAGCTTTCAAGATATTTTTCATATAGGACTCGACATCTATCAAACTCTTTAAGTCGTTTCTCAAGTTCTATATAACCTTTGTAAATTTTAGGTTTTCCAGAAAGACCTAGACCTTGGCCAAGGATCTTCCTTGCCCGTTGTAAATTTCCCAGACGAATTTCAAATTTTGCATATAAAAGCCATATTTTGTCGAATGAGAACTTTTTGTGTGGGATAGTCTTAATACACTGACTATAAATTTGTCGAGTTCGTTCAATATCATTATTAACAAGTTCCTCATAAACGGCATAACGTATCCAAAGAAATATGTATCGTCTCCAATATCTCTTTTCTTGCTTTATTGGAATTTGAGCTATTGCTCGTTCATAAATATCACGTATATCAGAGGCCGACCTATCACTGCCACCACTTCCGGTTTCTTCTAACAAAGCTAAATACGAAAACCAAGCATCATAATTATAGGGATCCTCAGAAACTTGCTCTTCATATTTTACTCTTCGCTTAGATAAAATTACATCCTCAATCCCATCTTTATCTCCATATTGTTTCTCAAATGCTGTGTATGAGTTGTATAATTTAGCACTTTTACTCTTGGATAATCTTTCGAGACCAAACTTATATATAGCCCGGGCCCTTTCCCATTCTCTTTGCCTGGCTTCCCATTTAGCCCAATTAATCAATATTTTTTCATCTAAATATTCCTCTCCACCAATAGCCAGAATTGTATCTACTGCCAAAGTATAAACATCTCGGACATTCTCCCGATTGTTTCCTAACTCCTCTTCAAATCGGGCCCATTTGACCCAATTCTCCGCTTGAGGGTGTACAGTAGTAAACCTTTGAAAAATTTCTCTCGCTCTTTCATATTCACCATAACGCTTTTCAAGGTTTATATAAGCATTCCATGCCGGCGGCTGAGGTCTCCAGGTCATCCATCTTTCGAAAACTTGTCTACAGCCAGGAACATTCGACAACATTTCCTCTACTGAGACATAAGTAAACCATATTTTATCCACCCGCGGTAAAATTGTTACTGCTCTATCCAATAGATTTCGAGCATGATTGATATTTCGTTCCTTTAACTCACATTGAATATATCGAATCCATAATGGAACATTAGTTGAATCTACATCCAGAGCTCGTTCAAAGATCGATCTCGCTCTTTCCATTTCTTTCTGTTCAATTTCCCACTGAGCATATCGCATCCACTGACCAAAGTTCAGCCTATTCCTCCTTAGTGCTTCTTCATATTCCTTTCGCTTTCGACCTTGATACTCTTTCAACTCTTCAAGATCAGTGATTTTCTGTTTTGGAACTTTCAGTGGATCATCTTTACGTTCAAAGGCTTCCAGAAGTATCTGCTCCGCAGTGATCTGAAGCGGAGCAACCGCCTTATTCTTGACTCTTACATTTCTTTCACTCATTGGAAAAGAAACGCCTCCATACTATATAGAAACAAAGTTAAACAGAATCTACAACCATTGTTGGTTTACCAGAAAAATAACATGGATTGGGAGCAGTGCAAAGTCACTTTTAATAGCATGTTGCGAATGGCTGTTAATTGCATATAGTTTTCTTCGTCATTTTTGATCAGAATCTACAACTTCTTGTCGGTACACCACACCGCTAATAACGAATGCCCGGTGCTCTAAATAGAGATCTCCGGACATCCTGATCGATTTCTTTCATCCAATATATCTTCGGGTTCTGAACTATTTATATAGTCTCACAAGATACTCGTTTCACGAGTTGTAGAAAATATGGAATAACTAAACTCCGATAATAAGATATTTCATATTAACATATCTCCACATTTGCCTTTAAAAACTCGAGATTCCTCGCTGATACAATATAATTATAAAGGTCTATCCAGGGGTCGACATCACACCCACCAAGCAATGAAAACGGATTTACTTAGCTATGATCTTTCTCTAAGTATAACCAAATCAGAAACTGTAATAATCTTTTGTACGATTATCCTTCTCTGATCTGGGGCCAATCTATCTTGAAATGTCGTCGGAATGTGACAGATGTTAGATGAGCATAATCATGAATTTTTAAATAATTTATTTATTGGGAGTAAAGCAATAGAACTACCTTCTCTGAGACAAGAGCCGTATAACAAACAGTTCATATCAATGGTGATTCCTGTATCCATTAGCCCCTACTCATTTGTTTACTTCCGGTCTATCAATTAACTTTCAACAAACTGAATGGCCTCCACGTAAGGCTAACACAAGATGTAACTGGGAGCCGGGCTCAAGCTTATAAAAACTGGCAGGCTGTTCATCATTCCTAGAGTTTTCTGTCAGTGAAAGCTTCGACCGAGTACGTAAGAACTGGCGAGGGAAGAGGTTTTCGCCCAGACATCCTGGGTAGTACCAACGGCAGATCAGTGGCAACACCACTTCCAATCAGAGGAAAAGTCATTAGCGTGGCGGTAACTCACTGCTATTCTATGGATCCTAAGAGATGATTACTCACATTTGTTTTCCACCGAAGATAAGTCTCTGTTGGGCAGGAGGGATTCCTTCTCTCTCTTCGACACGTTCCTTAATACGAGAAACCTGGGGTGCGGGCGTTAGACGATTACAAGCAAATTGTACGGCAACATTTTATGTCTTGTTACTTACCCTATCAGATGGCTCAATATCCAACTCAATCTTTTGTTATCATGTTAGTAACCGATTTTTATCGAAACTCATTGTCAAGATTCAGAGCAATCAATCCACCGCAGAACAAATTATTGTTTGCTTCATTGAAATCAAGTTCAATACTCTTCACTCACCTCTTTTCCCGTCAAAGTCTAGGATTTGTTAGTTTCTGCCTGTATTCTATATATAAAACATTGAAACAGAATACATTCTTGTCAATATGCTACTACCGCTACTAACCTTAACTTTTATCAGCATCTTGTAAAATTACACTGAAATATCTATAACAAGCCTGAAATAATCGCAAACCTCTGATTAAGAACTGTAACTTAATCGAATAAAACAGAACAAAAAAATAACCTCCAAATAAATCAGACAAGGGTCGCCATAAAGTTATACGGGTTTTAAAGACAATTCAACTTAACCGTTAAAGTAAGAGACATAGATCAACAGAGAGACGACATGACATATTTATATAGGGATTTGGCCGAAGTATTCATGGTGGGTTAAGTCTTGTATGCCATAAATGGCTTCTTTTGATAGCCCGGGCAATAAATGCCTTTTTTTGATTTACTGGTGTTACTAAAAAGATTCAGAAAGTTCTATCAACTAACCAACCATTAACTATCTATGCTACCAACGCCTACAACCAAATCTGTGGATTTTGGTTTAGTATATGAGCCTGCAGAGGATTCATTCTTGTTATTGGATCTGTTGGAAGATGAAAGAGAATTCCTGAATGAACATTTTTTCTCTTCAGAGAAGAAGGACCCTTCCCGATCATCGACACCTCCTTTGGTACTTGAGATAGGAACCGGATCAGGAATCGTGACCACTTTTATCCATAATAATATTATTCATAATGGACTGTTTCTTACAACGGATGTAAATATTCATGCTTGTCGTTCATCATTGGCCACAAGCTTAGAAAATGGAGGAACAAGGTTTATAGATACTTTACGAGCTAGTCTAGCTAGTCCACTCCGGCCAAATTTAATTGATTTACTAATATTCAATCCACCGTATGTTCCCAATGAATCAGTGCCAGTATTGCCTGAGAATGATAATGCAAATTCATGGCTTGATCTGGCTTTAGAAGGTGGTCAGGATGGTATGGAGGTTACTAATATTCTTTTGAACAAACTAGATTCTGTGTTGAGTGAACGTGGGTTAGCATATATCTTGTTCTGTCAACGCAATAATCCTGAAAAAGTAGCTCAAAAAATGCGTGAGAATGGATGGCAAGCTTCATGTATCGGTGAACGTCGAGCAGGTTGGGAAGTTTTAACTGTGTGGAAGTTTATCAAGCTTTAGCAACGTTTCTGCCGTTATCTACTTCCCCAAGATAGGACTTGTTCCATTTTGTGATTACGGATTTGGTAATGCAAAATATTTCTTTATATACCTATATATATTGCTTACTGTTCTCTGCTCATTTATAAAACAACTGTAGAGTTCTCCCTTCCAATTAATCAGTAAATATATCTATCAAAACTTCAGATCTGCATGCTTCAATGTCCGGCTCTGCTAACGAATAAAGTCCTTCATATGCAAACATGCTCAACTGGTCGAAAAAGGGTCTTAAATCCGTTAAGGACTTGATTGATCTTCCATTCAATAAAGGTACGGATCCACGAGAAAAATTGAAATCGAATTTCTAATTTGTTAGTAAACCGCAGACACAAACAGAAATATAGCTAGACCTCTACATGTAAGGCATTTCCTCCAGATTGCAGGTTAACTTTGAAAACCAAGAACTTACGTAATTAGCTGCTGGTAACATTTTCGATGAAGAAATGCAATCTATTAATCCAGACGGATCTCGATCCTCATTACGGAATATTGCATCCATACTATCACATATGAATAGCCATTCGTATCTATTAAATTAGTAAAGCGAAAGAAAAAATTTCGGACACAACTTGAATATTACTTACAACTGGAAATCCTCTGGGTTAAGAACTAATATCGTATCAAGTAGCTTACAGGCGGCAACAAGAGTTTCCAAATCGATCGTTTTCTCCTGAGTGAAAAAATCCCTGAAAGTTGTTGCTAATTGTGAATATAAATACGTCCATACTGGAGATAATTGCGAAGAATCTACAGATACTACAATCGCTCGAAGGCATAAGAAAACATGAGGCACATTCCTGCCCACACATAACAATTCGAGCTTATCCATTAGATCCTTGAAATTCAATGCAAACCCATCACCATTACCACAAAGAAACACATAGGCTAATCGATCTAAATTCTGACTCTGTATTGTAGATTCCTGATCTGACCAACCAAATAGAACATTGGAATTAGTACCATACGAAGATAATTTTCCAACATAATCCTTGATACGTTCCTTGTCGTACTGACTCCATCTGCCAATAATAGGCAGCCACTGATCAACGGCCTGACTCCGAGTAATGCCCAAGAATCGAGGATCTAGTAATGCGTCACCTATTAAGGTCTTCCATGACTTCAAACTAGAAGGTAGCTGTACAATTACCTGTAAGAGTGACATCAGATGGTCAGGAATTGTCGTATAGCTTTTCTGCCGTAAAGCAGGCGATATTAGACTTGTAATAATACTTGATAACGCCGATAAGGTTTTGTCTAGGTCGTTTACAATAATTCGCAATGATGGTAGAATAGCCTGAATTGATCTTGCAAGGTCTTCCTGTTTTAAGCCCACAGTACCACTACCGCTACCACTCGATGGCAACGGCAACGAAGATGTTGACGATGAAACAGCGGGGAGAGTAGGGGTAGAGGCTGCAGAATCGTCGGTAGCTTCCGCTGCTGTATCTTTTTCACTTTCAGACAATTTGGTATTACGGTTATAGTTTATAGTATTATTATTGTTGTTGCTAGTGGCACTACTGCCATTTCCCGACGTTGTCCCTCCTGAAGTTGACGACGAAGACCGTATACTAAGGGCATAATGAAGCAATTTCAGAAACAAGTCAGACAAGTCTTTACGAACCTTCCGCTGTTCTCCAAACTTCACCGCATCAATTTTTTCTGCCATAACCGATACAACCTTCAATACACTCGGAATGGCCTGCCGATAAAGGCTTTGGTTATTATAGACCTCTCGAACAAATCCCATACATTCATACCAAATCTCTTCAATAGCATCATTCTCTAACGAATGAAGGTAATTGATCAAGAAATTGATAATCTCGATATCTTCTAAATCAGTAGTAAGGCTCGATTTCTCATTTTGCTCCAACGACGCCGGGTTAACTCTACTAATAATAGCATTAAATAAGTAAGGAATGGTTAACTTAGGCCTTGACCCATCTAAAACATGGAGAACTTTGAAGACATCGTTGCCGCCATCATCCCTAGACATTTCAATAAAGCATTCGAGCATTTCCAGGGTCTCAAGGCTATAAAGTTTGGCTAACAATTTCCTGGTCCTGGATTTCACCGGTGAAAGAACAAATATAGCTGAATCTGCTGGGCGATTATCTTGAGAGGAAGGTCGACATATTATCTCTACCCATTTCCAAATATTGTAACTAACTTTCACTGCATCTTGGAAACATAAAAGAAGTGTCAGTCTATCGTTAGCAGTTGCTGACCTGGAAATTGGTGATTCCACGGAAAACACTCCACTTATGACATTTCCAAAAAAACTAGGGTCGGTTGAGGCAT
Organism: Sugiyamaella paludigena; assembly: GCA_030579875.1. Lineage (NCBI taxonomy): Eukaryota > Fungi > Ascomycota > Dipodascomycetes > Dipodascales > Trichomonascaceae > Sugiyamaella > Sugiyamaella paludigena. The sequence continues at coordinate 70,219 of JAKTRU010000034.1, forward strand.
TCTTAGCAGCACTTGATCTAGACTCCTGAGCCTCAAGTTTTTCATAAGCAGTAATAAGTAAATGTTCAAGGGCATCTACATAAGAGTAGAAAATTGAAGTGTCAACAGTATAAGTAGCAGCAACAGTTGATTCCATTGGAAACGCCTGCAAGGATATTCGTGTTTCTTCAAAGGTTGATGTAACAGCTTTGCAGAGACAATCAACCAGTGGGATTATGACTTGTAAAATTTCATACCCAAAAAGTGGTAGACAATCTTTAAGAAAGTTGGCCCAGGCTCGACCAACATATTCATTCTTTGAGGTCGACAAACCGTTGACTAAGCACTGAAAAAATATTTTTGGTAAATATGATGATGAAACTTGAGCCTTCTCAATGGATTTTCTACTACTACTACCTTTTAAGTCGGTTACCGTAACAGTAGTAGCACCTTGTTCAGTAACAATGGGGCCATACAAATCATTCGGCGAAATTCGCTGCCAAATTGGCTGAATTTTATTTAATCGAAATAATAACTTGGACAGCAGTTTAAGGATTCGTACTTGAGGTAAAGAATTCTTACCATCGGATCCGAAATATCCTCCAAGAACATTAATCAACATTATTACCAGATCAGATAGTTCCTTTTCGTGATTCGGAATCATAATTTCAAGTAAGGTTAGACAGGAATTTAAAACTTCTTGCGGATGTTCATCTCCTCGTCGCTGATAAATGACATTCGCTATAGCTTCCATTACAACCGCAGATACTTTCCTTCCTCCCTCTAGTTCTTCTCTGAAATATACAGCATCCAACGAAGGCTGTGACTTCAAAACATTTACAAGCGTAGTGATAAGATAGACAAGATTTTGACTGTCGTAATCAACAGAGGAAGTATCGGCGGATGCTAAAGCTTTCACTATAAATTTGATCAGTTGTTTGGATGTTCCATTAGAAGTGACAGATTGAATCCAATGATTTACCAACGAAACCGAACTAGCATCATGTCCAGAGTTTAACTGGTCTAAAAATAAGAACAAACAATTCCCAAGTATTACTTCACTATTTGCCCGATTAATTGAATGTTGCCACAGAGCCGCAAATACCCTCGCCTTCAATACTGGATCATAATTTTTACGCGTAAATAGACTGGCAAATGCACTTTCTATTCTATTATCGTCAAGCTTTTCTTGTAAAGCCCAAATAGCATGGACGATTTCGACTTGATGATTAGCACCAGAGGGGATGGAAAGTTGAAGAAATAGAAGCTCTGTTACTTTGAATAGAAACTCATCGACCTCGTCGTAAGTTAACGATTCATACATTGTGATAAAAATACTGATGACTCCAGAAAGTGCCGGATAACTTAGTGGTTCTTTAATACTGATTAACGACATGACAAGGCCATCATTCCTCCATTTCTTCTGTCGAGGGATTTTTTCTAGCAAATTTGAAAGTAAAGTGCAGAGATCGCCCACAGATGACACGCGTGATTCTACAGCAGAATTATGTTCCAACGCATTCTGTGCTAACAGTGCCAACCGATTCAAAAGAAGAAGTGATATTGTCGCTGCCGAATACGGCATATTAGCTGCAGAGTCATCGTCATCGGGCGATTTTGGTTGATAGTAGAGTTTAATCTTCTCCAACGGCGTTATTATTTTATTAACAGTATTAACGCTACTATCACTATCATCCGTCAACTCGTCAGCATGTTGTATGGGTAAAAATGCTCGTTCAGGAATAAGTTCCAAAATAGAATAGCAAACTTTGAACCACAACTGATGATGATCACGCTGATCGGGACCTGGCTGTGTTTCAAGTAATGCCAGAAGGATTAGTGGTAAATGATTCACAATCATTTCTTCATCGCGAACATTAAATACCTCCAAAATAAACGAAACTAATTCGAGACTCTCGCTGGTACCATCTAATATAAGATTAAGACAATCACTCCAAATATTGATTGCTTCTACACCATCAAATAAAGATCCGGCACTCCTAATGACTTCATCATATTCAGCATCAGATCTTTTAGTATTACAATATCTCCGCACACTTCTGATTATCTGTATTAGAACTCGAGGCACTACAGAAGCGCCAATTTCCCATCGATCAAGAATACTGAGACAGATCTTATAAGGCTTGATACGTTCAGCAGGGGTAATAGGATCAGAATTAATCATTTCTAATAAACCATTAACTAAAGGTTCCAAAGCAAATCGAGCAAAGTAATCCGCACGTGACGAATACGATTGTGGCTGTTTATTGTCGCTTCCTCCTGTTCCAGGTTCTGGACCCAATAACCATATCCAAAGACGACGATTTAACGACATATCTCTACGAAGGACAGTTGAACATGCACTGACTACTAAAAGTTGAAGATCCTGTTTTGATGCAATAACTTGAAGAACTGGGGATTGTAATTCAAGATTCTTAACTAAAAGTTCCAAAAACCCTCTCTGAACAAGAGAATGTTCATCTTGAAGACCTTTAGCAAATGCCCTAACCAATAATCCCGTTTCTGGGGTAGCAGCCATCTGGGCATCATAGTTCAATGACTGATAAGCGGCAGGGATATCATCCATACTTGTTATTGGCTGTGAAACTGCGAAGGATGGCAATCTCTTGTTTCCCCAAACCAATGCCCCGGGTCTACGATCACATGATGAAACAATCACTAGGAACAGACATTGCCAAAAATGACTATCATCATTTATCTTTAATTTGATATCTTCAATCAATTTGAATACGGCATCGAAGGATTCACTCGATTCATCATCAATCCCGGGTAAAAACGACAACAACAGAGGTCTCAGTATATTCCTTAGCGAAGGTAAAGGGAGGATATGATGTTCAAATAATGCTATTAATGGAGGTTTAACGTTGATACTAGCGTAGGACATTAGAGGTAATAGTCCTGGCAACCAAAGGCTTATCTGAAGATGGAGTTCCTGACCATTGAGTATTTCAAAAACTGAATTATATACCTCTAATGTTTTTTGATGAACTCCCGATGGTAAACTTGGATCCAAGCATCGAGCTAGCCTGAATGCCACTATATTTGCCGATGGGATCTTATTGAATTTACTACTGCCGGTATTGGATTTAAGAGCTTTATGAAGCTTTCCAAGAAATGAGATATAGTCCGCCCATTCTTGAACGTTTTCCCAAGCAGTTAATGCACGATCAATATTTGATGCATATTGCTTCCATTTAGGATCGGTAGATGCTATATCCATAAAATGTTAATGAATGAACGTATCAGATGCGGCCACCGGTGGGTGGGCGTCTCCCATCTGCCCCCAGTAAGAGATAGTCTGAAACCAGCTCTTAGACAAAACCGGAATCCAGTCTGGGAAGGATGGGTAAGTCTCCAGTGGATGCTACGAACCTTGATCACTTTTGGATTTAAATGGAATTGGAGATATAGACTTCAGAAGTGAAGGCGCGCTTGAATTTGACGGCATTATGTATATCTATTTTCGTCCGAACCAGACCCGGTTTGACATTGAAATGTGTTGTAAATAGAAGAATGTCAGTGATAGATGCCACTGTAATAGCATTGAAATCAAATCTTGAAACCATAGTAAACGTACATTAACGTTGTACATGTTTAAGCCGCTCAAAGGGCTTCCTCGTTACAAATAATATATTATAGAATATTGTCAAAACGAGGAAAAAGATTGATGGAATCAGGGGGAGAAATTATTATTATTATGAAACCGTGCTGTATATATCATGTATCGGCCGGTACTTAATCAATATCGATAAAACGCGACTCAGCTCATCCCGGGTACTAGTTCGGGAGAAGAGCACCCATCTCCTGTGCTATATCCAAGGGAAGCTGTGGGATCCGGGCTGGAGGTTCGGCTCTCACTGGATGCAGAGGAAATATGGTTTTCGACAGGTTAAGAATACTCTGACAAGGATACATAATTACTGTCAGTGCTTTGAGAATTCAAATTGAATTCTCTCAAAATAAGATACTCATAATGCCTACCCAGTGTTTCTCTTTTCTCTTGTAATGATAGACTAACACGATACCATGTCACTATTGATGTAAGGTCTTATTCACTTCGCTAGCTAGCGTAACAAGCAAAGAAATCAGAGTAATGGAAGGTTTCACCAGATTATAAAAATGGAATACATGTACTCTTTTTACAAAATTCGACTACTTTCATCAAAAGTATATTCGGTATCATTTAAATGATCTGTAGTTGGGAGAAACAAGTTTAGAATTTGAGTGCTGTAATATATTATAGTTTATATCGCCTTTCACTAAGTTGTTCATTCAGTTGATTTTGAACAGCCAAGCCACCGGAGGTAGATTGGCCCAGTTTTGTTCTTGAAAATTTAGTTCTATTGTTTGCACACCAGTTAGTTAAGGGTTGAGCTTTTTGTTTCTTATCTTTATTAATAAGGTGTCATACCCCTTCTGAATCGGCTGCTCAATGCAGTTACTGCATCCCAGTTGATAAGATGATGATATAACCAAGGAATCTTGATAAGTATATAAGCGATACATGTATAATGTTTTTCCGCATTTTCTTCCCCTATCTACTACTACTTCCGACAATTGAACTTCTGCCGCTGTTTTACATTCCAGAGTCTAGTTGCTGCACCCATAACCCTACTACTGCTTGACAGAATATTATTGTTATATTGCGAAGACGACAAAGTCTGAGACTAGTGCTGCGGTCCACCTATTCAGCCTAGGTATTCTTTAAGGGTTGGGATCTAAAAATAAGCGGTTCCAGACGCAGGTCCCAGTAGGACGGGTGCGACAAAGAGAAAGAGATCGGTCATTATTTTTTACAGGTGATGCATGCATAGACGCATTGAATAAATTTAATAAGGGCTATAACGACAGGACTAGACCATCCGTGATGACAAAAAATATAAGGCTCATATATTTGATAGTCACGCAAGACGAAGCAACTCATGCACACGTGTCGGGGCTCAGTGATTCGGAGGAGGTAGAGCTTCCAAACCTCGTGAAAAAGATATTGCGAGAAGATGGAGAAAGGGTTGCCTTTAGGTTCTAGCGGCGATAACCTCATGGCGTGTGATGACTTCATCGAAATGAAAATCTTGCTTAATATAAATGAATGATAATCCTAATGATGTGTAATGTAAACGTAAATATCTCGGAAGAGGGCCCGTCGATTGACTTCCAGTTTCTTTTCTGACGACCGAGTCCAGCTAATCATTAAAATAGTTAAATTTCGTAAACTGCAACTCCGCTTGTACATTATACGGCTCAAAAAAATATGCACCTAATTCTTCATCGCCAACATGGTTGCTATTTTCTAATGTATTAGCCTAGAACGAGATGCATGAAATCAGAACTTACCCTTGTCATGACAAGTATCCGATCTTAAAGGGTTATTGATTTACATCCGACACCAACTGGGATGTATAGTGTGTGACTTATATCCGATCTCAAATGGTTATTGATATACACCCGACACCGACTAGGGTGTGGATCGGACTTGAAACGTAATAGTAAACCGATTAATGATTAGCAATAATGCGGAATGTTGAGCAGACTTCAAGCCGAGGCAAGAAAGCCCCCTATATCTGCCCCCGGTGAGTGCAGGCGAACCCCCGGACCCCTTGGCACCCGCAGCCGAGAACTTTGAAAAGTGGCAGCCCCTTCTGGGTATCCAACAGCATCCTGCTGAGCCTCCAGAGCGCCGTCGGAGGAAGACAGTAAGGTCCGATAAATAGAAACTGGTGGAAGATGAAGCAAAAAGAGGAAAGGGGTTCGAATTGATTCTATCACAGGAAACCCTTTCCCAAGCTGTAATTATTGACGTCATAATTCCCCGCCAATTGATATTATAGGAAACGATCTACATGCAAGATAAGGGGCAGCAAAAAAACGTTTCAACGGTTTTAACACAAAGATTCGAAGTTAAGACTGTACAGAAATATAAGTCAATAGCCAATTGTTAGTCTATTTAATTGTGAATAACAGAAATTAGAGAACAAAGCAGGAACATAGGACTTATAGGATTGCGATTAAGTTTAATTATGGCGATTGGAATTCTTTTCCTTCGGCTGTGCCCGTCCTATACTTTGGCTAGTCCTTTGATTGCTTCGAAGTTTATAGAAGAATTTTGCAAAAAAAAGAAACCTGTTCCCAACCAATTTAACTATCATCTAACTTATTGGAATCGTTATTAACTAGTAGTAACAAATATATAGCAATTTTCTCCCCTACTACTGTACACAACTGTTTTGGGAATATTGATGGAGAGGAGGGCTGAAGATCATTTGTAAACTCGTGATGCCAAAAAGAAATCAAATTAAATAGGTTAATTAAATAATTCAATGCGGTAACTATTACTTAATACGGAATGGTGCTGAATTGGCTTTGTGTCCGCGTTCTAGTTAACTAGTTAGCGGGATTATGTTTATTATAACTTCGACAGTTTTCTATAGCTCCAACAGTTCTCTAGAACTCCTATCTTTGAACTTCCATTGTTGACATTGGTCGGCTACAGGGGCGCTGTTCGTTATACAACTCGTCAGAGGCTCTGTCATTGATGGGGCGGTTCTTGAATGGAGACAACAGCTAGAGTGTGAGAGCTACGCCCTTAGCCACCGGGGGTAAATCGGGGCCGGAGGAGTGGGGGTATGCATGTGGAGTTTGTGTGGCCATGGGTTGTGTGAGTGGCGTCAAGTTAAGTTAGTGCGTGGGTGGGGGGGATAAGACGTAGGAAAGGGTTGTGGTCAACCGGCTCAGTCATTAACCTAACCCGAAACTATAGCCTATTCAGAAGTTATGTATAGATGAACGTTTGTCTCGTCTCACTTAGGAGATATAAATCCTTATCAGGATGAACGACAATAATCAAGACGGTTTTAATAGAATAATAAGAAACACTCTTCCCCCTGATAGGAAACGAAGCTTTTAATTTTTGTTTTGTTGAATGACGTTCGATGACGATTATAAATTTCCTGAAAATCTTACTTGCATACGATAGTTGAAATTGTGCTTATATATAAATACCAGGGGGTCTTTGAATAGAATTCACAGAATAACAGATGTTAAATTAATTATAAATACGGTTGTTGAAGAATTGGAAGAATTGTCTCTTAACACCCAATTGAATCTTATTCACTGGGAATTTTTTTAATTACGCTATCTAATATCAATTTTATTTCACAAGCTATTTTTTTCAAAACTTAAACTTCGTTGGAATTCTACGTCTACCTTGTTAAAACATCGATTGATTTCTAATTGATACTCAATCAGCTCATATTCACGATATGGTAAGTTTGCAAAATGACAGGGAGGTTAATTACTTAACTTTGAGAGAAGACCAGGCGGCAGAGTAGATTGAGGCCTGTTGTAGAAATCAAATACTTAACTATATGACTAACATAGTTTTTAACAGAACTAGTCCCCCGCTTACACGCCTTGATAGTACTTTAACCACTTAAAGTAACCATTTAGTAGGATATAGGAAGAATTGGCAACTAGCCCATAGTAAAATAACTAGACTTTATAAAGTTTTTTTTTTTCATTATATGAGCTAAAATAAGTTAAGTTCCATCGGATATATATTGAACAATCGAGACGTCTCATCGATCGATCGAGTTCAATACTAGGCTTTGTTAAATTCCAATAAAGTATAACGCACACAAGGTAAGTAAGAAACAAGAACACCTTCAAAAACCTAAGCGAATCACCACCCGTAGGTGACTCTGGGGCATGGCCTCTGCGCACCAGAGTTCTCTCTGTCTCTCTCTCTTCTCCTCTCTCTTTCTTCTTCTCGAATTCTGCTTTTCCTGGGAAAGCCAAGCAGATATCTGGCCCAATTCTAAGCGGAACTGGCCGTGGTACTGCGCACTCGAAAACTAGTAAGATGCATCTTCTTCGTTCTCTACAACAGAATTTCCAAATTGGTACTAAGAAAGAAAGAGCCGTGGGACAAATCATACCGCCAAGATTTCAAACAATTCTAAATCTACTATTTTCGGCAATATCGGATGTTGATCTTTGACGGAATCAGTCAGTCAAATTTTAATTTTGCGGCTAAAATCTCACACTAACCTGAGCCGACTATGGCCTCTACACACTAGCGAGGGTGCCCCGTGTGGTAAGGGTTGGTTGGGAGCTAAGACAGACTGCCGTCGGCTGCAAAGGCCCGATGCGCGCCGGTTTAGAAGAGCGGGGCCCGAGTAGTAGTAGGTAGTGTTCTAGGACAGAGGGAGGAAGTGGGAGAGGAGTGAAGAGGAGTAACTGCAGGTGGGAGGAGCGAGGACTACAAGAGAAAAAGAAGGAGTGTGTAGCTCACTATCAAAGAGCTTAAGCTTCTTGAAGCAGATTGATTTCAATCGAATAATATTCCGAAATTGGTTTGACTGCTTCACGATTTCAATCTTCCTTTTTCTTTATCATCCAGTTGCCTTTTTTATTTCATTTTAAACAGATACGTTTTTCTTAAGAAAGAGATCTATTTATTATAATTTGTTAGGAAATATCCTGTGATTTTTCTCTCTTGTTCTTTCCTTTCTGTTTTCTACTCAATTTTATTGGGTTCGACTTTTTTTTTAAAGTTCAATTTGATAAGAAGAACCGAGAGTTGATAGATATTTTTTAAACTTTCGAATAATAAGAGACAAGGAAGGCGATAGGTTTTTTATTGGAATTCGTTCATTTTTCATTTTACTAACATTGGAATCAGAATTAATTGAAAATAATCATTAAAATCAAAAAAAAAAGGATAGTTTAAAATTAAACGGGAACAACGCACATCTATTAAGAATACAAAAATTTGAAAAAGGGTTTGACCTTGTCACTTATAAACCGTCAGGTTCGACCTGGTTTTATTTATTTATTCAAAAAATTATTATTGAACTGATCTTTCTGAATTGGTTCAAAGATTTTAAAAAACCAAAAACACACTAAACTCTCTTTATAATATCTTCGACAAGTTAAGTTCTCAACAAAATATGACTTCCTCTTTGGATAATCAAGTTCAAAATCAACTAAATGATCATTATCATTCTCAATCAGAATCTGATTCTCGATCACAATCACAAACTCACTCACGAACTCATTCACAAATACATAGTCCTAAAGAGATAATTAAAGTTGAGGGGTTTAATAGCGATGAATATAACCAGAGATTAAATGCTGTTTTCAATAAAGATTCTTCAAAATCTTCGAAGTTTGTTTATTCCATTAAACCTTCAAATACTTATTGTCGACCGGATTGTGAAATAACTACTTTCAACCCTGATCACCAGTCAACTTCTTCATTAATATTTTTTGATAATTCTAAAGAAGCTTCTCAGAATGGTTATAAGCCATGTAATTATTGTAAACCTGATTTGGAAATGAAGATTGATAATAGAGTTATTGATTCAACTGTTCATGCTGTAAACTCCAGTTTAGGTTTAGAGTTACCTTCCTCATCGACAACAATCGCTTATTATCCTATGTCAGGAGGAACAGCAGATGCTCCAGCAATGGCGTCGTCATCAGCTATTATAGAACCGGTTTCTAATAATAATAATAATGGCTTAACATATATGTTACCATCGGATTCATCGCCAACACCAGAGTTCCTTGGTTTCTCTACGCGTCATTTTCGATCTTTATCATCAGTTGGGAATCAAGATTTTATTATAGCTGGTCATCCTGATGAAGAAGGATGGAGACCTCGCCGTGCTTCAATTGCTTCTGGTCATATTCCTGCAGTGCTGGCTGCTGTTACTGAAATGACTAGGACTGCCACTAATGATAATGGTGATCCCATTGGTAATAATGGTGCAAATATTATTATGAATGGAATGATTTCATCAGTAGCGTCTTCTCGAAACCGACGCGAGCGTACAGAGGGAGAACGAGATCATCATCGATTAGTAGATGAAGCTTGTAGGCACATTGCCGCAGCAGCGGCTGCTAGTGCAGCAGCTGCTGCCGCTGCCGCCGCTGCTCATTCGGAAGATGAGACCATAACTTCAAGGCAGGGTGGTGCTGGTACATCATCTAGAGTTCGTAGGAGGCGAAATGGTGGTGATAATAGTAGTGGTACGGGTACTGCTGCTGATTCTTCTAGTTCAAGATCACAGTCCATTTCAAGATCTGCTTCTTTATCTAAAGCTGCGACTGTACAGTCAATTAGGTTGCAAAGGAAAAAGAGGCGAGGAGGAATTCTTGGATTTAAAGAATTGGCTGCTAAAGCGGGTTTGAGCCCATGGCATTTTCATCGAGTATTTCGATCAGTAACCGGTTTAACACCAAAAGCATATGGTGAAGCTTGTTGGAATGCAGTTACTTCGAATCCTACTGTTCCGGTTGGAATTGTTGCTAGCAATAATAATGATAACGATGACGATTTTCCAGAGAACAGAGGACGAACTTCTGCAAATGACAATGCGATGTTCAACAAAGACAATCAACAACAATTACATCATCATCCTCACGAAAATTCATTCATAAATCATCAGAGTTCTTTCAACTCGTTTGAAAATCCCTTCAACCCAACAACCAATCCTCCTCCTTCCTCAACCATCGGAGTTATTTCTTCCCACATGGTCTCACAGCCCCAGACTCTTCTGGGAAATGATTTCACTGTGAATCAGGATAGTCATCAGATGAATGCTTTAGGGCTTTCTTCTTCTTCGTTAAACAATGATCAACATGATGCTCATAGTCGATTTGTTGCATCTTCAACTCAACAGCAGGCAACTCCTACCACTCTTATTTCTTCATCTTCTTTAACTAGTACTGATGCTCATAGTTGGGAAGGTATGATGCCGATGGGCTATCCTCAAGATAATACTACTGTAAGCCCAAGAGGAGGAGTTGTTGTTACTAGTGATAATGTGAGTAATACTGCTATAGTTACTACTGGTGATAGTGTTCATAATGGTGATATCAGTAGAAGTCAGGATTCGGTTTTATCTCCCTCTTCTCAAGGTCATGATCAGAATCAGCATCAACATCAGCACCACCAGCATCATCATCATCAGGGACAACCTTGGGTAGAAGCCGATCCTTTGTCTTCTTTATCTTTGGATAACACTATGGACAATTCAGTTACCTCAACAATTGGAACTCGGACGGCTAGTGCCGCGGGTGGACAGTCGGGACATTTTGGCCTTGGAAATTCTTTTGGCGATTTATCTATGAATGAGTTATTAACAACAATGGCTGTTACTCCACCAATCCTTGTCAATACAAGTGCTACAACGCCTTCTATTAGTGGTATCAATTCGAATGTGATGACGCCTATTAGTATGATTGATCAACAACAATTTCCTGTGACTACTTCTGGTCCTGCGGAATCTGTAATGTTTGACTCTTTTCCTTTAAACCCTGATATATCTTGGATGGTCGGTACACCAAGCTTTGTGGGCGGTGAGAATGATGAATCTATAAGACAGCATGAACATGCAAAGGATCCGTTGTTGAGCGCCGCAACAGCTCAAACAAGAGAATGGGTCGATATTGGGACCTCATGAAAACAACAGGTCGATGGTGATCTGGATGAACCGAGTTTGGTATTTATAGAAAAATATAACCATTAAAATAAGGTAACTAATTCCTTTATTTCATATTTAATTTAATTTAATTTAATATATTTATTTATTAGGATATTCAGCTTGTTTAGATCTCGCCTTCATCATTCGTCCGTGTCTGCCTCTGGCGGCCGGATGGAGCTCCTACCCCATAGCTAGCCTCGCCCAGGTTCTGTTGTTGGATTTTCTGAAACTCCGTCTATCCTTTGACTCAACCATCGTATACAGAAACTAGATCATGGCTACAGTTATAGAATATTGTAAAAGAGTTACTCACTAGCCAGATCAAAAGAATATTTTGTATCGGTTCTTCTGGATTTGAATCTAACAATAAATGCAGGAATCCCGTACCAATACGCATTCTCAATTCATGCAGGTAGACGACTAGAGCCACCTTTCAATTTAAGAACCCCAACCATAGAAAAAGAGAAGTGGATTGGGAACCTCCCAGCGATGGGTGCTATACCCAGAATTCAGCGCTCTCTTCGTTCGGGTTCTGTCAAAGCTCCGTTGGAGCAGCTCAGCAACCGCATATATGGAAGAGGAAATTTGGACTAACTCTCGCTATGCCAAATATAAACCATTTCATCCCATCCCGTAGTAGCAACCCAGCCAGGCTGACCCCACATACTCCAATCACTATCAATAACAAACTCTGTATGGAAATTAAATACTTTTTGTTGGCCCTTAACTTGACCAAGTCGCGGAATATGAGGCTGCTGATTGGGAAGGGCACTTGCATCTTTCCAGACTCGAGCAGTCATATCATACGAAGTTGAAAGGAGAATATCCCCAGCATGAGGTGACCACTTGACAGATCTTACGGCATACTCATGACCTCGTAAATCATTAATAGGAGATCGCGTATTTCTAGTATCCCAGATTTTGATAGCCCGATCAACTCCTGAAGTAGCCAACACGGTATGCCTATATTTGTTCCAATCTAAGGACAGACAATCTCCACCAAGGTGAGCTTCGGGAACGGTTAATACTGGAGCATGCATACCATTGCCTTGTTGTCTAGTATCCCATAATCGAAATGACGAATCTGAATGGGTAGAAGCTAGAATGCTTGGTTCATGAGGAGAGAATTTAGCACTATAAACACAATTCGTGGCCGATCTTTGCTGTTGATGTTGTTGTTGTAAAGGTTTGGATTCATTAAGTTCAGATTTTTTTAAAGGAACAGCCTGCTGAGCAGGAAATACACCAACCCTGTTGGAAATACCAGAATTGATGCCTCCCGCCGTCGTCGTACTGAGTGTAATTAGTGATTGAGCAGTATGCTCGGGTGACCACACTTTAATAGTACCATCCCAAGATGCAGAACAGAATAACGATTTATCTTTCATATTCCAATTTACCATAAAAACCTCACGACTATGTTCCTGGAAATTTCGAATAGGAAACTGTTGAGCTGAAGTGGTAATATCAAATAATTTTATACTACCATCCCCATTAGCAGTAACAATATGATTTTCATGTTGTTCAGACCAAGCCAGTCCAAAGAGTCCATCCTGAGTATCGAACTGAGCCTGAGATCTTATTATTCCATCACCTCCTATATCCAAAATATAAAGCCTTCCATTACCGACTAAACCGAAATTTGCAGCAGTAGCAACAGCAATTTTAGAATCGAAAAACGGTGAATAGGCTACTGAATATCCACTGAAACCAGTAGTTCTAAACCTAAGCATGATGAATCAATCACTGGCAGTCTTTCACTATAACTGCTGAAGAGCAACGGAATCGATTAAGCTTCCTCGGATCACAACCATGCCCATAAATCGGCGATGGCTATCTGACCTATGTTCCAGGGTATCTTGAAGAATAAGATCTCTATCTTTATTGGTACACACCAAAACCCCGAAAAATGCTCTTCCGTCCTTTATAGTTATTCGCAAAGTTCGAGAGATATATTTCTGAAGAATCAATTCCTTATTATCCATTGAAAATAAACACAAAGACACTTTATGCCTCTCTCTATAAATCTTTAAATATGAATATAAATGATGAAATTTTAGTACATTAAAAAGGTCATTATCAAAATATGACTATTATAGGATCCAAGATGTAGTTTACCCGGCAGGCAATATTGAACCGAGGACGAGATTTGTACATCCGAGACACAGATTAAAATAAGATTCCTCGGTCAATTCCAGCCTCCTTTCCAGGAGTGCTTTCCCATGTTGATCTGGGTAACAAACGCTGTATTGGTGTATACTGATTAAAAATCTGAGGGTGGAGCCAAGTGACAAAAACCGATTCCGAAGTAGTTTCTCTCTGTGATCGGTCGGAGAACAGCTTGAAAAGTGATGAACATGGATGGAATGCGTGGGAAAGTGAGCAAGCGCGTGCGCGCCGTGCGATATTGATCACATGATTACCCCGGATTTTATATTATATATAATAGTATGTACAGGAGTAGTAGTAGATCGTGCAAAAAAGGCCCGATCCAATGCGTGAGTGGATCACACAAAATGTGAACCGAACTCAGCGTCGGGTGAAGCGAGACTCTACGAGAGCTCTGAGTCAGAGTCACAGGCCTGGAAACCGACAAAGATGAAAAATGTGGGTCGGAAATCCGTGTGACGAACGCTGATGTTAGTTTCTTGAGGGGACACCAAAAAAATGGACCCAAATGACTCAAGTATCACGACATGGCCGCCTGGACGTACGTCTACAGCGAAAATATCAGGGGCATTATCTCGATTCTTTGAGGGTGAGAAAGTAGTTACTTGAGGCTAGATAATCCTATATCGGGTCTCTAATGGTCTCGAGCTTGAATCATAGTCCGCTTACTGGGTTATGATTATGAACTGCAATTATCAACTCCCACGAGCCCAGTGGGTTCCAGGAGCATAACTTGTATTTGACTGCGGTTCGGGCCAAGATCTGTGTTGGTCCTGCAGATGGATCGATCAGTTAACGCATTGACCGTTAAAAGCTATTTGCATCAAAGAAGATCTAACAGATCTGTATATGCATGCAAGGCATATCTGGGCTGGCTTAAGATTCCCTAAGCGGCGAATTTGTGTAAATAATGAAATCAGCCAAGACATAGAATAACGGAAGTGAGTATTGCCAAAGGCCGAAATCGCTGCTCCATCCAGTTTTTACTTTAAATCACTGTACACAATAAGGTCTCAAATCTTAGGTGAACGTAAATGTGAACGCGAGAACAACCTAATTTAAGTCCAGCCAAATTCACATGCCGTCAATAGATCATATTAGATATTGGCAATGTGATTTACCTCCAGTGGTAGGAACCCATCCTGAAACTGCACTCGCTACTTGCTCGAGATCTGGTGTCAACTCATGTTTTTCCGATAAGGCTGGGTAGGTGGGGCAGATAAGGCTTTAGTAGGGAATTGGAGGGACGGAGATTTGCCTGCTGATAATTACAGTACATTGTAATGCTTTTCTAATTTGAGTTCAATGCTAACGTTACTTTTTTCTTCACCGTAACCTCCTTACCGTTCTCGTCATCTCAAACGCCTTCAACTCCTCCTTCCTTCTTCTTTGGCGGTAGGTTGCATATAAACTGGATCAAGGGCACGCCTTTCACGGCCGGTGTTTTTACAGGTCGGGTGATTAATAGAACGGCCGGTGAACTCAATCTCATTATAGCCTGTGGTCACAAGTGAAAAGGTAACCTGAGGCATTGTCACAGTAGGCCCAGATCATGCCTCCGACGGCATATCTCTCGCTACGTTGAATATCAAATAATGAGAGCTGACGGTAGCCACTCTCCTAACCGCCGGGCGTAAAACTGCGGGACCCCGCCAGTCACCGGAGCCTCAACTAGTGTACCTCAGTTCGTGGAAGGAATAAACGATCGGGAAGCCGGTTAACGACAAAAAAAATCATCCCATCATTTAAAACATAACATGAATTAAAACCCTTAACAATAGTTTAAACTGTACCCCCACTCCCAAAAGGTCAGACCTTAAAGACCGGCAGACCCTTCTTCCCAAATTGAACCAAGTTTAAAGAGTTGAAATTATACATAAGCCCCCGTTCTATTGAGCGTAACTAAATTCCAACCTTCTCGGAACATGTACGTAATAATGCTTAACTTTAAATGCCTTAGTTCATTTAGTTTTAACACTAGTAGTAAAAAATAATAGTGATGGCGGTTAGTAGAAGCGTGTAGTACTGTAGTAAATTAATTGGTTAACTCGATATATACTACTAGTTACTACATATATTATCACAAACTTTTTTAGTATAATAAACCGTTGTTTGGATTTCTTCAAATCATTCTTTTTAATACGGGTGCGAAGCATCATTTGACTTGTCAGTTAATACTTTGTTGGGGAAACGTTATATGTTTCGTTATTGTAACTGTGACTTAGCTGCCCGTTGTTCTGCATATAACGTGCACTAAACTTAAGTGCTTTATATAAATTAGTTAAATAAAGCCCCCCCTCGCCTTCTTGCACATCACTTTCGTCTCTGTCTGTCTGTACCCCGCAGTAGATTTGTTTCGCGCGCAGAGATTTGCAGGCTGATTTTCTTGTCAATTGCATCAGCAGAGTCACAAAATAGGTCAATCGACCAATCAGTAAACCAACTGGCCAGTCAGGTTGGAATTTGTTAAAATATTTTAAATTTCATTTCTTATTCACTGGGTAAAAAATTCTCCCCTGTATAGCTTGTTGGTTTTTAGCGGTGGTGATTATCTTCATCTGACGTTTGCCCGCTTGTTGTGTGGTTTGTTCAGCTGCTTGATTAATAACTTGTTTGTTAAGTTGCTTGTCTGCCCTCTTATCTGGCTGCTTGTTAAGCTGTTCGTTTGGGTGCTTGTTTGTTAATTATTTACTTGCATTCATCAATTGTTTTTTCTACTCTTTTCTTAATCACTTCTCGTAGCTGCTGCTGCTGTTGAGTGTGTTTGTTGTGTTGCATACTGTGTTCTGCCTGCAATCCGCCTGCTGTATTGCTGCTACTTGCCGTTACTGACCTGCTGCTGCTGCAAGTGCTCAGTTACCGCTTAATCAAAATAAGTGAATGGCCGGTCCAAATATCATTTAACCCGGAACAAGATTTCTTATTCTTCTTCATTTTCCTGTTGAGTAATTATATATTCATATATTTTTTGGAATCTATATAGGTCTGCTGGAAATTGAATTGAACTCGACTGGGCTCCGAATTCAAACCGAGGATATAAAGAAGTTGCATTTTTTCTTTTCTTCTTTGTTTTTTTGAATCCACAAAGGGATATATCTATCATTTCTTTCATTCATTCGTTTTTTTTTGCATTATCCATCAGTGAATAGACTACTATCATCATGCCTAGAGACGTTAAAAATCATTTCCTCTTTGAAGTCTCAACTGAGGTGGCTAATAGAATTGGTGGGATTTATTCAGTCATCAAATCAAAGGCTCCTGTGACAACTAAAGAATATCGTAATAGATATTGTCTAATTGGACCTTTGAATAGAAAATCTGCTGCTACTGAAGTTGAAGAATTAATCCCTACTAATGTTCATCTTAAAGATGCTTTAGATTCAATGAGCTCTCGTGGTATTCGTTATCTCTATGGAAGATGGCTTATTGAAGGGGCCCCTCGTGTATTATTATTTGACACTTCATCTGCTTATAGTCATCTAGCTGAATGGAAAGCTGATTTATGGTCAATAGCCGGAATTCCTGCTCCTCCTGATGATGGTGAATCTAATGAAGCAGTTGTATTTGGTTATCTTGTGGCTTGGTTTTTAGGTGAATATGTTGCAAAAGATGTTGAACATGCTGTCATTGCTCATTTCCATGAATGGTTAGCTGGCGTTGCATTACCCCTTTGTCGTAAACGTAGACTTGATGTTACAACTATTTTCACAACTCATGCTACTTTGCTAGGTCGTTACTTATGTGCTGGTTCTGTGGATTTTTATAATAATTTACAATGGTTTGATGTTGATGCTGAAGCTGGAAAACGTGGTATTTATCATCGTTATTGTATAGAAAGAGCTGCTGCTCATTCATGTGATGTTTTCACTACTGTTTCTCATATTACTGCTTATGAAAGTGAACATCTTTTAAAACGTAAACCTGACGGTGTATTACCAAATGGTCTTAATGTTGTTAAATTTTCAGCTGTTCATGAATTTCAAAATCTACATGCTATTATGAAAGAAAAATTAAATGATTTCGTTAGAGGTCATTTTTATGGTCATTATGATTTTGATTTGGATAACACTTTATATTTCTTTATATCTGGTCGTTACGAATATCGAAATAAAGGTGTTGATATGTTTATTGAATCTTTGGCTAGATTGAACTATCGTTTAAAAACTGAAAATTCAAATAAAACTGTTGTTGCTTTTATTATTATGCCTGCTGCAACTAATTCCTATACTGTTGAAACCCTTAAAGGTCAAGCTGTTATTCGTGCTTTAGATAACACAGTTAAAGAAATTCAGCAATCAATTGGTAGAAGATTGTTTGAACATTGTGCTCGAGCTAGTGAACATGGTAAAGAGGTTCCTGAATTGGATGAATTATTAACTGGTTCTGATCGAGTATTACTTAAACGTAGAGTTTTTGCTCTTAAAAGAAATAGTTTACCGCCTATTGTAACTCATAATATGGCTGATGATGCCAATGATCCTATTTTGAATCAAATTCGTCGTGTTCAATTATTCAATCATCCTTCTGATAGAGTTAAAATCATTTTTCATCCAGAATTTTTGAATTCAAATAATCCTATTTTATCTCTTGATTATGATGATTTTGTTCGTGGTTGTCATTTAGGTATTTTCCCTTCTTATTATGAACCTTGGGGTTATACTCCTGCTGAATGTACTGTTATGGGTGTTCCATCTATCACTACAAATTTGTCTGGTTTTGGTTGTTACATGGAAGATTTGATTGAAAATTCAAGTGATTATGGTATTTATATTGTAGATAGAAGATCCAAAGGTGTTGATGATTCAATTAATCAACTTGCTGAGTACATGTTCGACTTTACTCTGAAATCAAGACGTCATCGTATCAATCAACGTAATCGTACTGAGCGATTATCTGATTTATTGGATTGGAAACGTATGGGCTTAGAATATATTAAAGCTAGACAACTTGCTTTAAGAAGAGCTTACCCTGATTCTTTTAGTGGTGGCGATGATGAGAATCCATTTTCTACAACCTCTCATAAACTTACCAGACCACTTTCTGTTCCAGGGTCTCCTCTTGATCGTGCAGGAGTGATGACCCCTGGCGATTTAGGATCATTACAAGAAGTTTCCCAAACATTGAATACTGAAGATTATGTTGGGTTCAAATTACCAGATGAAGAAGATGATGAGGATGATGCCTATTCTTCTTATCCTTTGACATTGAGATCTGCTACCTAAAATAACAAGAAATCCAAATAAAATCTAAACAACATAATCCATCTACAGCCATAAATATATATATATATACCGACATACGCAATATATTCAAAATGATAATCCCCTTCTAGAATATACTTCACCTCTTCTGCATCCAGCAGCTGGGGTGAAGAACCTGGACACGTTAGCTTTGCTCGACGTTGACCAGCTAGTGTACGACTCAGAGCGCTAGCAAAACGAGCATTGGACCACAGCCGCCAGAGGCAGATAAAAGGACAAATAATTGAAACAGTTGGGACAAATTTTGTCATAAAAATAAAGATTATTCATTATCAGGAAGTAATATTTGAACAAGGATGGTTGGCCCTTAGAACCACCTCCTGTGTCTTGGAACACGAATTAAACTGGATGACAAAGCTTGTTGCTCAGATTTAGATAGAGAAGCGAACTATCACATTGTGTGGATCTGAAATGGAGGCAGATCATGCAAAACTGAATGAAAGGGATTCAGACTTACTACACCCTTCTTACTCGCTCTTCTTTCCATCGTTCTAATTGCTCATTACGCAAATGGTATAATTTGCGCTCCTTTCTATAATTCTTAATGAATTCGGCTACATTGTCATTACCTCCATCAGGTGTCAACGTAGATGCTCCTTCGAGAAAACTTGCTGATAACGTCTCCGATAATGATTCGGCTTCTGATACAGCATATTCCAGCCGTTGCTGCAATGCAGGCATGCTAAAGGGTTGTAATGCCCTATACATTTCACTTTCTACTTGAATCCATTCTGTCTCCAAGTTTTGACTATTCTGCAAAGCCTCTTGTGTCGATGTACGTAATGGCTTGAGAGCTTCAATTTTATCCATAATATCTCTTGCTCTTATTAGATTATTGTGTCCATTGGTTTGTTGATGAGTAAAGATATGTTCTCCTTGTTCACTTGATTCGAAAATGCCTTTTAATAATTGTGGAGATTCCGCTAATTCATTTAAAACATGAATCCTATTGATAAGAAGTTAGTTTGGTTTGAATAATCAAAGATGCCTCTGAGCACTCCGAATACGATCCTGCTATTATGCCGGAGAAGTTCCGATTCATATCTTGGATATCAATTGTAGCAAGTGGGTTAAAGGATCTACCCATTGTAATCGCCATAATCCGAGATGATCTCATCTGACTTACTTCTTTTCTATAAGATCATTTGGAATTGGAAGATTAATTATTAATATAGGACTCTTCCTTTGTTCTTCGGGTTTATTCTCTGAGTTGCCATTTTGGTCATGAAAATTGCCTTTATCAGGTAAAGGAGGAGGAGTTTGATAGCTCATCTTGTTAGACCCAACGAAATAAATTCAATAAATAGTGTCATTAGGAGGACGAAGTGAAGAACAGAACTGATAGCGTTTTAACTGCTAAATGACTTATCACCGATTGTCCACTATCATTGTAAATGCAGTAATCAGTTCTGTAAATCATGGACGGCTGTATATATTGTGCATATGAAGCTATTCAGTGAACAAATATTTAGGCGGTACATACTTTGGTTAGCAGGTGTTTAGGCCGGCCGGTGGGACGCACCTATTTTCTTCCGACCCACTCTTGACCCACATGCATTAACATCAAGTTACCACTTAATTCATCTGCCGGCATTGGAATTTACGTAACTTACTTCTTTTTCTTCGTCTTCATCATAACAAACAAACTGGTCATTATTACCATTACTTATATATAACCACAGGATACCCGATTTTATTATTTATATATAGATATAATTTTATTGTTACCAATTGATTTAAATCTGTTTATTTTATTATTACCAACTGTTTTAACTTTTGTTTATTTATTCTGCTTTAATGATTCTTCCTCATTCTACTACTACCAATGAAAGATAACGATCAAATTACATTATGTATTCCATTGGGATATACCTACTTGACAAAACCATCTGATGAATTAGAACCAGACTCTAATCATTTAATCATCTATGAAACTCAATCGACTGGTACATTGTGGAGAACAGTAGATACCCGTGAAACCACTGGTCAATTTGCAAAATCATTATCCAAATCATCTTCATCAGGCTTGTTAATTGACTGTTTACCACCATTAAGAAATGTCGTTGACAATATCAATCAAAGATATACTGATTTAATTGCTGAATTGAATGAAGATAAGATCTTAGATAATAATATGATAACGATTACCTTGAAGGGACCTTTGCAGCAAGTGAATAAAGAAAGATCTCATATATATCGAAATTACTTTCAGGTTGAAAGATGGCATGTGGGAATTCCAAAAACCATACTGTATCCATTAGAATTAAATGAAAATAACAGCATTAATATTAATAGACATCTTTGTCTATATTTAGAAGAAATTGCCGAATATTGTGGTGTTAGCATTCTTATAACCAATTTCCTTGATAAGATTCCTTATGTATCGACTCCTGCGGACGATTTCCTTTCAGCAGATTCAGATCTCGACACTGAGAAATATCCCTATCATATTTTAATTTACGGTGATCAGGATGCTTCAAGATTTGCTCATTTCAGAGTTCGTGTAATTCTAGAAAGATTAGGTATGGGCAACAGTCATGGTGATATTGGAAGTATTATAGTAGATGCAATACCCATGGATTTGAGTAGACAGTCTTTGATAGCTGGACCCTCTGGTGGTAATTTGATTCAAATTCAGCAGCAAACTGGCGTGAAGATTTTTACAATGGATTTATTGCCGGAGATTTTGTCCGGATTTAATAGTAATAACAGAAACAGTGATTATGATAATACTGATGGTGATCATGATGGCGATGGTAATGGCAATGACCCTAGCGACAATGATGAAGAAACTATTCCGGAACAAGCTGTATTAAAAGACTTGAATCAAATTTATCTTGTAGGTCAAGAACTTAATGTTACATTAGCTAAAGCACTTATTCGTGAAGTTAGCGAGCGCACTGAATTGGTCGTTAAAGACTGTGTAATGGCATTTGTCAAACTCGATTTATTAGTAACGCGTTATCGACCAAAGGTCCGTGAGATTATGAATCGATTGGGCACATTTATTCAGCTACCTTATTTCGGTTCTAATAGATCTTTGGTTAGAGTAATGGGAACAACTGCATCAAGTGTTGAAATGACCATTTCGGAACTAATGAGATTGGCTACTGACTTCTATGAAGCATATTATTCAATTCATACTGGAAAATCAGATGAAGATGGTATTTTAGTTCGTCCTCAATCACAGAAAAATATTAACGTTTCTGACCGTGATTTTTTACCTAAAATAGTAGCTTCTACTGGATGTTTGATTTCATCCCAAGAAAATTCCTTGTTTGAAATTGTTGGGTCAGGTCAAGAAGTAAAGAGGACAATTTCAATGTTAACGCGTTTAGTCGAAATAGATGGTATTACTCTTCATCACCAAGTGTCTTTTCGGCTGGAAGTTGCTCTTGACTTGAAAAGCTTTGTTGCCGGCAAAAAATATGGAAAGATGCTGAGAATTATGTCCATCGGTAATGTCTGGATTCAATTCGTTCCATTTAATGAATATAATTTCTTTGTGAATCTATTAGCCGATGAATATACCGCTGCTGTTACCGGGATTCAACTGTTTGAGGATGAATTACCCTCAGAAATATCCTTTTATATCCCTCAAACATACCATAAACAGGTTATTGGTCAAGGTGGTTCTAATATCCAGTCAACTATGAAAAAACATAACGTTTTTATTAAATTTGGAAATTCCCTAGAAGAATACCCAAATGCGATATCTATTCATAAGCTGAATAATGTTGTTATCCGATGTCCTTCTAAAAATTCCAAAGGTATGACTTTGGCTAAACAAGAACTCTTGGATTCTGTAGCCTCGAGACATCATGAGAATTCTAATACCTTTATTAAGCTTTCTCGTTCACATCGCAGAATCATACTTGCGGAGAAGTGTCACCTTGTAAAGGAAATTGAAAGTAAAACCAATGCAATTATTCAATTGTCCGATGTGGAGTCCGATAGTGGAGAATTGGTTGAGATTAGTGGTTTAGGCTCCTCATCTGAAGTGGCTTCTCGCATGATTAAGGCTATTCTTCCCGATGATTATGAATTTAAAATAGCATATTCGAGTAAATTCGCCAATATTGTCGATGAAAAATCTGGTGATTTTTATCGCAATATCGTAATTCCATTCCGAATAGCTTTGCATATTGAAACACAAGTTTTCACTCGATCGAAATCCACTACAAGGGAAGATGACAAAGATAATACCCCACCTTATCATCGTATTGTATTGAGCTTTTCACAAGAGAATGTTGTCGGATTAGATGACGCTATCCAAGATTTGACGTCTTTTTTGCGTGAACGTGAGTTAGATATCATTGATCGAGGTGAAGTTCATGAGGATCCTATTGTTCCTGGAACTGTTTCTATAACTGGCGGACATAAGCGGCCAATACCTTCAATCTCTGGACCAGCCATACCACCAACAATGCAGCGCCAAGCATTAGCTCATCATCAATATGGTAACATTCCACCTCCAGTTGCACCTGCCTTTGGTGATGATGTAGCAACAGTCTACCGCTATGAAGAGAATGACCCTTACTTTGAACAGCTTAGTAGACCTGGTTCTTCCTCATATGGTCCTGCGTCAGTTGCAGTTAATCCTTATGATCGATTAGGAGGACAATCTTCTCGATCACCACCGCTCTCTGGCTATTCTGGTTATGATATTCGTGGTCCATTGCCGCCATCTAACTACGGTAACGAGAGATGGCAGGATGATGATCTCTATGAACCCCGCCGCAGAGAAAGATCTCCACCTCCAGCTAAATATCCGCCGGATTCTGGAGTTCGACGTAGAGATTACGGCCACCATTATTGAGGGAGGAAAATCCCTTTTTTCGTATAGTTAAGAATAAATTCTCCCTTTTGCCCTTATTATCTGACCTAATGCCAATTAGTTCTTGGAGGTATGAATCAGTCCTCGTTGCTGTCATCTCGGGTAACACTCCCGCGCGCACATATTTTATAATGTAATATATTTGAGGTTTAAGGATATTCTTAATTAGGAATGTAGAATGATAGATGTTCAACGCAATATGAGGACAGAAGCAGGATTTTTACGGTGATCTTATGCAAGGATGTGCAGATTGCTTCGAATTTTAATAGATGCATGGAACATTTCCAGGCATCAAGGTTTGCCTCAATCGTTAATATTGATAGCCAGTTTTAACGTGTCACAGCGGGCAGTGATATTCACTTCCCAGTTAAGCCGTGAATTGATTAAGTGCTCATAACATAGCTGTTATAATAAGTTAGTAAATAAAGATACCGGACCAAAAAAAATTGTAACTTCAACTACTTACCTGATAAATAAAGAACAACATACAATGTCTCAACATTGTGTCGTAATTAGCTAGCATATTATTTTTAAGCTCTAAATCTCCTGAGCTCTAGGACTTTCCTGGCTTTTCGTATTCATTGCTACTAACATCGTGCCTAGGACTTCATCATCCTAAAAGTTTGAAATGTTAGTCAATAAATCACGTTCCCTGATCTCCCCTCATCAAAACCGCCGACGCTGCTCACCCGTTCCTGCATACATATCCGCAGGAAGATCACTCTGAAGTCCTCTCCTTCTGTCCATTCTGCGTATAAGTCGAATCTGAACATGTTAGTAACTTATACATAACTATTTTCGCTCACGACTTACTTGTAAAGAATTTAGCACGGGTAGCCGAACGTTTTCTCAACTGGTTCCTTGTGAAATATCTCGTCATTCTTATCGAGGTAGTCCAGCCAAATATACTTGAACTGGTGAATATGTCTATCGTTATCTATTTTTTTCCCGGAGAACGCGTGCCAGATCTTCACCCTCATGATTTTCTTTAATAAGCTGATAGAGATCGATTAAGTTTGGACTGATCCATGACTTTGATAAGGATGATCAGCAAGAATTAGAGTTAATTTAGACATGCAGGCGACAAAATAAATTATGCGTTGCAGATTTTAACATTAGCGGAAACTAAACCTAACCAGTGTTAGCTTTTTGAAATTTGGTCCTAAAACCCCTAGCATTTACAGGGTTCGGGGAGTTTTCGAGACTTTTATTATGTATAAAAACTTGAGCCACTGGACATTTTGGTGGAAACACACACAAATGAGCCCACATTAATTATTATTGATTGATTAATTAACTACTTATGAAGTTACCCTGACTTAACCTGCGGAGATCGCGAACTTTCGAATTTCCATTTTGAACGATATTCGAGTACCTGCCCCATGTACATATATAGATCAGACTGAGTAATACTAGAATATCAAAATATAGATTTGAATTTGCAAAAATAATAGATACAAAATGGATGATGCTAATGGTGGGATCGGTGATGAGTTGGACTCGATCTCTTTGCGAGATGTAGCTGCAGTAAGATATGTTCGTCATCATGAATGGTTGGAACTGGTATTAGGTACAGCGATTCCTACTCATAAAATCGAAGCTCCCAGCATCATTGTACCATCTGGTACTGAAGGTGGAATAATCGGCGGCGATTGGTCTTTTAATAACGCTGATTCTGTTAAGGCGAAACTGGATAGTCTTCAGAAAGGGATCGATGAACTTGAACAGCAAGCTTCGGAGGGCTGGGCTGATAAGTCTAGAGATTCTAAGACCGAGTTCTATAGACGCGCTACTGCAAAATTAAGGGAGGATTTCGGATCAGTATCCTCAGATAAAGATTATACTGAAAAGTTAATTAAGGATGTAGAATCGAGGTTTGATGTGAGTCTAGTTGAAAAGAAACGTTTGAGACGCGTAGGAGCGGATATAGAATTACCATCATCGTCATCATCAGAAGGGGAGGTGGAGCCAGAGTCAGAAAGAGCAACAAAAGGGAACTACAGGGAAGAGGAAAGTGGTAGCACTTCAGAGAAATCTATTGAAGACGAGTCGGCAAAAGATATCGATATGGGCGAGGCCGATCAACATATTGAAGACCAATCTCATCTTCGAGGACCTTTGGAGGATGCTGCTGAAAAGTCAGATTCTAAGTCTATTGAGGATCCAAATGCGGAGGCAGATACAGAATCTTCAGCTTCAGCTTCAGAAGCAAAAGTTACTGAACCTATACTTCCTCAGCCTGCGGTCTCAAAGCCGACTGGTTCGGAACCGGCTATTGATGAGCCTGAAATCCCACAACCTACGACGGTAGCAGCTTCACGGTCTTCAATTTCAGAAGTTCCTGTTTCAGAGCTTCCTGTTTCAGACCATACAAAATCAGAGCCGAACAGTGTTGCTGAAGAGCCGGCGCCGAATGGCAGTGAGAATATAGATAGTTTATCTTCTGAGCCATCTGCAGATTCTGCTTTACCTAATTCTAGGCTGGAAACTGTCGGTACTGCCTTGGAGGGAGAAACGTTATCTAATGATGAGGCTCAGCATCTGTCGGACGCTTTTCAGGAACCGGATTTGTCGCTGGAACCTGGACAAGATGACATGTTAGTAGATGAATTCGCGGAAGATTCGGCTGCCGCTCTAACTGCTGGTCAAGATATTTATATGGATGGGACGAATTTTGATGATCAAGGACTCAATGATGTTTTGGGAAGTTTCACTGATGCTTAAAATGTGTAGATTAATATTAGTACGACTTCTACTCCTGGGCATTTCACTGTAAGTAATAATTGCCTCGCTGCAATTGTTTGCGTTGGGCTATACAGACAAGGTCTCCGACCATAAGTCCTCCTGCCTCCAGCACCTACGCCTGAGACCCTGAGCTTAAGCTAGATTACAGAAGTTCGGAATGGATATAAAATCTGATTGAAGCAGCTATCCATGCGGTCTAGTGAAAAGCTTCCGGAGGTAGAGAGCAGGTTCTAGGTCACAGCCTGTCTCATACCTCGTTTGGATACATGATACATCCAGGAGTGCTTTAAACGTCACTTCTACAGTGGCCACTCGAGAGGGCCCTGTTGGAGAGAAGTAATCAATAGCGTACAATAATAATAATATACTTCATGAAAATGCTAATGTACAATTTTTTCTCCTCTTATTTGCTGGCTCTACTTCTTGACATTTTATTAGAAAACACTGGATACTAGTCGCACAGTATATCCTACAGCCAATAATGCTAAAGCTACAGAAACCCCTACAACCGGCAATGTCACACCAGCAAGCATAAATCTAGGAGCAAATATCTTCCAGACCATCAAATGTCGCCTAAAGTGCGTAGCCCATATCATCGTAGACAAGGTAATCACAGTATGATAAATAACTAAGACCAAGCCTGCCTGAATGGCCTTACTGATAGCAGACGGACCTGTTTTGAAAGGACCCGTTTTCCACAAAGGGATTACAGGAGCCAGCAATGAAGTCAATATGAAGGGACCCAAAGTGTTCAACAGAATTGCCAAATGAGTTAAAGGGAAACTAATTGTATCAGATGCAACAAAGCCAATATCCCACTGGATTGAAGGGATAGTGGCCTGATGCCCAGTAGAAAAGAAATAAGCCGACCCCAACAAACCAAATAATATCGGACCGATGACTAAATCCTTTATGCGAAGTAAGTGAAGAATTTCTAAAAGAGTAAGACTATGATATATTAGTGCAGATAAAATAATGGCACCCATGGGCTTATTGACGATGAGCATAGTAGCGTAGAAATTTAACACAAACAAGAAAAGAAAACTTCCATAAACATTAAAATATCCCCTTAAAACAGGGCGGTTATCTTCAAAATCAAACCGAACACAAAGAGTTCCGTTAAACCAACCGAAATTTGCCGCAATTAACGTGGCACCAAGCCCAATTCTAGCCAACAAAATCTTCGTACTACGCAAGACCTCATAGTTTACATTTTCGCCAACATTCCATGAATAAGTCTCTACTCCATCAAGAGCCCAGTATATATTGGAAACCATCATAATCGTTTGTAATCCAACGGACAGCCATACTGGAGCTGATCCATGATAACTTTCCGAAGTCTTATAGAAAGAGATGATGATTCTAGGAAGAGCAAGACTAATCAAACCCAAAGCCAATATCGCATATGGCGAAGAAACTGACGATCCATTTTCATAGAATGTCGTTCGGCATGATATACCGTTTTCTTCTCTGCATAATTGAGAGAGAGACGAGAGCTTCGTGAGAACTATAAATGCTACACAATGCCAGGTAGTGATAGTTCTTCTTATCACATCATCAATTCTTCGGGCATAGACGAATGCAACTACTCCAAAGCTTACCAGCAGATAATGCAAGATATTCGATTCCCAGACGGTGAATGAATTAGATGTAAATATTAATGCATGAATGACAGTAATAAATACAGCTATAATCGTCCATATAGACCAACTATTATCATTACTGGGAGCAGCAGTATCACCGCCACCTTCAACAATACTGCTCTGCTGCTTTTTGGAAATCAACAATCCAATCACTATTCCAAGAGACAAGCCAGCAGCCAGACTATATATCCAATCTTCTGAAATTCTATATATTAAACCGGCTACGCCAAACATACCGGCAGAGTATGATACCGCTTTACCAGTTTTGGAAATATTGTCACTAGTCGAACTCCATATAGAATATGTCACAGCAACTAATGAAGTCGCTATAATAACTAACCCTCGAACAATATCAGGCATGTGGAACTTTATCCACTTTTCGCGATAAAAGCCAAGAACGCCTTCCTGATATTCAACGGACACCTTAACAAGGTAATCAAATGAATCAGTGGAATTGATCACTGATATAAAAGAAGTCCATATATCGGTTAAACTGGTTTCGCCACTGGATTTTTCAGTGTATCGATGGATCTGTCCAGCAGTCAACAACTCAGCAGTTGCCAGCATCAGATGATCATCACTTTTAGGGCCAATAAATGCCTCAGTAATAGGTGATCCAAGATTGTTGAACGGAATTGGCAAACCCAATAAGAGTGATATAGTTGACACAAAATCAATCTGCGACACGGCACGATAGTTTTTTCCGCCATCATTAATGTCATAAGGGGAACTGGCGGTCAGAGAGGAAAAAGGCAACGAGGGTATTTTATCAACGCGTCCAAAAAAAGGTTTCTTTGAATACATCCAGAGAGTCGACTCCAGTTCCAAGGTGCTTTCTCCACCATGATCTCCTTTGAGATCCATACCGTGGTCTCCCATAACTATTAACAATGTATTCTCATCCACGGAATCAACCAATTTCTTGATAAACCTATTCATCTGTTTGAGTTTCTCCTGCATTCCGGGATGATTTGGTCCATATCTATGGCCAGCATGATCTACCCCTAACAAATGACCAATTGCGATATCCCAATGCTGTTGCTGTTCTAGAAAAGGAAAAATATGTTCAATAACACCGTTATCAACCGTTTCCAGATCCCACACATTAAGAGAATCATACGGAAAACTCATATTAGAGTGGAATTCATCAGGAAACAGAGCAACCCAAGTATCATCACCTACAAAGGCAATAGTTTTATTTAATTGAGTAGCCTGAGATATCCAGTTGTCTTCCTTAATATCGGTCCCTGCAAAGTTCGAACCAGCATCAATGAATGTTGGTAGTGATCCTGTGGTCAATCCCTTAAGACGCTGTAAGGTGGTGGTAGGAGGATCGGCCATGAATTTCAACAAGACAGAGTTTTCTGGGTAATTAACAAACTGATCGTACATATATGGTAATTGATTGCGGAAGTACTTATTTTCGTCATTATTGTTTTGATCTACCGATCCAGGTATCACGAAATCAAATCTTAACGCATCAATAACAATGAGAACTGCTTTATCAAACGAACTTTCTGTCCAACAACCAGTTTTTTTGATACCGTCGCCCGTAATTGCAACAAACTGTTCTTCCACAGGAAGTATTGAACATTCAGATCTGTCTTCAAATACTGGTCTTGATAATAAGAAACCTTTTGTGAAAAATGCCAAGCCGGAAACTTGCAATACCACTATCCAAAATGCGATCACAACAGCAAAAAACCAAGCTGAATTTACATTTTGTAGAATTCTAGCTTTGGAGGCTCTTCTAGCCGCAGCTATCTCTTTTCGTTTTTCTTCTTCTTTGGCTCTAGATGAAGATAATTGTTCTTCAGACAATTGCTGTCCGGATGATTCAGTAGTTTGTCCTTCTGATATGTCATTGATCCTTTCCGTTGGCTGCTTGTCAGCCATTTCATTTGGGTTCCCCGACATCAAGAAATTCTCACTTGATTATAGTTAATTGTTCAATAAAACGTCCCCCTTCCAGTTAAAGGGTATTCTTTTTAATCGTACAATTGACAGATAACAGAGTCCAAGATGCATTGGCAATTTTGGATCTCTATATCTAATACCGATATTATAATCCTGGACTACGAATCAAATAGATATGTACACACTAGCAATATATAATTGAAAAAAAAATGTTATTCCTCCTGCCAGTCAGAGTGCTTATATTAAGCGAGACATGCTTGTCTGTATGATGATAGGTTATACGTATGTATGGAGAAGGGATAGGAGATGAGATGGTCTGTATCCAAGAGCCTCATAAGCCTCATAAGCCGCTAAGCATGTGAACCGAAGTGGAAGAGGTTCTTGAGCTTAGCAAAGAGCTAGGGATGCTCCACCTGCCAGAGGTAGGAACGGGGGTCCTGCTGTGGAGTGAAGGGGGTACCATCTAACTGTTGTCAATTATTAAGTGGGGATCATTTAACATAAGTTATATCTATCTAAAATGATGATGATACATGATAAAACAAATTTCCGGTGCTATATTAGCCATCAGATTTTGTATGACTGCGTGGCCTTGACCGACGTTGTTGCTGCTGTTGTTGCTCTGTTGTTAATACAGTGTCATCTGTGGTGATTCCATCACTTATTGATATTGTCTTTTTCTTTATAGTCCTAGGTTGAGATTGGGATTGGGATTGAGATTGGAACTGAGACTGAGACTGAGACTGAGACTGTTGTTTAGCACGGTTTCCCTTCCTTCTAGCACGCTCATTTTCTTTGGCCCAATAATCTTCACGATAAAGTTCCCATGCTTCAATTGTATCAGTTGTGAAAACTCGAGAAGACAAAATCACTTTAATTAATCGACCCTTTTCAGAGACATAGACGGGATCCCATAATAACTGAATAATAGATTCCTTCCAAGTCGGGGAAACCTTAACAATCTTAACATTGAAAGAACGCACCCCTTTATTAGCATTATGAATGAATTTAGGAGTATAAACAAAAGCCTGATTGTAGAGTCCAGTAAGATAGAATAAGCCAAGTGTAATAACGCTCGCCAGAAACATTAAGCGATCGAAAAAATTAATAGCACGATATATGGATGGCTCAATAAAAACAGAATATGTGAAGTATGCCACACAGGTGACAAGAAACGAGAAAAAAAGGGTATTTCTCCTTCGACTTTTGGTCAAAGCAGTATATTGTTGACGAAATGATTCTTCCATAATTAACAAATTTCTGTATATTTGAGTTGGACAGGAAGGAGGGATTGCATCGCTGGAAATTGAAGCACCAGTAGATGAAGATAAGCCGCTGTTATTGTTAGAAGATACAGAGGATGATGCACGAGAATGACCAGTGGTAGAACGTTTTGCCGGCGTTGTACTACCACTTTTGAAAGTACTGCTATTGACGTTCTTAGAAGCATTACTACTTGTCCGCCTTTTTCTAGCAGGTGCGATAGTTGTTGTTTTTGCTGCTGTAGTGGATGATAACGGTGATGATACCTGGGTTAATGATTCAGATAATGGTGATTCGAGAAATGATTCCGGCGATGATTCCGGCGATGACTCTGGGGAGGATGATGATTCGGGTAAGGAAGAAGAAGAGGAAAGCGATGAATCTGATGAATCTGATAACAAAGTAACCTTTAGCTTAGTCCTAGTACCGGCAGTACCAGCTGATCCTCTAAAATCATGCTCAAGATCAGAAGGGGCATTTGAATGATCAAATTCTTCCGATTTCAAGCGGGGTGATTTTGGCTCGTTCGAACTATAGGAAGCTGTGTTGGCTTTAAATTGGTCGTCATCATTTCCCTCATCTTCGCCAAGTCTAACGCCTAATCCCTGGCTACTTTCATTTTGATTATTTGCAGGTTGATAAGGCTCTGGTGGTGGTGTAAATGTCAAGTCAACTTCATTCGATAGTACTATGCTTGAGTTAATATTGGCTGAGCTCATTGTAGTTGAGTCTGCTATACCAGATAGTTTTCGTTCTGTTGAATCAACAACAACCCCTAATGAACCCAATGTATCCATTTTTTCCACCTAATATTCCAAATCTCTCTCAGTTAGAGATAGGATATATATGTAAGGTTTTTGCCGTTGGGAACTATTAAAAAGAAATCCCTTTAATTTTTTCAGCTTTTTCCACTCAGATAAGTGTTTTGTGTCCATTCAATAATATACATCAGTAGATCCGATCCATCATATACGTTTATAGATGAAGTATTCGAAGGTTCTCTTACAGACTTAAACGAATGTATACTTGCTCACACCACTAAAGTTTTCTCTTGTTGATATATAAGATCAAGTAGTCTGCTCAATAGTCACTTTCTAGATATATTGTCAATAATATCTATATATGATACTAAGAACACTTGTATTATCCAGAAGGATTTTCTCTTATTGAACAATATCTGGTCTCTATCAACATGGATCATCAAGTGAATCAAAATAGGCTTCGGTTCCGCCATCCCACAGAAGCACGGGGCATTGCCAGGTGCTCTCCTATATAAGGATAACATTTTTAAAAAGGTCTATGCAGTCTGCCCATTACTTTGCGGTTATAACTGCACGTTGTTATAGTAACCGCAGAGGCTCGAAGTTACTGTAATTTAATTTGGTAGCTAACCCTTATGTTAGTTGCATGTGAATTAGTACAGCACGTATACCACTGAAGAGCTGTACGTTGTTAGGTCGTGTGAGCGACCAGAACGATACTAGGTTATGTCATTTTGCTTACAGTAGCCGCCAGCCAGCATAGCATGCGATACATAGTTGTCATACGGATCTATATGTTATATATATAATGATCTGTAGGTATAGATATCGATCGATCCGATTCGATCGAAGTCATATGATAAACGGGTGACCTATATAGATATATAATTAATACATATACTGTAGCTAGCTAATGCGCGCTAGCTAGTTGTTATGCTTACTGGGGTTTGAACCAGCTACAAATATCCTTATCAGCTGAAGACTTGGTGCATATATTTAACCGATACAGTATTATGACTAGTACACTGATTCCTTTAATGATTCTAGGCCATATGAGTCGTACTACTTCTGCTTGCGCACATACGGATAGACGTCACCCTCATTTCACATATATAATATTTTATAACGAGGAAAGGAGTGACTTTATAACTTATCTTCTTCTTTCTTCATTAATTTCGTTTTTTTTTTATGTTTGGACTCCGTTTAACTCACTTCATTTTATATGAATAGTTGTTTATTTTACATTCAAATCAAATATATATATTCTGATCTGCTTCCTTTTATAATAATCAGATCATTTGGAAAACCAATTCCCATCAGAGTAACCAGTCACCAGACATTATTCGAACATGAGGTAAGTGGTTGGTGGTTTTCGGAAGTTTTCGGTTCCTTCGGATAATAATCTGGATTGCTTTTGACTTTGAATCGTTTGAACTTTTTTTGAGTTGTTCCGATTGTTCCTAATTACTGCCTCCAGTGAGCTGGCCGACTGTTAGGAGCGACTAGGCAGGTAACTTGCGCTGCGGACCAAGGACTACTTTCTTAAATGAAAATCGGTTCGTTTCAGCTCCAGTGTCTAGGTGTAAGACTTTCGTCCTTAATCTAGGTGAAGCCAGGAGAGGAGAGGGGGTGGGATGAGGAGACCATGAAGTTAGCAAATACGAGATATTCGAAATGATCCCTTCTATAGTGACTTTAGATTATTATGAGTTTGTTTCTAACTTATTATTATTAGCTCTCCTAAACGTCGTATTGAGACCGATGTCATGAAATTGTAAGTACATAATTTATCGATGACGATTTTGCTAGATGTTTGGGCTAACATTTCAGATTAATGAGTGACTATGAAGTCACCTTAGTTAACGATAATATGCAGGAGTTCTTTGTTAAATTCATAGGCCCAACTGAAACTCCCTTTGAAGGGGGTATTTGGAAAATCCATGTAGAGTTACCAGATCAATATCCTTATAAATCACCGTCAATCGGATTTGTTAATAAGATTTTTCACCCAAATATTGATGAATTAAGTGGATCAGTTTGTTTAGATGTCATTAATCAAACGTGGAGTCCGATGTTTGATATGATGAATATTTTTGAAGTTTTCCTTCCTCAACTGTTAAGATATCCAAATCCTACTGATCCGTTAAATGGTGAAGCTTCTGCATTACTTCTTAGAGAACCTAAGGCCTATGATAAGAAGGTCAAGGATTATGTTAAATGGTACGCTACTGGTGAAGGATTAAATGATGCGGAAGACAATTCAGATTCAGATACAGAGATGAGTTCGGTTGGATCGTTTGATTCTGATGATGATGAGGCCGCTGGTCAAATGGAAGTTTAGTTATATACCTAGAAAGAAAAGTGAAGCTATTTTCTGGACGTCCTTTTTTGACCATGATGCTTTATCTTTTGGCTGTTATTTTTTGTTTTGTTCTTCATACGCATATTTTTCTTGTCATGTCAATTTTTTTTATCCTGGTGTCTTTTGTTTTATCCGTTGGGTTTTCTGTTTACTCTCTAATTATTAACAAGCTTGTTATTTATATATACACAGATTCAATACAATAATATATATATGTAGTAGTACACCTGTTTTAAGTTCCAACTGCAGGTGGTCGACTTGGATGGAAGCAAAAAATCGCTATCTTATATTATATGGCGACTAAGTTGCTCTCTAACTCATAACTGCTCAAGTTAACTAAATCAATCAATATACAATAATATACATAATCACGGTTAAAGTTTCCGCTGACGATGAATCTCACGTTTGGAACCTATCACCAGTGACGTACGATAATTAGGTATTCATCGAAAGCATTGAACAGTCTTCTTAGGTCCTGTCTCGAAAGGTTTTCCACCAACAGAGCGCTTTCAATAGAACTACGACCGTTGAAATATCTAACTAATCGATTGAACAACGGTAATAAATCGGCGGGCTTGTCTTCTGTAACTTTTGCGATCCATTTCTTTTGTAACAGTGTCGCAGTGGCTGGATCCAAAAGAATAGTATCCTGTTTCCAATCTTCTGATAATGATAATTCACTATTGTCACTATGACTCGACGATGAGAATCGACTAGCCAGTCCATTGCTACCAGGAAGACTTCCATTGCCATTGATTTGGGAATCATTTAATTCCGCCGATGACGTACCGGAGGAAGGAGGAGGAAGATCTGGTATTTCTGGTCGTTTTGATGTATTATCGGTACTTGTATCGGTATTCTTTGTTATACCAGATCCCCCTCCACCACCACTTTTAATGTCATATCTAGGATTATTCATTTCTCTCATCTCTTCTTCAGTCCGAATGTCACGATTAACCGAAATCTTTATTCGTTTCGTTATTCTTAACCAAACAAACGTACGTAATTGCATGACAAACCCATACTTAAATAACCATGCTAGAGCGAGCAGATAAACATCTCTATGATCTCTTGATGGGATATGAGCAGCAAATGATCTAGGTTTACCTGTGGATAACATCGATAACATTCTAGGTAATGATGGCAGAGCAGGAAATTGTTCTCTAAACATTGGGATATATTTATAAATTTGACCAAGGGATGCTAATGGAGAAACAGCATAGATGTTACGGTGATGTAGTGGAATCATTGGTCGCGCCCGTCTCCAATAAATGAGACTACGCATTAGCT
The DNA here is from genome assembly GCA_030579875.1 of Sugiyamaella paludigena. Lineage (NCBI taxonomy): Eukaryota > Fungi > Ascomycota > Dipodascomycetes > Dipodascales > Trichomonascaceae > Sugiyamaella > Sugiyamaella paludigena. The sequence continues at coordinate 105,956 of JAKTRU010000034.1, forward strand.
CTACAACATGATCAACCTCTACACCACTGTTTGATGCCAGAGTTTTAATTGTGGCCGTAGGGTTGATGTCCCTGATAAAAGTGGCAAGTGGCGAGTAAGGATCAACTCCAATATCTTTAATAATTCTATCTGGAGAATCCAGTAATAAAATAGTACAATGAATATTGAACCCATCACTATTTTCAAAATCTGATTGTGATGTTAAATAGGATCCACTAAGATATGGTTCAGTGATAGCTGGTAAATGAGAAAATTCAAATTCAATGGGTATTTGGAATGATCTTAATTTATTATTGATTTTAAGATTGGCAATATCTGAACTTTGAATAGCTTTGAAAAGTTGAGCTATAGCCGCCGCCAATGATGAACCTTCCATTATTTTTTCACATAATTCATATGGCGAAGGAAGATTTATTCCATCCCCTTTTCCACTGCCACTACCTTTGTTCCCGCCAGTACCAGCGCCCCCTCCACCACTGCCATTTCCACTTCCTCCACCACCGCCACCACTGCCAATATCACCGCCGCTACTACCACCACCACCGCTACTACCACCGCCACTATTACTGCCACCAACAACACCTCCACTAGTTGCAGAGAGCATTGATTCACGGATCTTCAACATAGTCATAACCTCATTCCAAACGTAATTTGATTTGGCCTGCTCAGTACGCAAAGTTTTAACAAAATTTGTTAAAACAAAATGGTACATCTGATCCACACGGAATTTGTATTCTGTTATTGGAGGAGCCATAACAAAAACGATATGGAACATACGCATTGGTGACTCGGGGTCGCTGAATTCAGGCATCGAGGAGATACTAGCAGAGAGATCTTCTATGACACGTTTTTCATCGTGAGCAATTCTTCTGGCAGCGCCTTTACGTTTCCTGATATCATTTTCTTGATCCTGCTGTACTTGCCCATCTTTATCTTCTTCTTCTTCATCATCGTCAGTATCAGTATCATCACTACTAGATGAATCATCATCTCCATCCTCTCCCTCATTTTCTTTATCAGCATTATGATTTTTCGGATTACTTTCATCACTAGGTTTATTCTCATCGTCTTTTCTACTGGCTGAGCTGGATATACTATGACGCTTCCCGGATTGTCCTTTTCCAGTTCTACCTCCTCGACCAGTTGATTGGACCGAATGCGTGAACTTCTTACTGGTTCTCTTCTTCCTCCATAACCCATCAGATTGAATATGAATAGGCAATCCTAAAAAGGCCGTATCATCTACACACATTTCAAATTTCATATTGCACATTGCCCTCTGCGGACATAAAAGTTCACTTAAAAAATCTGTATCAAACCCAACAACTTTTGTTGGATCCAGGTTATCTTCATTACCTTCTTCCGGCCCGCCTGGTTCTGTCGCTGCAATTGTCGCACCCGCAAACGCTTCTCTTCCCTTCTTCTTAGATTTACCGGAACCAGATGATCCATTTCTATGTTTATTAGATGATGTCGTGCTAACCGAGCCGAAGTGGCGTCTTTTTCCTCCCCCTGCCGATGCTGCTGTCGTCGCTGCTGCTGCTCGCCGTGGTCGTTCTAATCTCTCCAGCAATGATATCGGCATCATACCACGATATTGAGGTTCTGGTAGTTCACCACCATCATCTTCACCATCACCATCTTCAATAGCTTCTTCTTCATTAATAGCAGATTCATCATCATCATTATCATCCGAAGACTCTGGATAGGAGTCACTCTCTGAATCTGACAATATTTCTGTATCTCGTTCTTTCATAATAGTAGAATTTGCAGTGATTGGGACTGGCGGGTAATGGAAAACAAACTGGGGCCCGCTATGAGTCGAAACCGTCAATAAAATACCAGAAAGACATGGATTTGGTAGATTCAAGTAACTCATAATGTATTAGGAAAATATAATCCTAACTTATCTGCCAGGACAATATATAATAATACCCAGAATTTCAGAAACAGAGTTTATCGTTGATATGGATGTGGAATCGACCTTATCAGTCGAAGCTGTGTAAATTTCAGAGTGGCTCTGAATCACGTGGAATACCCATAAGGTATACATATATATATAACTGTTACACACATACATACACGCATATACATACGTACGTGCCGCAGGCGGCTGGGACTTTCTCGCTAAGGACGAGTTACCCTTTAAAGATGTGCCCCTGTCGATCTATAAATGAGCCGATGCTGTTATTTGTTACAAGCAGATTGAATACCTAGACTTATTATACAAAGGACGTTGATAGGAGATATTAGCTGTCTATAGAGCAATTAGAGAAAGTGACCTGGAATATCTCTGCCATTACGGATAGACCAGAGAATCATACCCATCCTTGGTCAGAAATCTTCATCAGTTCTGACTGTTCAGCTATAACCAAACTTCAACCTTCGCTGGTGTTTAATACTTTTTATACTGCTTTAAAATCACTTTTGCGTGTACCCATAACTGCGTTATTTGAGTAGTCATCTCGGAACACTCAAGGAGGGCCTAGCCCAGACCTCGAGAATACTTACGTACATAATCCAAGCAAAGCGAGAAACGGGAGTGGCGTTATTGTCCCATTATTTAGCTGAGTTTGGTTGGGATACTTTTGGGACCTCCAAGCTCAGTAAAGCATCAGTTGAAATATCTCTCCCTGTACTTCTTTATCCTATAAGATACGGTCTCTCCATTCCATGTTTCTTCTCCTGTAGAGCCATTCACTCCAAGTACCGGTAACCCAACCTGTTCAATTACCAGACTAGCAGCTACATTACCACAAATAGCAGCTTGTTCTATATCCCTGCCTGAGGTCACGTACCCTGTTGCAAAGCCTCCCACGAAAGAGTTTCCACCACCAGTTGGATCTATTACTTTGAAGTCTGGGAATTGTGGATTATGATATGCTGGAAACCATCGGAAAGTTGGCTTTGTAGTGTTGGAGGTGGTGGTAGCTACTAGACACCCCAGTGATCCACATCTCAATACTATTAAACTACAATAATTGGAAAACCTTTCAGCAACATCTTCAATATCCGGCTTCGTTAAGGGTTCAGGTAAACCAAAAAATTGAGCTGCTTCTTTACAGTTGGGAGAAAATATCTTCACTAAACCAGCGGGAGATTTGAGAACATCAATGCAGTCTTTTAATGTTTCAGCTTTACATTCATCAGGAACAGGTTCCCAAATGATTATACAATCTGAATTATAACCTTCAGCAGACGTTAATTGAGTCGTTAAATCCATGCACCGACCTGGAGAACAGATTAGATGAAAAGATTTCGATTTGATTAAAGGTGGGTTCTCAATGATATCCGAAGAAACTATACGAAGTTTTGGTGTCAGATATTTGAATAACCTTTCTTCATTATCAGCATATTTATTCCAACCACGAGTGGTTTTTCGATTGGGATTATTTCTTAGAATTACACCAGTTTTCCAACTCTCGATCTGGTTGCGAACTGAATTTGGGAAATCTGATCCCATATCAACAATCCATCCAACTTTACGGGACTGTTCAGGACTAGGCAGGAATATTCTTGAACCAATAACACTAAAAGTCCCAGCACCTCCTATGATATCACACTCCGAGCGACCATCTGTGAAGTGGATTTCATCTATTATAAACATCCCCAAAGAAGTAAAGATAGGTGTGACAACGATATTAGGAGTCAAATCTTCCTTACACGGTTCCGAGGTTGACATAGTGGGCATATCTGTTAGATCGTGCAGCAGGTTATAAGGACAGGAATGGTGGACGTCGAATAAAAAGATACAAAATCTTTATCTGTCTGATCAAAAATTGACCGACGTAAAGTTAACACGGAAAGGATTGCCGCGCGTATATCATATTTGCATACAAGCTAGCTAGCCATAGCTAGAAAAGACCCTTAATCACGTGATACATCTTGTGGCGCGCGCGCGCGGGTACAAAAGCTGCCGGAAAGGTGCGTTACGTTCCTATCGGAGTTTCCCGATTTCTACCGGCCACAAACAACGATTATATGCTTATATTCGACTTTGATCCCAGCCTATGAAACAGCAGTTCTCGTATGAATCGAATTATAGAGATACAGTTAACCAAAAAAATTTTGATAAATGATGAATTAACTTAATAATTGATGAATGAATTCAATTTTTAATATTTTCGTAGGAAAATAGCATTATTAGAATAAATATCTGATATTAACTCGTATCATTATTACCCCACATTTCCATCTATATGCTTATATCAGAGGTTGCCAGATGGTTGCCTAAAACTTCCTTTCCTCCTTCCCTCCCAATCAGCCACATCCTGAGTGTTATCTCGCGTTATCTCAGCCCGGTTTCACCCACACAAAGAAGTTTACGCACCATATACATAAGATTCCGTGTTTTGATAGGCAAGGTATATGCGGATGTTTTTCTTCCTTTTATTCCATTTGTCCAGATTATTTGTTATCTCTTGATATTATTATTGTATATATATTGTACGATATATGATTTTGGGCCTAATCGAAGGAAGGGACTTATCTCACTGTTATTTTTGCCAGGAATTAAGAAATCAGACTACTAATGGATTTCTCATAACATCCAGATTAGTTTCTGGCTAACAATATATCATTCCACATTTTTTTTGGTGCTTTGCCGATTCAGAAGGCCTCTTTGTTCTTTCTCAAACGAATAATTCGACTTTATATCAATATTCATTTATTTTTTTTAATATTAAATTAACTAATCCAAGGATATTCTAAGCAGTCTGTTATCATAGTTTCAGATTTAAACTGCCTTAGGTTTTTGCGAACATACTACCTGTTCCATTCAGTGGGAATTTCATATATCATCTTTATAAAGTTCTTTTTTTCTTTATTCTTGTTAGTTTTTGTCGAGCAACTCATTATCATGCCTTCAACCAGACCATTTATATCATTCCTTTTTGGAAGTCTAGCTTCTTCTCCTACTGGTTCGCCTGCTACTGGGGCCAGTTCACGACAAGCAGCATCTACTCTGCAGCAGCAATCTGCAACTACTTCTGCAGCAATCGCTTTACAAAAACATGCCCGTAATCATTCACCGCATCATCATCATCATACTAATCATCAGCCTGGAGTAGGAGCGGGTCCGACCAATTCATCTCAAACGGGTCCTAGTAGTACTGTTAGTACTGGCCCTAGTTCAACAGTTTCTTCTAGCGGAATTACTCCGCCGGGTCCAATACCTCTTCATGGACATGGAAGGAATACTGCTACACCTCTTTCGACATCTGCACAAAAATCTTCATTTGAAGCATCCATGGCTACTAGCCCACCATCATTAGCAGTGTCTCCACCTCCGGCTACATCTTTGGGACCGAATTACAATAATAATGAAAGAAGGAATAGTGCATGTTCACTGACAGGTGGAGATAAATGGTGGATTGGTGGGAAATCGTCAGATGGAAGTGAAAGATACTATCGTCTTCAACCTCTATCTAGTCATCATTCATTTGATCGCATTTCCCTTGATCGACTTTCTATTTAGGAAAGAACGATCTCGAATATTGTCATTTAAAGATTCTTTATTACATACGTATAAAAGTAAAAGTTTGACTTGGCACAATTCAGGTTAGTTCAACTCACGCCTCTAGTCCCAGTTTTGCCTTCGCTGGTTGCTGCGTAACCCCGAAACACCCTGGCTCTTGCTCCGCTCTAGAATGACAGGCAGAGCGAGCTACCGGGTCTGGGGCTGTGCCCCAACGACCGGTGGCAGATCTGGGTTTTGGGATGCATGGAATATTAAATAGCATATTCTAAATTAAAAGTCGTCATCACCAGAGAAAATTCCTGGTTCAAATCCAGGGAACGTTAAACGTTGTGGTTTAATTCTAGATAAATCAGTTATCTTCTCCACGTCTTCCTTGGAAAGTTCAATGGTATTAATATTGGACTCAATGCGTGAAGGAGTAGAACTCTTAGGAAGAATAACATATCCACGAGCAATACCCCATGACAAAACAATTTGACCAGGTGTCGCACCGTACTTCTTGGCCAATTCACTAAGAATAGGCTCGGAAAGGAGATCTGAACCTTTACCAAGAGGATGATATGCAGAGAGTATAATACCTTTTTTCTGAGCATAATCTCTTAATTTATCCTGAGCAAGATAAGGGTGAAGTTCAACTTGATTAACTGCAGGAACAACCTTCGTGGTAGGAGAATTGAAAAGTTGTTCGAATTTTTCGGTAGGATAGTTAGATACACCAATTGATTTAACTTTTGATTTGGGTAATTCTTGCATAAGCTCCCAGGTTTTAGTATGGCTCCATTCTTTATCAACAGCGGATTCATTTAAAGTTGCTCTTGAATATTTTCCATATACTTCGGTTTGCGTGATTGGTACTGGCCAGTGCATCAAGTATAAGTCAACATAATCAAGACCTAAGTTTTTCAAGCTCAAATCAAGAGCAGCGGCAGGGTTTCTATGGGCTGTGCCCGTAAGTTTAGTGACAACAAAAATCTCTTCACGAGGAATACCACTGTTTCGGATTGCTCTTCCGACCACATGTTCATTATTATAAGAGGATGCAGTGTCAAGATGTCTATATCCACTTTTTAAGGCAAGTAGGATAGATTCATAGCCATCGTCATTGTCATCTGGCACAAAGGTGCCAAATCCGACTTGAGGAATCTGGTTACCATCATTGAGGGTGATAGTTTCCGTGTTGATTTTTGACATTAGAAATAGTAGATGGAGAATATTTTCAACAGATTAAAACTGGATTTGATACAATTCTTAATAAGTGCGGACATTTCTTCAACTATGGAATAGTATTCTTTTATATAAAACAAATTATTTCTTCGTAGCTCTTTCTATTTTTGAACGCCGGTGTGGGTCTAGTTGGAAATATCTTGACTCATAGTCACCACGGAGGTTATTCCGTGCCTCGTCAATGTCTGCGCACTGAAAACGTACAGGTAGATGCGCGTGTTTCATTATGGTTAGGGTAAATAGGTGTAATTTTAGTAGTAATTTCAATAACCATCTCATTTTGAGCTTGTTCAGAAGATCTGCTCTCTTGTCGATTGTTTCGTTCTGTTGATCTGGTACGAAACGACTTGTGCGAGAACACCACTTTACGTTTGAATTGTTTAGAGGATATCCACATTATATCAAATATTAATTGCATGAGTATCCGAAAGAAGGCATAATATCAATATAGCCGCAAGAATAATTTGTCACCCGGAATTTTTTCCGGCGTGGTAATAATTCACCTTAACGTTAACTGGTATTTGACAAGTATATTTATGATTAATAGTTATATCTACTGTATATCAGATATATACTTACATGGTGAATTGAACCTGTGTCATGCTTATCAAAGAGTGCCAGTCTTTCTAAATTATGGGCTTCAGCTTTGCTTGCGGTCGCAAATTAGCATTTTCATAACCTTTAGCCTTTAACTTATCTATTGCGCCAGAATCAGATTAACTTTTGGATGACTTGTGATTATGGAGGCAGTCGCGGGAGATAGAGAAACAAGATTGCCTGTCACATTAAGCTAATTCTAATTTCTGGTTATACATGTAAGTTATTAGCGATTATGATAACCGACGGTAAGGGTTAATCTTGTTACATGCACGACGATCAGACAATCCAACGTTAGACCCTGCATATGTGTCATGTAAAAAATTAAGTTTAAAATTAGATAAAAACAAATACTATAAGCGCTATTAAAAATCTAAAAAGATCACCGTTGTCTAATAAAGCAAGAACTCCTAAAAATAAAGACATAAAAATTAAATAATGGTAAGCAGTGAAGCAGCTTTTTCACACGATCTTACCAATTGACGAGCTCCAATTCCTAATGAAACATGTTGACGGTTTGATCGCTGACTACTAAGTTCCGTATCCAGCGAAGCATCAGTTGAGTCCAATGATTCCTGATAAGAGGGCGCTACGTGGCCACCACCAACACTGTTACCACCATCATCTCCACTTATTGTACTATTGCTGTTGCTGTTATTATGTTCACGGTCTCCTCCCAATGATGAATGATGAGACTGAATAGCGATCTCTTCAAAATCTTGTCCATAAGTCGAAGATGACGAGAGAGAAAAACGATGAGGATTATAATTAGTAACTAGGATCGGAATAGTTATCGAATGTGAACCAAATCCACGACCAAGGCCCACATTTACATTCAATTCATACTGACGAGAAGTCAGACAAGAAAAATAAGTAGCTACGACTTTTGGATTTGTAGCTGGAAACAAAAAAGGTAACGTCAAACTAGTCAAATAACTGGGAATCGCTTGTATTTGACTGTCTCCAGATTTATCATTCAACCTCCAATCAGGTTTAGAAATAGTTAATTTTTGACGAAACAAATTGTCCACGGCAAGATGAATTGATGATTTCACTGACGATTTCGTTAGTATACTAGAGCGTGATGGAGGATGAACCATTGCTTCACTGCCGGCGTAAGTTAAAGCATTAACTGAATAAGAAACATTATTAATCTCCAATGGAGTCACTGCAGAACAAGTTAAAATATTGGTTGGTGTATAAATTATGTCCAACATAACCACAGAAGTATTTCTAGGATTATTTAAATTAATATTTAATTGATCGGAAATCCTTAATTCCACAGTTCCTATCTCTGAACGTTTCAATAAGATCCCCTGATGAAGTTTCTTTTGAGAGAAATAATTTGGCAACCTTAAGCTAATACCATTTTTATCTGTTAGATTCTCCAAATTAGGCGGTAAATATAAAGAAGGACGAAGCGTAAACGATCTACTACCTTTTGCCCAAATTTTTACCGGCGAGGTAACACGATTATCATTATTCAATAGATGTAAAGGTTTGTAAAGTCGAGCGCGAACTCTATACAATATTTTTGCGCATTGCTCTGAAATATCATCTGGTCCTATTGTTAATTGCTCAGAACGGGTACCGAATGAAGGAGGTAATTCATCATGAGTTCTACCACCACAAGGACATTTTTCATGAGGAATTTTTTCAGGGATAACCAATGAAAATGAAAAAGAATACCTCAGACCTTTTAATAACATATTGCCTTCAGGTAGAGCTTGCTGAGGAATATCATATCGACCCAGAGTAAAAACCCTTCTATACTGATTTTCAGAATAACCTTTCTGACGAATAGTCATTTCTTCTCCAATTGCGTCAACGATTAAATATCCGAATTCCATATCTTTTTGAGGAGTAATATAGACTTTACCAGTAAGAATATCTCCAACATCCTTGTATGATGTGGATGGTATTTTTGATGCTGATCCAGCAGCAGCTACTGGTACCGATGTTGATGGAGTTATTGTAGACGATGATGTTGATATTACTGAAGATCTCGACGTAATTAAACTGGGTGCGGTGGTGGTTGAGATTGATATAGGATTTGGACTTATGACAACCGCAATTACTGGTTCATAAATGTTCGTCGATGAACATGGAACAACTTCAACAGTCGATCCAGTCATATAGCTTGGGAGATCACCCGAGGCGGCAGCTTCGGTATCTAATATTTCATTGTGATCATAAGATGGAGGAGGAGGACCACCAAGCCCACCACCTCCTAAGGTTGACGAAGATACCATTGTTACGTCTATATATAATAATAATAGTAATAAACACGCAATTAAAAAATAAAAATACAACTGAATGTTTTTCTTCCTTAATATTGTTCTATTATAAACTCAATTGAGCTTCTTCTATACGAGAAAATCTGTTCATATTTATATTGATACGATCATATACTACTACTATATAACAGTAACTCCATGTACTGCTTGCATATCGAACAAAAGATGGCTAATTAAACTAAAAGAAGCACTTGTGACCATTTTGGTAAGGTGAATGATAGTCCAATAGTTTAATAGTGGTTAGTACTTCACAATCTAGTTAATGTTAGGTCTAATTCTATAAATGTGTCATAATGGTTAGATCGTTTACACTATCCAACCCCTTCAATAATTAATAAACAATTCCCACATCGTGACTCAGTGCGGCTCAATGATTATAACTGGAGTGCAGTGCGACGATCATTTGTCAGAAAAGGAAATGGGCTAAGTTACTATTAACTGGGCGTTGGCTGTTAATATTTTATTATATGGAAGACTATTAGTACACTATTGCTGCTCGAATAGTCAGCGACAGATATATAGGTCTAGAGAGGAAAAAAAGGTTAAGAAACAAACTGAAAAAATAGAAAAGACCACTCAAATCCGCTCGGTTCAATTACCATTCATTGTCTATAAAATGGGTAATCGTAACGTTAACTATTGTATGTAACCGAATGCTGAGTTGGTATACAGAAAAGATATTGTTACAGCATGCACCACTCTAAACTTAATCAATGATTGATCACCATTTCCACGGTCTCCGAGATGATCAGCGGTCTACCCGGTCTACGAGCCCCGTAAATTTACTAATTTGAAGATGAGGCAATTGCTATGATTCATAGCTCAGGTTTGAGAATATGCCGAAACAAAAAATATATTATTACTGCTTTAAGAATAAACCGGTGAGGGGAGAGTACGGAGAATAGTTGTCTTCAGGCCGCACTCTCATATTCGACTGTTAGCGTATATATTCAGCGAGACAGAGTGGTGTGGTTCTCGAGATCGGAGAAAAACGAGAGCCTGATGCTATAATAGGGCATCTTCCTGCAACGACGTTAGATATTGCCTACGCTATCACCGGCCGACTGTAGCCCTATCTCTGGCGGGATATCCACACTAACTGAATATTGCTACAACGCATAGACTTACCCTTAGAGGCCATCAATGTCTATCTTCTCTGCTGTAACTTACTGTTAGCAGTTTATTTAACTTCTAGGTAAAAGATCGTCGCCGTTTTACCGGTTTAGCTGCACATTGTTACAGTTATCCACACCGTGTATCGTATATCTTTGATCTACATTCATCGCGTGCAAACGATGCTGTTTCTTTTCGTAATAAGTGTCTCAATTTGATTTGTCATACTCACAGCTAGAATGTTCGAGAGTAAGTTGCGCATTTGTTGTATGCTATTGTCTCTTAATTTACCTGCCTATTCTGTGGGGATGCTGATAATGTTAAATCATATGGAAAAGAAAGGAACTTGATAGTATCTTTTGGAATGCGGAGAGATCTTACGTGGTCAATGGTGGTCTGAGAAAAGCGTAACTATTCTATGACTACATTTATTATATGAACCGGAATTATACCCCGAAATTTAGGAAAGACTCATCGGTTGCCAAGAATAAAGTTCATGAATCATAATAACAAACTGATCGAAAGTTCTTAGAGATCTTTTTTAATTGTTATGTTCGTCGCTTAAACGTTCATGCCGTGCGTAACTTAATCAGAATTGAGGGTTATGCGTCCAGGCCGTTCTGCAGTGACTATACGCTCTACACCACCGAGACCTGCTAGATGGTGTTTATTTATTTTTGTTCATTTCGATTAGTCAAGTTTCTCACTCACCCTTGGGAATGATTCACCATACTATATCTTAATTTTTTTGACAATTTTTTCTCTTTGACTAGACGTCCTTACTGATCTCTTTTTCACAGCTTTAACTTCTAGTTCTTCTTCTTCTTCATCTTCGTCTCCTTCTTCCTCCTCTTTTATTTCTTGGACCTTCTTTTTAGTTACTTTCGTAAATGAAATAGTAGAATTTTTAGTAGCATCAACTTTTGTTTTAGATTTCGCTTTAGCATTCCTAGTGTCTATAGCAGCTTGATTCTTTTCTCGCACCTTCTGTCCCTTAGTTTGTAATCTACCTGCCTTTTCAAGGACTTCAGGATCATCCTTAGTTTTGCCAACTAACCATCTTAGCAGCGCAATTTCATCACTTCGAGGATCAGGTGTATCATCACCAGCACCAGCACCACTACTTTCTTCTTGTTCAATTGGAGTTTCTAATATCAATGGTATACCCTCCAATTCCTTTTTGTTCATTATAAGTCGGAATGGTTCTAGGCCTAAAAATCCCAACCCAATATTCTGATGAACATCTCTTTTACTATCAAATGGAAATTTGGAATCATTCAAGTGAATTCCTGACAAATACTTATAACCTATAGTAGTATCAAATAAATCCCAAAATGCATCAAACTTTTGTTCTGTTCTTAAGTCATATCCAGCACAAAAGCTATGACATGTGTCAATACATACTCCAACTCTTTCCTTATTAGTTACAAAATGAATAATTTTCTTTAGATCATTTAAATTAGATCCAACTATTTTATCTTGACCAGTCATGTTTTCTAAAACAATTTTTACAAATTCTGTTTTGCCGTGTATTTCATTAATGGATTCAGCAATCTGCCGAATTGCTATATCTTTATTAGATCCCAAACTTGAACCCGGATGGAGATTATAAAGCCCTATGCCTAACTGTTCACATCGTTGTAGGTCATCCAATAGAGCTTCTTTAGATTTTTGTAATTTTTCAGGATCGGGATTGGCCAAATTAATCAAGTATGATCCATGGGGTAGGACCGATCTAATATTAAAAAGAGTTAAACAGCTGCTTCTAATATGTGCCTACGGCGGTGGGCACTTTCCTGGCTTTGCCTTTGCTCGAATTCTGTCACTACCTTTCTGGACGACTCGAGCGTAGCGAGAGATATGGGGTCTGGGGGAAGGCCACAACCACAAAAACTGCTCGCTCCACTCGAATCCAGTTAATCTGCGCACTAACTCCTGTAGTCACCACGTGGCATAGAGCTCGCTCCGCATGCCTGCCTCATTCCCGAGCTACAAGCGAAAAAGTTCTACGCGACAAGATCCCCACTAACACGGAATTGAACATACTTTCTAGTATCAAACGAATTCTCTTCACAATTCTTAATGAACTCAGTTACAACATTTGCCTCATAAGGTTTCGATACCCATCTCTTTTGATTCTTAAGGAATAGGGCAAAAGAATTACCACCTAATTTATTGATACGCTCAATAGACTCATGAACACCTAATATAATTGTTAGTAAACCACCTAACCAATTGATTTCATTCCTCTTAGACACTTACCATTAGCAGTAGAGACATGAGCACCTACAAGATAATTAGTACTTTTAATGCTTGAACCATTCATTTTGTTACTCATCGAGGTAAAGAATCTGAAAAACTGACGAAGATGCATGGTGAATAGTTAGAAGAGAAAGTAAGATTTCGTGCGTATGCGAACCCTGCAATTTCGGTGTTGACTGCAGAATCTGGGCCGTGTAGCTTAGCCAACGTATACCTGCATACGGTAGTGAACTGCAAGTAAATAAATGCAACTATGCAACTCGTCGGAAAGCAAGATTTACAGTATGTTCAGTTAGGGTTAGTGAGTGAGACCGTGCGTAACATATGGCTGAGGTTAATCTTATATACACATACATTAACTTGTGAGTCTCTGTGCCACTAACAATTATTCGATATCATGAACAGCTTTAAGTTACTAAACAAAGTTGTTTTTCAAGTCAAGTTTGAAGCAGTTAAGTTGTTCACGCACTCTGGCAATTCCTGAATAAATCAGAAAATTCTTTCTATTGCCTGGTGTTTCTTTAGAAGGTTCTTGCTAAAGCAGTGACCCGAAGACAGCAATCAGCAAAACTCACATAAACGGACAACTTTATACATCTAGCGGATCCAAGGACAACCAAGGACTCCTCAGTAGTGATCTAGGTATCAGGTTAATGGTTTTTTAACAGACAGAGGTGGTTAATCTCCGGTACCGGGTAGCTATGCCGATCCATCAAGTCTGTTCCTGAATGCGGCTAACTGATAAGATAATGCACGATAGAAACTCAGGACATATTGTCCGTCACCACCCCAACGGATTAGAGTAATGTCTGTTAAAAAATCGTTCATATTCAACGTCCTGTGGATACTCAGTCAACTAGAGAATAAAGTCACAATCCCAATTGGGAGAGAGAGCGGTATATCCACGATGGACACGTTATCTCAGCGTGGCCCAGATTACCCGATGTTTTTTCTTTGTCTCCAGTGTAGCGAGACTAAGCGGGTTTGGGGTGGGGGTCTGAAATCTTCTTATTTTGTTATAAACATTATAAGATTACCGCTTGATTTTCTTCTTAGCCTTCTCAGCGGCCATGGCATCCTTTTTCCTCTTAGCAGCCTCGGCAACTTTGGATGGATCCATAGGCTTAGGCTTGAAGAAATCAGTTAATCGACCTTGAGGAGTCGTTTTTACACCTTTAATAAGCTTAGCAGCAGCACCTCTAACCCTGTCTTCTGAGAATCCTTTTTCCTTGACCAGAAATTCTACCAATCCTTCAATATCTGGGAGTGACCACTTCAATTCAATATCGTTAGCTTTAGTAACGTCAGGCTCATGGAATAATTTACGAACTTCTTCATATGGCCAATCTTTTGGGATTTGAATTTTACTATTTTGTTTGGAATCAAGCGATTCTTTAATTTTTTCAATGGATCGGTATTCTTGGACTAATTTTAGAGCAGTAGTTGGTCCCACTCCACGAATGGGTTCACAATAATCACATCCCAGTAAGATACATAAATCAATAAATTCATCTTTGTTCAGTCCAAGCCCGTCTAAAGCCTTCTTCAGATTCACTTCAGCAATAGGCATTTTTTTTTGATCCGAAGCAGTTAAATGACGTATCAAAAAAGGAGTTCCAAAAGTTAAAGTATCCATGTCTTCCGAAGCAGAAGCAAAAACCTTTTCACCAGCCGCTAAAACAGCACATTGAGCCTCAGCTTCACCGGGGGCAATCACATAAGGTATTCCCATTAACTTGAGAAGCCTCTGAGCCTCCTCATTCTGTTCCTTAGTTACTCTGACTGTACGACGTTCGAACCTAGCCACATCTTCTGCGGTCCCTGTTTCTTTTAACTCATTGGCCTGTTTTTCCGCTTCTTCCCGCTTCACAAGCCGCTTGGCTAGTTCGCCGCCCTTCAGTTCAGGAGGTTTACCATCAAAAACGTAAACAGGTTTAACTCCATTCTCAACAATTCTCAGCGTACGATAAAATATTCCCATTAGATGACTAGTGGTTTCTCCATCCTCACTAGTTAATTGTTGTCCATCTTGTTGTCTGACAGCAATCAAGAATTGATATAACGACATCGAACTAAATATAATGTTAATGCAAGGTCCAAAGATTGCCTCCAGAGGCAAGACCTTTATCCCAATCTGTCTCTGGCGGCTGGGCATACCCCCAGAATCCTTGTCGTCACTTCGCCCTCGAGTATCAAAAAAAGGCAGTGACGGGTGGATTCAGCTTGCAACATACGCATCCTAATAGTTAGTAATCGCAAGACAACAGTCAGAAAATGAAATTTATGGGAACTGCCAATTTACTTACAATGGCCACTTTTCGTCCTGATAGAGTCTTAAATTCGATATTTCTAACCGCTAACGGCGCGTTATCCGAGATAACTTTATACAATCCTTAAGAGATGTTAGAAATCAGAGAAAAGAAATGCTGACGTCTGTCAGTACCAGATTGAAAGTCTCATAAATGTACCCACCTTTAATTCCCATTCTTAAAATAGTATTTATTTTGATTTCCTGGTTCTATTGTTTTGAGTTGTCAGAATATATTACGAAGAGTAAGAGATGATAGTTTTTCAGATCAAATCATATTTGAATAAACGCGTCCCATACGCGAATTTCTGCTGGTAAATTACGGAACGCATGCATGATATATACAGTGCATGCCTTCCAGCCACAATGCTATAATACAGCCTCGCGGGAACCACCACTGTGCTACCCGTTGAATTAGTGCTACTGTCTGTGGAGCTCAGTCGTGGGATGCGGATTCTGTTGTGCCGACAATTATTTGGTAACATTTTTATAAATTAGTGCAGTCACTTCACTATAAAATGACTTGCTGGTATACGACTTCAGATAAAGCGTCGACTCAGATAGAGCCAGGTTGGTAAACTGCTAATAGCAGCTACACAGTAGCGTTAAGTTAAGTTAAACATAAAATCCTTAAATAGGATTATCCAAGGGCCAACCGTGGTCAAGTTAAACAACTTCCCCCTCCTAGATATCATAAATTAAATAATTAAACAACTTTGACACAATCGCCCACTTATATACTTGTTCCAGATTTAAAAATGGTCATAGTGAATTAAATTGAGTCGAATTTACTTCTTCTTGTGCACTTTCTACTACAGTACTGTGGGCGTGGAAATCTCCTGGAGTTTACCTTATCTTTATAAACGCGCTTTGTACTGTTTCGCAGTACGCACGTTTCTAGCCAGCCTGCATGACTGCTTACCCGGCGGCTGATACATCATTCCAGTATTTCAGATATAATTCAATCCCATAGCTTTCATAGACATTCCTAACTCCTCAAATTCTTAACCAAGACACATCTATATTGATAGAAGAGGCATCAAAATATATTTAGGGTAACAAATTCAGCAATTGAGCTGTTACTATCTTAGTTTCAATTGACTAAGTGATCTCATGAAATCTTCTTGACAGAGAGAGACAACTAACTGAAACTTTCAAGAGAAATAAGTAATCTGATTTCTGGGCTTAACTCTATTCATTCATTATCATTTTATATTTATAGACATTTCAATATTTTTTCAGAGTACTTGAACATATCAAAATATGTTTGGCCAGTCAAATCGGACCGGTTTTGGAGGATTCGGATCTACCACCAATACGACTGGAACTGGAACGGGTACTGGTGGTCTCTTTGGAAGCTCCTCAACAGGCGGTTCCTTTGGATCGACTGGTTCTCCCGGTACCGCTGGTAGTTTTGGTCAACAACCGACTGGGAATACCACAGGTGGACTTTTTGGTCAGTCGTCTACAGGAGCAGCAGTCACTGGTGGTGGATTATTTGGTACTTCAACATCGACACCCGGCCAACCTCAAACGTCTAATGTGTTTGGCGGATTTGGTGCTTCGCCGACAACAACTAATTCGACTTCCCCATTCGGCCAAACCACAACAGCAGCCAATACTGGCGGCGGTCTCTTCGGTGCTAAACCTGCTGGAGCGACTGCTTTTGGTGGATTCGGAAGTACAACGACACCAACTGCTACTTCCCCTTTCGGTGCAGCTTCTACTGGAGGTATTCAGTCTGGATTTGGTGGCATTGGTACGGCTTCTTCTCCAAGCACTCAGAACCAGGGAACAGCAGTTGTTCCATATGATCCATTTTCAGAGAAGGACACTACCAAGCCAAATTCTACAAATATTTACCAGAATATTTGTTCTATGCCACAATATCAGAATTTCTCATTTGAGGTAAGTTATCAAGTCGAACAGGGAACCCTCGAACCTCAAGCTTGTTTTGCTCTGTTGGGGTTCCTCAGATAGCTGGGCGTAACTCTAGGTCGCTCGCTTTGCTCGGCTTTTGTCACTGCTGTCTTCACTACGCCTGAACTACGGCATCTGGGAGCCGCCACTGCTGCCGGAGGTAGAATGAGGAGAGCAGGACAGCTCTTGAGTTATGATCTGACATATATATTTATATATCCACATTTATACTAACTGTTGCTTTTTTAGGAGCTGAGATTTCAAGATTATCAGCAGAACCGACGGTTTGGAAATGGTGGAACTGGTGTAACAACTGGTGGGTTTGCTCAATCATCTTCTCCTTTTGGATCGACTAGTGGAGGAACATTTGGTAATAGTACGAGCCCCTTTGGATCTAATACTAATACCCAGAACTCCACAGGTACTGGGGGTCTTTTTGGTGGCACATCGACTGCCAATACAAGTCCCTTTGGATCAACTACCGGTCAAGGAAATTCGTTGTTTGGAAAACCAGCAGCTCCGTCAGGTGGGCTCTTTGGACAATCTCCCAACGCTAATACTTTCGGTACTGGAAGTGGAAGTGGAGTTGGAGGTGTTGGCTTTGGTAACACTAGTGGTGGAGCTTTTGGCCAGTCGAATGCTGCAGGAACATCTGCCTTTGGAGGTGGATTTGGAACTGGTGCCACTGGAACAACCGGCGGATTGTTCGGTCAAGCGAATAAACCTGCTGGATTTGGAGGAGGATTCGGAACTACTGGTAGCAATACTGCCACTAATTCGCCTTTCGGAGCAGCAGCCAATACCAACGCTGGAAGTAGTGGGTTGTTTGGAGGTGGTAATACAACGAATACAAATGGAGGGCTTTTTGGTTCTAATAATAATAGTGGAGCTTCAAATTCATCACCGTTTGGATCAACTAATACAGCTGGTACTACGGGCTCCGGCGGATTTTCGTTTGGCGGTCAGCAGAATAAACCAGCTTTCGGATTTGGTGCCGGAACATCGAATAATGTGTTTGGCCAGAATACAGGAGCGACTTCTAATTCTCCATTTGGTCAGCCTGCAGCTACTAGTACTGGCGGCGGAACAGGGCTGTTTGGTACTTCAGGCAGTAATACAGGTACTGGATTATTTGGAGGTGCGACCCAGAACACTACGGCCAATACCGGTGGGAACTTTTTCGGTCAAAATGCCAACATGGCTGGTGGTAGTACTGGAAGTAGCCTTTTCGGGCAGCCGACAGCTGGCACTAACGCGGGTTCTTCTCCGTTTGGAGGCGTGCCAGCTGGTAGTAGCGGATTCGGAGTCAATAATAATCAAAGTGGCACAGCTGGTACAGGTCTATTTGGCGGTAGTACTGCTACCAAGCCTGCAGGAAGTTTGTTCGGAGCTGCTGGTCAACAGTCTTCTACCCCTACGACTGGGGGACTATTCGGAGGCACGGGTAGTGCTGCCACGACTAGTAGTGGGTTCGGTAATACAAGTGCGAGTAAGCCCTCATTTTTCAGCACCCCTACAACCACCTTGAACAAACCTACTGGTGGTTTATTCGGGGGTACAGGAACTACGGCAAATACTGGTGCTAATTTTGGAGGATTAACTGGTTCGACAACTACTGGAAGTGGCTTATTTGGGCAATCAGCTAATCAACCACAGCAAACCTCGAATTCTTTATTGGGAGGTCAGTCTTCACAGCAACGTCCTGCAGTTTTTTCGCAACAGCCAACAGGTATGACTGGAGGTCTCAACAATAGCCAGTTCAACAATAGTCAGTTACTAGCTTCAGTGGATCAAAACCCGTATGGATCGAACCCGTTGTTCACTAGTGTTAATGGCTCGTCAGGCTCGACATTTCAACTGGGGCAGACTCCTGGGCCTGTAGCAACGCCACTGTCTACACCTGCTTCAGCCAGGAAGAAGCAAGGTATTGTTTCCGCATATAAGCTGGCCCCCAAGCCGTTGTTTTCACCGCGACCAAGGAATTTGGCCTCTTCACCTAATCATCGGTCGTCTATAAATGGTGGAGCAAGTGAGGAGGAGAATACGGCCGGCGACGGTGAAGATAGCAATGGTTCGTTAATCAAACCTGTACGACGAACCTCTTCCTCTGGTAGTAGTCCTATTGGGGGATCTAGTGTGTATAGTTTTCACGCCGATGAAGCCATTTTATCATCAGATGCATTTGCTTCTCCGCATACAAATGTTCGTAGATTAATCATTGATCGACGACGCACTCCTAATAGCAGTCTTTTGATTGAAGACAGTGGTGTCGACGAACATGGTCGCACTTCTCGCGATGCTAGTCAGATATTAACCCCTCCAACATTGGCAGCTCCAAGCTTGGCGGGAAGCATTCCTGGACTAGATCTGCAGACGTCATCGGTACTATCTCCATTGGATAATGCTAATAATGTACCTGGAACTCCATCTCCTAATGGAGTTAACCGGGCGTCTGTATCTCCAGAGAAGAAAAAGGTGACCCAAATCCTCAAGGACGAGGATATCGTGGACGAAAATGGATATTGGATCTCACCCTCCTTAGAAAAGTTAAAGCATATGCCTTTAAAACAATTAGAATCAGTGAAAAACTTCACTGTGGGTCGTAAAGGTCTAGGATTTATCCGATTCGAGGAGCCAGTTGATTTGAGCCAATTCTCCGACGTCTTCAAGCAAGTTCCGGGCCGAATTGTTGTTTTTGGTAAAAACTCTTGTGTTATTTATCCAGATACGGATCATAAGCCACCCGTAGGGTCGGGTCTTAATGTTAAAGCTACCATTACTCTAGAAGGCGTATGGATTACTACGAAGGATACTCGTAAACCTGTAAAGGACCCCAATCATCCTCTTTATGCGAAGCATCTCAATCGATTGAAGAATCTGAAAAACACTGAGTTTATTTCATGGGAGAAAGAAACTGGTACTTGGGTATTTAAAATCAATCCAGTTTGAAGTTTTAAGTTTTGATTATTAGTTCTTTCTTTCATTTGTTTTATTTTCGGTTTCAAAAGTATGTAGCATTCAATAAATATTCTTGATAAATCTGGATTGATAACTCGTTTGTTAAGGCATTGCTTGGCTAGGCGAGAAACATGCTCGCAGTGGCTGAAAGAGAGCCACTCTAGTGCGAGAATATCAACGTCAGCAGCTCTCAACGAGATTCCAGTGAGCCAGTCATGCCTACGGCAGCTGAGGTGCTAGTCCTTCGGCAACTGTAAGGTTGCTCAGGTCCCTACCGCTCGGGTCTCTAGGGCTCCCCAGATGAATAAGAAATAATAATTTCAAATCTAGTAATATATTATTTGTGCCCTAGAATATGCGAAATACATGTCTATATCATAAATAGTAGGAAAAACATGACCAATCATCACACCATATTATCCAAGCTGAGAGTAGTGGTCAATCCATAAAAGCTTTTATCTTCCAACATTAATTTTGCAATTAGCATATTTCTGTAATGCTTTTAAAAAGACTACGTAAGAGACTTCATCATTATCAGGCAAATAGAAAATTTCCGATAAACGGATCTGCCACGGAGGAAATCCCTGCAGATCAATACTAGGGGAGAAAAGAATAACCAAATCCGGCTCTTCCAAAATATTACAAAGTTCCTGATTAATTAATGGTAAAGAAAGATCCTTTGAGGATAGCTGATGATTAACAGCTAAATCTGCCAAAGTTCTAGACAATTCAACTATAGCTCCACGACCATCACTAAGTGACACCAAATTGATTTCCAATTGATATTCATCATGGACATCACCATTTGAAAAATCAACTCTGGTATGAGGTACAGTTAGTCGGAAAGTGGGCCTATTGGCCACACCAAAATAACTCTCCAATTTATGAGACACTGCTCGATATAAATCATGAACGGGCATGGACTTCAAAACCCCTCTTCTCTCATAAATTGTTAAAACAGATACTCCTGCTCCCACGCACCAAGCGGATATTTCACCTGTTTGATCTAAAAGACCATCAATACCTCCACCTTCTTCATTTTCAGCTTTGAGATCAAGTATTACAGCCACATGGCGGGGAATTTTTTCAAGATCAACTACATCACTCCGAATCAGCTGAGGGGTACGATTATGATAGGAAGCTACCATACTAAGTCGGGTCCTGAATCTATGGTAATAATAAAGAACCCAATGATATGACGAATATGCCAAATAAAATATATGAAGTATCAAATTTAATACCAAGTATGCAACATGCGAATGAAGTGGGGCATCTACAGCCAATTTAGAATCTCTCGTCACACCAGAAGATACCAAGACTCGTGATAAAGTTGTTGATATACGCCTTCCTCTATTTCTTATTTGTTGTGGTTCTTCTTGTTGCTCACGAGCTGTAGAGGATGTCCTGCCCGTAGCTGCAACATCACTATCATGAAGTAACGACATTTAAGCTTCACAAACACCTAATAGAGTAACTCTCCAAGTCACTCGAAAACAAAGATTGAAGAATCACTTAGCTAAAGAATCTAAAAGGTAAACAGCTCAGAAAAAAATATGAAACCAACGTCAGTATAAAATTGATCAGTGGACACGTAAAACGAGAAATAGAAAAATCTCTCTAGCTTGATCTTGAGAGATTGTAATTAAATTCTGAATTTGTTGGATCCTGCGGCGAATTAATTAATATATTATATATATGCATGCATGCATGTTAGCCGTTTTTCACGTGATACTAGTATAGGTTATAATATATATACATATATAATATAAATATATATATAAATATACCTCTCGCACGATCTATAACAGTTGTATATAAAACTAATCAACTACTATTACCTCGCACCCCCTCCTCCCAATCCTGCCGACTAGCCTTCGGTCGATATGAGGATCACATACACTCAGTTCGCTGTAGCTGTACTTTTGGGCGCGAAGGAAGAGGCTGCCGACATTGCGAAGAGTATGGTGAGATTACTTTGACTGTTGGAGCAAAATAAACATTCCTTATCTCGAATGGAGGAGTGGGCCATAGCATCTGAGACTCATAGTTAATTCGTGAAATTTATAGTAATAAAAAAATAAAATAATAAAATAGCATATATATAAACAACCCCCCTCCCAGTATAAAAAAAACCATAAGTCATCATCGTTGCTAGCTAACCAGCATTTCTTTCATTTATCGTGTTTATGTCGAAGTGGTGGTTAATGATAATGGCAGCTGTTCACTTCGTCCATTAGGTAATGACAGTGAATTGGATGACATAGATGCATGAATAGCAGTGTGAAAACTGCCTGTAGCAGAGGTATTACTGCCATTATTATGATGGTGGTGACGTGGAGATGGGCGGAATAACGGGGTACCAGTACTAGTTTCTGGAGCACTCGCAGGTGATCCTATAGGGGTATTGAGACCTCCACCAGAAATAGTTGTAGGGCTGTTGTTTGAACCACTAAATTGACGGCTATGAGCATGGCTAACAGGGATTTTAGATGGGTTCACATAATCTATCCATGCAGGGTCTTGCGAAATCTCAAAACTCACTGGAGATGCAGGTCTCGGCATTTCTCCTCCGAAATTAAATGCCGGAGGAACAATTCCAGGAACAGTTCCCACACCACGACGTTTGGGAATACTCAAGACGGAATTGTTATTAGCACCACCAACACCAATTCCATTGTCCTGGCTGGAGCTACCACCATACGTTCCATTCAATGTGCTATTCAACGAACCGGAAGAAGAAGATGATGATAATGTATTGTGCATATTGAGATCTTGTCCATTTGCTGATGAAACATAATTGGAAGCAGATCTAGTCTGAACAAGTTTACGCTGCATCTGATTACTAATAACTTTCTCTTTTTCAAGTCGTGCCTCTAATTGACGAACACGTTCGGTCGACTGTCTGATTTCATGGTCGTTTCTCTCTCGCAATGATCTGAGCGCCTCTCGAAGAGCGTCCCGCTGACTTTCAACAGCTTTTATTTTTTCCCCAAGTGGGCCACGCATGGAATTCTCTTCAACTAGATTTTGAAGCTTTTTATTTTCTACTTTTAATTCCTCGATTTGCTTTAAAAGCTCGATGGGGTTTCCAGCAGCAGTTAGAAGTTCAAGATCAGCCACATGAGACTTAAGTTCAGGAAGAATGCCATTTTTAAGTTGATTTGTTTCTATCTGCAATTCCTCAAACTCATTAGTAAGTGCTGATATACTTTCTCTTAATAACTGGGTTTCTCTTCGTTCATTGTTATATAACCTATCCTTTTCTGCTAGGCTTTTTTCTAAATCAGTCAATTTGAAGTTGGCGTTTGTAAGAGTATCAATTGGTTCATCACTATCATATTTCTGTTGAGCAATCATTCGTTTGCGACGTTCAAGATCCAATTCTCTCTCAAGAATAATCAATTTCTGTGCTCTCTGTCTTGATTCAATTATCTCCGTTGCTGCTGTTGCCGCTACTGCCAACATTGAATCATCTTCACCAGACTCTTCTATTCCCAATTCTCTACGAATAGAATCAGCTAATTCACTAGTCACTAATCTAACCTCATCTAACAGGGCTTTATTCATAGAACGTAACTCAGATATGTCTGCTAATTCCGATTGCGATAGGCTTTTATTAATGGTGGTATCCAAACTATCAGCTGATGATAACATAGTAGTGTTGCTACTATTACTACTGCTGCTACTACTGCTACTACTACTTGTACTAGTAGTGACATTTGAAACATCAATTGGATCTGTCATAGTTGAAGCAGTGACCATCGGATTATGAGAATGAGATTGAGATAATCGAGATGGAGGTCTTGAAACTCGACGACCATTATTGGAGGAAGGAGCAGGACCAGCATTTCCTACTGGCATGCTGTTCGGATTTGGTGGATATCCATTTGGATTAGAATATGCATTTGGGTATCCATTTGGATTTTGATATCCATTCATATATCCACCATTCATGGGATATCCATTAGGAGGATACTGACCAGGACCAGTCATTGACATTGTACGCTGTTGATTTGAAGGTAAAGGGCCAACGTAATCCATATTTGGATTTGGACCGCCAGACATTGTTCTTAACCTCGCATCCGAAGGAGGACCGGGAGTTTGTCTATTTGGAGATTGTTGAGAAGGCGGCCTTTGATTATAACCAGGAGGATATGGTCTTTGTTGTTGACCTGGAGATCCAGAAGAGACACCAAGACCTGGCCCAGCACTGCTAGGGCCAGGGCCAGTGGCAGGCCCAATACTGTTACCATTCGGAGGAGCTCCTTGAGCAGGATACATTAAACCATCAGAAGACCTTAACGCTTGTTTACGAGCGTTAGTGAGATTTTTCCTATACTGATTATTTGGAATTGACTGACCAGATGCATTAACATTTCGAAGAGTAGGAATAATTGGAGTTGTATCGAAACCACCTCCAGACATTGTACTTGAAATTGACATTGTTCTCCCATTATTACGTGCACCATTACCACCGCTAGAACTAGGAGGACCCATAGTTGGATATCTATCCCTGTCACGTAATGCAGTTAACTCGCCCATTGAAAGATCTGGTATATCTCCAGACCCCCCACCACTAATACCACCGCCACCGCCTCCTCCTTCGTCATCATCGAAATCATCCATACCGTGTGATCTTAGTTTTTTCCCCCAAGCAAAAAAACCTCCACCACCACCACCACCATTATTAGCACCAGGGCCTCCTCTTCCCGACGCAACAGAAGAGCTAGAAATACGTCTGCCAAAGGACATAGCACTACTTGCTCTACCAGTTGTTCTTGAATTAGGGCGGATCATTTCTTCTTGAGATTGAAACCCATTAGATGATGAACCTGGAGACATAAGCATCTCTTCTAATTGTTGTTGATGATGGGATCTTGGCATTCCACCCGGGCCAAAATTGGCACTACTATTAACAACACCACCAGCATTTGAAGGAGGATAAATTGGATCCACGTTGGACATAATACTGGAGAAAGGAATTGGAAAGAGTGTGAGCAGTAATTATTATTGATTAAATATCATAAGATTGAAATGAACTTAATTGGCCATGAAAATTTTCAACAAAATAATATAGAAGTCGGGATTTGAGTGTGAACTATTTTCGTTTATTGACCACAACGAGTGTATGTAAAACCACAGGATAAAAAACGAATGTCCGTGAAATTTGCTGTATTTGGTTTATCTTATCCTCCTTTAGCCTTTTTCAAAGAATTTGAATTGTTTTTCCTTCAATTTGAGATGATGATACGATGATTGTGTGGTTTTTCTTCAACGTGAAATATACCCACAGCTTTAATCTTTTTTCCCGAAAAAAGATTTGAAAAGCAACTAAGTAACTACTAAGTCTATAATAATAATAAAAGATTCATAGATTCATATATGGAGATATAGAATGAAAGGAAGAAAAAGCCAAGATATGGAAAGAAAGTGATGGTTGTAATTATCAGATAACGTAGTATTTTTAGGTGAAGAGTGGTGGTAGTTAGTTAGAGTGTGTTCTGCAATGGACTTTGTTAACTTCCCTTTCCCTTACCCTTTTGAGCTAAGAACCCTTACAACCCTGACTGGGACCGAAGTCTAAGCCTCTAGGTTTTTTAGTGTGTGTTCCAAAATTAACCCAAAACTATGCATACATACATATAAGCACTGTGAGTATACTGAGTGCTCAAGGCGCTTGTAACGTGCGGCGCTGGTTCATTGGCGAGTAATACCGCGCGCGACAAAGGGGTAAAGAAGATGTAGAGAAGAATTAAGAGCTGTATCTAAATATACATATACTACTACTGTGCTGTACGGAAAAAAGTTTAAATTAATAGATTAGATCTATGATGAGTAGTAAATAGAATCGAGATCTACTTTGAAGCTCATTCTTATGCATGGATGAAGTTGAAGTAGAAGTTGACGAATTACAGTAGTTAGTTCTTTTTTAAACTCTTCGTTCTTCCTGCAATTCAACGGCTTCTCTAATTGCCGACTCAAACAGAATCTTCAGCAAAGAATTTATGTATATATATCCCCCTGTCTCTAATTCTAAATTGATTAAAAACTATGTTAAAAACTATGTTAAAAACTCAAAAGACATTTTCGTTCACATTAAAACTTTTTAACTAACAACAGTACGGTTGTTCTAGTATTAAAATAAATCACGTCGTCAACAATGTAGTACTTACATTGTCATTAAAGGTTAAATTAAGTTATGTGAAGTTAACTTAACATTAACGCCTTATGCCTCAAGATCTGCACAAAGTCAAATTCATTGTAAAACACCAAAGTAGCTTTATACATATACAGTAGCAATTAATTACAGGTGCATTCACCCATTCGAAGAGAAACAATTATTGAGAAGGTTGCACTCCTAAGTTACTGACTGATAGTTATTGAGTCAAAAGGCGTTGTGTATAATTGTAATTGAGAATGACAATATCCCTTGAGTAGATGAACTGTTTATATACGTATTCTGCTAACAGTTTTCTCTCTTTCTTTTAGTCAATTCTTCCAAGCCAATCAACAAGTCTATTCAGATTCATTGCGTCATAAAAAATTGTTAAAAATATACCTAATTATTTGGACAGACCTCCTGGATTCAACCTATCGCATTCCGACCTCCGAGGTTCCGCCTCCATCCTTGTAAGGTTTCTCTGTGGATCCCTATCCCATGCGGCTGGCGGCTTTGGCATTCTTCGACATCGGTTGGCCGGTAGTCAAACCGGCCGCGCCCTGTTCGATAATTAGGCAAAACTGGTATCACCTATGCCCGAATCGGTAACATATGCTCGACCTAGTAGACCTAATAGACCGTGTCATTCACAACTGGATGCAGGGCAAACCGACAAATGTGAAGTTAAATACGGAGTTTATCACTATGGACGTTGCGTGAGAACTATTCCAAGCTACTTCGGATCAGTGGATCTGCGGTCCGTCAGTCGAAGACCATGGCCAGAGATGTGACCAGAGCTGATATCAACATGACGTTGAAGAAGATGAATGAATCTTGCCAGAGAATGAACGTACGTTCCCCCATCTCGGGGGTCGCTATTTTTTTACAAACTATTCTTCGTGCAGATCACAACCATATAAGCGGTAGTTTTTGATCTCGGTCATACTACTGTTACTATTTTGGATATTCCGGCCGCGTTGAGATAGAGAGATTTGCTAAAGCACGCGCGCGGCTATTATATTGACGCGGAACTACGGTGGGAATTGCACAGAGAACCGTGAAAGGATTAAGGACCAGTCTTGAAACGGAGTTAAGGATTAATCTATCGGCTGTAAATATAACGGAAGAAAGTAAAAATTAGCAATTCACAGAACCCACGCTCTTATATCCGCCTACTCTAAACCCTCGAGGCCCGAGGCCGATGCGCGCTAGGCGGCTACCTGGACACAGCGCCCCAGAGCCACACGAAACATGCAAGGGCAGAACTTCCCGTTTCTGTCGAAATTACTTAAAATAACCAACGAACTAGTGTTGCGAAGTGGGGTATCGATAGACGAAGTTAGGCGGGGCGGCGGGGGCGGCGGGGGCGGCGGAAAAGCAGAGATTGCTTTCGGCGGTTGGGCCGCTGGAGCGGATATCATTGCTCTCTTCGCTGGAGTTCTGGAGATGGTATGGTTTCTAGAATCTCCCTTTGTTCTGCCTTCTTCTTGTTGGCGGGGACACTGCGCCGGACCTCGTTCTCCGCTTCGCTCGAGTGGTATAGGTTCTGGGGGCTTTCAGAGACTGTGCACCCCCACCCACCGGAGGTAAACGGCAGTCGGTGGGACGGGTATACTCTTTTCCATTTGGATTTCGATCAGAGATCTCGTATGTGGATGTCAAATAATAAATCAGATTTTCATGCCGAATTGCCATATTTTGTCATTAACCGTTGTCTTACAGATGCATCTTGAAATAACTGCTGTCAGGTTCTAATCTAGTTTTATAAGGTGCCTGCCTATTGTTAACTTGATATTTGATAGATTTGCTCATCGCCGTTTTCATCACGCACGGAATCCTCGGACAGAATCTCCGATTTATTGTACTTGACTTGTATCTTAAAATGGTTAGTTTACGTGGGGGAGTGATAACTAACCGCTGTTGATTCGGGTCACTCCAAAGTTATCTTATCCGGGGTTGAGTCACTCACTACCTCTCCGAGTTTCAATGAACAAATCTTTTTAGGAAAAACGTTATTATGCATCGTAAATATTTTGAACATTATTATATTTAAATGTAACAATTGTTTTTAGAAATAATACGCTTATCAATAATAAATAGACCAAAATATTAAATTCATAAAATAATATAAATATATAATTTCTTTTTCATACTTAACCCCCCTTACAATCTTATCTTCAGTTAATAACCTTCTTCTTTTGCTCGGCGAAGGATCACCCGCCATCTATATCGTACAGTTTGAGCATCTCTCTTGCAAAGGATCCTTGCGTATTCTGCAAAATCCTGCGTTGGTAAAGTACCCGTTACCAGATCAATAAGCTTCCGATCATCTTCAATTGTCCACGTGGAATTCTTCGCCTTCAATCTTTTGGAATTGCCGACTTCTCCGCTTAAATCCATCGGCAATAAGCTTTGCGATTTGATATCTCCATTAGTACTTAGATTTTCCGGAATAAATAATTGAACAGGTTCAGATCTGCGATGATTTATCAAACTGGCACTAATATCAGTCGAGAATATATGGCAAAATGATAAGGGTGTAGACAATGGTCTCGTCAGTAAACTGGACGAAGAGGAAGTAGAGGAAGAAGAACAAGAAGAAGGAGAACATGAAGGATCCAATTCAACACATGTAGAAGCTGTCGATGAAGATGATAAGTTCCGCTCTCTTACTGCTGAGGGAACTTTCAACTGATCAACATTAGATGGATCTTCGGCATCATTTATACGACGATGACTGATACGGCATGAAGATTGAGATAATTCTATACGATGTGTACTCAGGGGATCTTCCACATCAGAAATCGCTCTCGACCGCTTTCTTGGAGATCTTGGAGGGGATGTCGTCATGGTTGTATCAGAAGCGAAGTGTTCGTCGTCCGATGTGAATGATTTTGACGAATGAGTTTCATCAGAAAATAAATGTTTTGAATCGTTGACAACAATGTCCATATCCCTAGTGGAAGGCTCTGAAGACGTGACATTAGATATATGAGATTTGGTAGGTTGACTGTCTAAGGTCTTAATTGCTTCTTCATCATTATTCAATATTTGGGCGATATTCATATCGAACTTAGTGAAACCAACAGAATTTGAAAATATGTAAATAAATATAAGCCAACGAAACAATCCTGCTTTCAATAAATCTTCCTATTGATCGTATTAGTAGAGTAGGTTATCGAGAACAAAGCAAATAAATGAATTTTTTAATCATACCAAGCAGACTCCATCATGATCCTTCCGGGGCCAAATATATATACTTCAGAGCTTGTTTCACATGTAATAGATAAAGGTAGATCAAATTATCAATCATATGTTAAAGATACCAACTGAAATGATAGAAAAAACCGAAATGCGGTTAAGCAGAATAGCATCTCCTGAATAATTAGAGATAGTCATCAGATATACCCAAAAGACTATTGGTCCAATTGTTATTCGGCCATAAACGTTTTCAAGCGACGCCAGGTCCGAGATGAGGTAGATGCATCTAAATAAACATTAAGCACGGCAGTATAATAGATATT
This sequence comes from Sugiyamaella paludigena, assembly GCA_030579875.1. NCBI lineage: Eukaryota > Fungi > Ascomycota > Dipodascomycetes > Dipodascales > Trichomonascaceae > Sugiyamaella > Sugiyamaella paludigena. Next base: position 135,798 of record JAKTRU010000034.1, read on the forward strand.
CATAAAACGACTTCCCAAATACCCACATGATAATCGTTTATCCTTGATTTTTCTTTTTCGGAATTGTCTGCAATCACGGACTCCTATTTTCCGGGACTATTTAAAAACATAGCTATAAACCATCTGTAACAACTGGAATCACAACCGTTCAGGATCCAGGGTTCGAAATTTTCCCATACACTTCTGAACGAAATCTTCAACTCGTATTAATTGTAAATTCATGACGTAATCCATGCCTAAGCGTAAAAAAACCACAAACCATATTGTGTAGAGATCTAATTTAGACCCTGATTTTATGAATCATCATTAACTTGGTATGAGTTCTAACTCCATATCTATAGCCACGAGGATCTGCTCGATGACTCCTATTGGTAATTGAAAAGTTATTTTTGTCCGCCAATGACAAACTTAAGTACCCATAGAATATATATACCGTTCCAATGGATTGATCCGTAACATATGTTTAAAGCTAGAGTTTTTTGGCTACAGAAATCCTGAAACTTCGATCATGACGCGCCCACTTTCAGCGGCTTCCTACAACCGTCATTGATGGTCCTAGTCGTCCCCAAGGGCTAACCTCAGTCTAGATTTGGTGGTTCTCACCTTCGAAATAATAGAAAGTAGTTATATTCTGAAGGAAAATATCTGCGATGAGACATATAACGCATCTATAGTGAAGATTCTCTTTTGACAAGTCTCTCTATCTTGAAATTGAAAACACTTGGATCATAGAATTGTATAAGTCACAGGTTCTGGAATGTACGAGATATAAATCATAGTCCAAGTTTCACACTGGTATTGTGAGGGAAGCTTTCCAATAGCTTCCAGTGTCCAGTGTAAACAGGATAAAATCAATAAAGAAACCTCATTTATTCATATGCTTCGATCGCCGTTTATCAGTTTCCAGTTACATGAATGAATCTTTGGGAATATAACCTCATCTTCATCCTAAACATCAAATTGACGATGAAACTACCCAGAGATGTTGACGGAAGATCTCAAACAGGATTAACATATATTCATATATATATTATAGCGAAATTGATTGAAATCAGCTCTTATTATCGTCCTTAAATAGACAAATATTATACGACTAACAGCATTGTCATACGAAGAAAGAAAGGACATGGAGAGAGTTATGTCTGCAGATTCGTTAGGACGGATCTTGGCTATCGCCGTCAGCGGCAGACAAAGCGTTGGAGCTATCTGAATAACAGTCTTGTTTTGAGACAACCCTTCATTCTCCTAGTGAGACTCTGTTCATTCTCCTAGTGGGGGTCTGTTCAAAGTCTCAGCTTCTGCTATCTATTCTTAATGTAATAGAGTTTTTAGTCTCATAGAGAGACCCATTGAGAGTGCCAATCTCAATCTTCTTTCCATTTGCTATTGTTCGGTTCGTCATCCTCATGAGTTTAGTTATCTTGATGACCATTATATATAGTGAGAAAGGTGCATATTAACCGGTCGGCATGCAGACTAACTTAATGTCACGCGTTCAGTGTTAATGCGGCTTTACATTTATCACCACCTACCGCACGCGTTTAAGTGGCGGAGGTTCACGCGTTATAAATTAAATTCAACATCACTTCTGTTTCTCTAACGCATTTCTTAGAACGCGTTTTCTTTAATATTATCTAAAGTTTATTACTTGAAGTTTTTATCTTTGATCTGTTTTTTTTTTAATATTGTAAAGTAAAGATAGAAATAGTCATGTCTTCTTCACAGTTAACACCATGTCTTGCTGCGTTTTTTAAAACTGATGAGAAACTTGATGAAGTTGTAAAGAGGTTTCCAGTTCTCAAACTTCAGGTTTTAAAAGCAAAGGATTTACCTGGTCCTGATGGGGTTGTCGTTAAAGTTCGAGTAACAGTCTCAGATGGAGAATATCTTACTCAAGCTATTGTAAATGTCGTAAATGGGGGAGATATAGCTTCTAATTTCCCTCAAGGAATGATATTGGAGATTAATGAGTTTGATGCTCATATGATGGCAGCATCAAAACTTGTATTAGTTATTCGTGTTTATAAGAAACTTGAAACGACTGAGACTATTGGAAATCCTCTTCCTGTTACAGAATGTGTGAAAGATTCTGATACTGAGAGTGATGTTCTTAGACCTGGGAACATGATCGTTGTTGAAGGTCAGCGACAACAACAACAACAACAACAACAACAACCGTCAAAACTTTCAAATACATCTACTGTTCAATCCCGTTCTTGTGCTCCGCCACCTTCTGGTTATGCTGCTATTCTACCTATTGAAGGGTTATCTCCTTATCACAATACCTGGACTATTCGAGCTAGAGTTACTAATAAATCAGATATTCGTCATTGGCAGAATCAAAGAGGTGAAGGTAAACTATTCAACTGTACTTTAGTCGATGAATCTGGAGAAATTCGTGCTACTGGATTTACTGAACAAGTTGACGCCTTTTATGATTTGTTAAAAGAAGGCCAAGTATATTATATCTCAAAATGTCGTGTCAGCATTGCCAAGAAACAATTTTCAAATGTTCAGAATGATTTCGAGCTTATGTTCGAACGTGATACTAGTATTGAACTTTGTAATGATCAAGTTGATTTACCGAAAGTCAAGTATAATTTCACTAGTATATCCAATCTAAGTTTGGCTGAGAATAGCAGTACTGTAGACTTGATTGGTATATTGAAGAACATTAGTAATGTTGAACAAATTGTTTCTAAAAATACTGCCCGACCCTTTGAAAAACGTGATGTTAGCATTGTTGATGATACAAATTATTCTATTAAATGCACTTTCTGGGGTAAACAAGCGTCCGATTTTAATATTCCTCTGGAGAGCGTGGTTGCTTTGAAGGGTGCTAAAATTTCTGACTACAATGGTCGTAATTTATCTGTGTTATCTTCTACTGGTGTTTCTATTGATCCTGATATTCCTGAGGCTCATAGTCTTAAAGGTTGGTATGATGGTAAAGGTCGTAATGAAAGCTTCAATGGGTTACAAGCTCCTGCTGGTGCTGACGGTTCAAATTCTAGGAATGATGATGATAGAAAAAATATTGATGATGTTCTCACTGAACAATTAGGAATGTCAGAAAAAACCGAATATTTTACTACTAGAGCTACTATAACTTACATTAAAAAGGAGAATTTGACATATCCAGCGTGTGCTCAGCCAGATTGTACTAAAAAAGTCATTCAAGATACTAGTGGTGATTGGAGATGTGAAAGATGTAATGTTTCAATGGCTCAACCTAAACATCGATATATCCTTAGTATTGTTATATCTGACCACACTGGTAATATTTGGGTTTCTGGTTTTGATGATGTTGGTTCACTTTTACTAAGTAAAACTGCAGGTGAGATTGTTCTTCTGCAAGAAGAAGATCCTGAAGCGTTTACTGAAGTTCTTAATAATGGTCTTTTCAAGGAATATGTTTTCCGTATTCGTGCGCGTATGGATACTTTCAATGATCAAACAGGTGTTCGATATCAAATATTCCGAGCGGTTCCAGTGGATTTCGTAGCTGAATCTGCTAATATTCTTAAGCAACTAGCTATTTAATATATCCACATCAATTCGAGAAAAGCAGTTGTACAAGTCGAGGGAAAAAATTATTGCTGGTAATTAATTAAATTTTATATTATTACTATTATACACGGTTAATCGAGTTTCTTATTTTATTTATATTACATATCCGCTCCTTCAAGTTTATCCGCTTTAGGTGGGTTCCGACTCAAACTCAATTTACCCCATCAGCTCCTCCAGAAATTGGAATCCCGCCATCCAATCCTCGTTGCTCTTTACCCCAATTTAAGAGCAATCGCTTTCATAGTGACTGTAGGTTCAGGTTGAGCATGTTCCCCTCTCCATGACATATCGATATTCTGAACCATAACATAAATCTCTATGCATACGCTGAAAACCATCGAGGAAATGTAAGCGGTCTTCATGCGTAGTCTGTTATTCCCCTACATGCACTCCAGAAGTTCTTAACAGCACTGTTTGTTTCACGGGCCCCCCGTAAGTTGAATATCCGCGTTACAAACTGATTTCGCAAAGTTAAGTCTCGACGAGCCAAATTACCCTGGGGTAACTCAACGAGAGATCGAATAAACCAAGGTTTAGTAACTATTGGATATTTAGCTATCAATTTTTTAATCACATCAGAATAATATTCAAGATCACTTCTAGCAGCATCACCAGAAACTTTTAGAGCTAACGTTTCCACTAATGAGGGCCCAACAGATTCAAACGATTCCATTCGTCTAATCTTCAAATTCTCATCTTTGAAATCACCATCTTTGACTATAAAAGTAGACCAAAATTTGGAAGCGGCTCTCAGAACAAACCTATCCGATGAGTGAAGCATTTGAGAAGCAAATCCAATCATCAGGTCCAACGCAGGCGTTGACAGGAAAGCTTCAGGGTAGTGGCTCCATATCTGCGTCAAAAGTTGTAAATTGCCCACTTGCACATCAGATTCATATTCAACTGAAATTACTGTTTGTGAAAAAAACGTTTCCAATAAAGCAAAGATGTAATTCGAGGCAAGTGACAAATTACCCACAGAACTAGATGTCACCAAACATGAGGCAAGATCCACCAGATTTGAATAACATGTTGGTGGGCCAAGCTTATATTTTGCAGTAATAAATGTTAGAATAGTATCTGTAGGAAATACAAAAGGATTATAAACTACTTCAGAAAAACCACATTTCAATATATCACAACAAACTTCACAGATTTCCTGGTTCTTACTAAAAGGTATGCAGTCTATGGTAAAGACTTGTAAGACACGAAGTATCTTTTCCTGGATGATAGTTCCGAAAGTATTCCAATAATTAGCAATTTCTACTAACTGTTCAGGAGGGATATTATTATGCTCTTCTGGAGTTCTCAATCCTCTACCCACATTAACGATACATTTTAGGAGGGATATTGTTCTTTCAAGCATTGGTGGATCTATGCTGTTACTACTACTAGTATCAGCAGCATTAATAGTGCTGTCATCGCGGTTATTGCCAACCTGCGTTACTATCAAATCCAGCTGCTCTATAATAATAGAAATAATTCTATCAATATACAGGCTTTCATCCTCTATATTTTTAAGAGCCTGTATTACACAGGAAATAGCATTTACTGAACGTTCATTAGCAGTAGTTCCGACCGTATCATATATTCGCATACTAACATAAAGGTCAAGAAAAGATGGAAGCAAAGGAGTCAGATGATTTCTACATGATGAACACAATTTCTGGATTGACCTGGAAGCTGTCAACGATAAACTGGGAATCTCAAGAGATTTGAAAAGATAACTCAATGTGGCAGGTAGATACTGCTGGCCCTCTGGCCGTTCAAAAAAACTATCGAAAGAACCAATCAGACTCACAGCAGTTTGACGAACTCGTAAACTCTGACAAGATGATAGGTCTTCCCATAGAGAGGAACTAAATATTGATTTAACAGCATTGTATTCATCACCCGATGTTCCAATCATATCTGACAAGCCATTAAGGCAATACAAAGAGCATTCTATTTCTTGCCAGTTCATGTTGTCAAGATGAAGTTGTCGTTCATGCTGCCGCTGCTGTGGATCTTCTTGGTTCTGTTGCTGACTCAGGTTCCTCATAACACTATTTATCAGAAGTTCGAATAATGTCGTACTTACTAATGGGTATGCTAATTCCAGGAAATCACAAAAATCCTGCCTGAAGGACATAAACTCCTGCCAAGCATCTTTGGGCCATGATTGAGTTATATTCTCCCCCGGTAACTTGATCCTATTCCAATAAATGTCAATGACTCTAGTTACATAATTTGTTTGAGGCTGGTCACTAGATAAAGTACCGCCTCCTACAATCTCCTCAACAAAATCATTCCAGAATTCTAGTACTTCCATAGCCAAGGCGTCATCAACTATTGGTATTCCTCCAATATTGGAAAATGCTAAAATATATTCTAATAAATCGGTAAATTCTCGAGGTGACGATGACGGATCAAGAAGATAACTTGGTACGATATGTTCTGTGAATGCTATCAATAGGCGACAAAATACAGTGCTACGTTCATCCACTATATCTTCATGCTGAATTTCATAAGTTACAACTGAGCCCATTTTAAGTATAAACTGATATAATCTATCTCTGGCTGTCCTATGCTGCCATATAATCGATTTTTTATCATATTTAAACACATCTGTCACAAGCTCAATTGTAGTTAGGAATACATGTTCATCAAATGGTGATTCAAGATAATAGATGAAATACATCAAAAAGACTTTAAGATCCTTTTCAGCATCATGAGTTTTTGAGAAATGATTAATCCATGCAGCGGTTGTTTCAAGGGCTAAGACAATTAGCTCTGAGGTGTTATTCCCTAGATTTAATTTGTGATTGTTGATCTTGTTACTATTATCGTTATCGTTAGTATTGTTATTGTTATCATTAATGTTGTCGCCAATAATTATCTTATCATCTAGTTGACTATCAAGTACTACCATAATCAAACGACCGAAATATAACATGTTGTGGAAAAGGATCGACTCTAACCTTATACCCTTAGCATCCGGTAAATAAGTTGATCTTAAATCATCAATTAATGTTTGACAGAATTTAAGAGCAAGAAATAAATCATCGGCGGATAATTGTAAAATCAAACTATCAATCGAACTTTCACTTATGCTACTGCTATTATCATCTCTAGAAATTGGTTTAATAATTGGTTGGCCCGTTGCAATAATTGCAATCACCGATAAAATAGAGTCATTCCAGAATTGTGGGAATTTACAGAAAAAAGTCGACAAGGTTGATAATAATTTATTGACCACAAACGGTTTAAATTGGCGGCTTTTCACAACTGCTAACCATTGTGCTAACTGTGATATGATTTCTTCAGGGTTTACATCTGGATTTTCTGTATCTATACCATTAAGTTTGACAGTGAATGTCAAAGCACCGAAAAACTGACAATTAGCAGAAGAAGATTCAAGTAAACGATTAGCCAATTGCCAGCCATTTGGTGACTTTTGTATCCTTTGCAGCCGGAATTGAGCTGTTCTTATCATTTGTGGATCATTATTAGGTCTGTAAAGACTTTCTACCAACTAGAGAGAGAATGTTAGTCACCGAGATCATGATCGCCAGTCAGTCAGACTTCTAAAAACTCACCTCGATAATCTGAGAGAGATCGGATAAATTCTCCATCAGGGATGAGGGTAACCACCAGTTTCCCTAGTTTGTGAATCAATGAGTTAAAACAAGAACGAAATAAAATAAACAACCCCAGGATCAACTTTTATTGAAAGCAACAAGATTTTGACCCCGATAAAATTATAGATAGACGACCCCTACATGCCCAAGTTGGCATGAACCCTGTGCGGCATCCACGCCGCTTAGCGTGAGGCGCTTCAATTCGGAAGGTGCCGTAGGATTTATCGGTCGCGATTTTGTGGCTCGATCGTGAGTTTCTCCAGAAACGTTTGGGGTGTTATCAACGGATATTGGCTTACGAATGCCATTTTTTCTAGCATTATTTATATGTATAATGTAATATAACTAATGAATTAGTAGTCAATTATACCAGTTAAATACATGTTTTATATAACATTAAGTTACTATAAGTTATAACTTAAATCGCATTGACTCTTATTTGACTCTTATTTGACTCTTATTAAGTTATTATATGGCGAAATGATACTGGTACAAGGCTAGCAGAGTAGTCTAGAGTTCAAAAGATGTGAAAAACTTAAGCCGAGGATTCTTCTTTTGAGCTTATGTTGAAGATCAGTTCTTCACCTGCACAATCATCGGACTGTCATGCAGGGATTATGAGGCGGAGAGTAGAAGTGATATGATATGGAGAGAAGAAATAAAAAGGCACTAGCATGAGAATATTTTAATAACCAATGACTACCAATGTGCCACCGTTTATAATGGACACCTATGAGTGAAGTTTGAGCAAAATACGTTATATATCTCACCCGGCAACAATAATTATGACCTCATAGAATTAATGACAGTGGGCAAGCCGCGGAAGGTAACATCCTGTCACCGGAACCAGACAATGCAATCTTCATAGATCTGGACTGGCCGGAACGATCCGGTTACCCCACTCCAGTAGAGGGTGTGGTAGCAGCCGGAGACACCCCGAATTCTAAGATGAAATCATTTGGAGTCCTATCACAATTACTTAGCATACACCAGGTACACAGGTTAAGCTAACTAGCTATCTGCCAGGTTACTTCTTTTTTCACATGATGCTTCGTTAAAGTTTGTTCCTCGGCTCTGCGTGCATATAGACTTATAATCTATTTTAACCTAAAGTTAACATTTAACTAAAGATTACTACTGTAGGTACCGTAAGTTACATTGTGCTGCACAAGAACGGTTCAAAAAACAAATGTTAACCTCACACCAATTCTGTAACTAATTAATTTTATTTGCCATTCCTTTTTGTTAGCTTTTAGTTAACAAGAAGAACCCCGCACTGGAAATGGGTGATTGCATGCATATGTACCTTATTTCAACAACAACGCCCCTGGGGTAGCGCCTTTAGGTATGTATACTAGGACACATGAAATTATCGCTATGCATTCTCTTGAACCGAGCTGCCGACCGATCTCGAGATCATAAGAGATCATAATCCATAACTAACATCCGCAATTCACATCTAACTGACTCCGCTCACTACTGTCAACCAGACACCATTCAATAAATACAATTCCAAATGGGAAGATCGGCTCGATTTGAGATCAGGAAGTACGGTAGAGTGTGTGTGGGCAATCGGGACGGAAAAAGAAACAAAAGATGATGTCGGATGTTGCTTAATTAGAGCCGAGATTAATATATAAATCTTGACATACCCGTCTATTTTCCCAAGATCGGATTTTACCTTTTAAGAAGCATTTTTTTCTTTAGCATACAAAATCTGATTGAGGAGTTGTTTATAATAATAATATCATTATCTATATTTTACCATATTATTGAATTGAAATAGATTGAGTTATTTGAGCTACTGTTCTTACTTTTTAAGCTTTTTGAGCTTGTGCGCTACGGAGCAAAGAATTATTTACTACTATCCTTAAGCTTATATATGAATAAGAGCCCTCATTTATTTGAATTTGTTGTTGTCTTCCTTATTAATCCACTATGATACATTCAATCTTATTCCAGATTATATTATCATTTATTGGACTGATATTAATCCTATTCATTCGCGAATTCATCATAGAAATTCAATATAAACAAAAATCAAAAAAATATGGAACCAAATTACCTCAAACTCTGTTAGACAGACCATTCGGATTCCCATCGGTAATAAAGCTTCGCAATGCTAATGCTAGAAATCACACCTTACAATTCTTTCAACAGTATATTATGAATGCGGAATTTTTGACTATTCGTCATCAGACCACTTTTGATTTAAATATCATAACTGTTGATCCAGAAAATATTAAGACTCTATTGGCAACTAATTTCAAGGATTATTCTTTAGGTATTCGTTATAATCAATTGTTTCCATTATTAGGAAATGGTATATTTACTCTTTCCGGCGAGGGCTGGAAACATTCAAGAGCAATGCTCAGACCTCAATTCAGTCGTGAACAAGTCTCTCAACTTGACACTTTAAACGATCATGTTAATGTTCTTATTAATGTACTTAAAGACAAGAGTCAAAATGGTTCGCAATTCTTTGATGTTCAAGTTGAATTTCATAATTTGACTATTGATACTGCCACTGAATTTTTGTTTGGTCAAAGTACTGATTCACTTTTAGATTCTAAAAAATTGGTTCAAGGTCCTACTCGTAAAGTTTCTGCTGGTGATTTTGCTGAATCTTTTACTTATTGCCTCGATAAATTATCATTAAGAACTCATGTTGGTCCTCTTTATTGGCTTGTTGACTCTTTTGAGTTCAGGAAAAGAATTTCAATTTGTCACAATTTTGTTGATTATTTTGTTTCAAAAGCTCTTGAAAAACCTCTAGAAAAAGGCCAAGAAACTCAAGGTAGATATGTTTTCATTAATGAACTTACTAAAGAAACAAGAGATCCCATTGTTATTAGAGATCAAGCATTTAATATTCTTTTAGCTGGCAGAGATACGACTGCATCTTTATTATCGTTTATTATTTTTTATATCTCTCGTGATAAACGTGTTTGGAATACGCTCAGACAAGCTGTTTTAGAAGAATTTGGTACCACCACTGAATCGATTACATTTGAATCTCTTAAAAGATGTACTTATCTTAGCTATGTGATTAACGAGGTATTAAGATTGCATCCCATTGTTCCTTTAAATTTTCGAACTGCTATTCGAGATACAATTTTACCTCGTGGTGGAGGTCCTAATTATGATCAGCCTATATTAGTAACCAAAGGTACCAAAGTTGTTTATACTGTATTTGTTACTCAAAGATTAAAACAATTTTGGGGTGAAGATTCTGAAATCTTCCGTCCTGAGCGATGGTCTGAAGGACATGTTCATACTTGGGATTATCTTCCTTTCAATGGTGGTCCACGGATTTGTATTGGCCAGCAGTTCGCCCTTACTGAAGCTGGTTATACGCTTGTTCGTATTCTTCAAACTTTCAGAGATGTCAATTATACTGGTGGTCCATCATATGAAAATTTACCCCAATGGACTAAACTCACTGCTTCGGTTGCGAATGGAGTTCAAGTTTCTTTTATTCCTGCGTGAAAAATGTAACTGGCGCTGGCAGATAGAACAAAATGAGCTTCTACTGTAATGATAGATGGAGCTCTTTCATTTGGAGCTAAGGAAAGAGAGTAGTACATTACATCTTTTATTTATATATTATGTAAAATCATGACTTTGGTAACATTAAACAGAATTGAAATACCGCCAGCAAACCACGAACACCCAAGACCTGTAGCTCGTTTCTTTCGAGTTTCAGCCAGAATGAGCACGAAATCCATTTGCCATAGATCCAATAATATCAGCATCATTTCCCACAGGGTCTCAGACCAGCAGCATCCCCCGAGTTTGAGCCGGAGTGAATCCGAAACTTCCAGTTAGTCACCATCTCAAAACAACTCACGCCGTAAAGAAAGAAAGGGAAGTAAACATTGACGGCTAAAAATTAAGCGTTGAACTGCCGTTGAATATGTGTATGCAATGCACTAAGCATGCATACACTACTGACAAATAAATACATATACATGTATGTACATGTACTGTACATGTACAGTACATACAGTGTTTATAAATATAACTATAAAATTTAATTAATTAATTATAATTGGCGGACTAAATCATGTGACTGGCCAAATTTTGCATGTTACCCTGCTGCGCGGCGTCAGTTAATTGATGTACAGTAACGGCAGTCCTGACGCCTAACGTTTGCCTGGGTACACCCACCCCACTTGAATGTGACTTCATAAAGTCGATAAGCCAAGACTACCTAGAATACCATTAATATCTTTCATCTCTTTCTTTTCTCTCTTTCTTTCATTTTTTTGATCTTTCGTTCAGAACCTTGCTGTGTCAATTTCCTGGCAGTGGTTCTCATTTTTTTAGACGCGTATGAGCTACCGGGTTAGATCTTGGCATTTGAATTTTTCGCACTTGTTTTCTAAGTCAGTTTGTTTTTCTACTTCTTCCACCAATTCTAAAATGGTTGTTGATATATCATCAAGACTTAGTGCTCTTCGAAGTCATTTGACAAAGAATAGTATCGGATATTATATTGTATTAACCCAAGATGAACATCAGAGTGAATATACTAGTGATGCTGATAACCGTAGAGAATTCATCTCTGGATTCACTGGATCAGCGGGAACCGCTGTAATTGGTCATTCTAAAGCTATATTAGCTACTGATGGAAGATACTTCCTTCAGGCAGCTACTGAATTGAGTTCGGAATGGGAATTAGTAAAACAAGGTGTTAAAGGCGTTCCGACTTGGCAAGAATGGGTAGTTAATGAAGCCTCTAAGACTGGTTCTAATATAGGAGTTGATCCTAAACTTATTAGTTATTCTGAGATTAAGAACATCAATTCCTTGTTGGCGGCTAAAGGTAATAAAGCTTCATTGATTGGATTGGAAGAAAATCTAATAGATTTAGTTTGGGCTCAAAATCGTCCTTCGAGACCTGCAGCTCCTGTCACTTTACTTGACATTAAATACACTGGTCAATCCTTTCAAGACAAACTTAAACAACTCAAAGAAGAAATTGTTAAGAAAAATGGTACTGCTGTTGTCTTAAGTGCTTTGGATGATGTTGCTTGGTTATTTAACTTACGTGGAGAAGATATTCCATACAATCCAGTTTTTTTTGCCTATGCAATTGTTTCTGCTAATGGCAAAGCTTCCTTATATATTAATAATGATAAAGTTCCAGAGAAAATTGCAGAATATCTAAAAGATGGTGATGTTTCAATTCGTCCTTATGAAAAAGTGTTTGAAGATGCTGTTGAATTAGCTGTCGATCTTGTTAAGATCAATGATACCCGAAAGGGTGATATTAACGTTGAGGCTAAAAAGCTGTTAGTCCCTAGTGTAGCTTCATGGGCATTGGTTAAAGCTCTTGGTGGACCAGATAATGTCAAGTTAATTGAGTCTCCTGTTACTGTAGCAAAGGCCGTGAAAAATGCCGTTGAAGTAGAAGGTGCTAAAATTGCTCATATTAAAGATGGTGTGGCTATAATCCGTTATTTAGCTTGGTTAGAAAATGCTCTTAAAGTTGATGGGCTTGTATTGAGCGATTATGAAGCTGCTCAAAAATTACTTGAATTCCGTTCACAAATGGAACATTTTAAAGGTTTAAGTTTCGAAACAATCTCTTCTTCGGGCCCTAAAGCTGCTGTAATCCATTATAGTCCACCCAAGGATAGTAAAGAAATTGTCAAATTGGATCAGATTTATCTTTTAGATAGTGGTGGTCAATATTTGGAAGGAACCACGGATACTACTCGTACTGTTCATTTTAGTACTCCCTCTGATGAGGAGAAAAGATCATATACATTAGTTTTGAAGGGTCATATCGCTCTTGCCACGGCAGTATTTCCTGAAGGGTCCAATGGGTATATGTTAGATACTCTAGTTCGGGAACCATTGTGGAAATATGGACTTGATTATCGTCATGGAACTGGTCATGGTCTGGGCAGTTTTTTGAATGTGCATGAAGGCCCTATTGGAATTGGCTTCCGAGTTGCTTATCAAAGTACTCCTCTTCAAGTTGGTAATGTTATCTCGAATGAACCAGGTTACTATGAAGATGGTAAATATGGTATTCGTATTGAGAGTGTTGTTGTAGTGAAAGAAGCTGATACTCCTTTCCATTTTGGAGACACCAAATTCTTTGGATTTGACACCATTACTCAAGTGCCTTTATGTTTAAATCTTATTGATTTATCTCTATTGAATATTGAAGAGAAGCAGTGGATCAACGAATATCACGCCAGTGTTTATAAGACGGTGAGAGGCTATTTCAATGAGGAAGATCCTGCTCTGGAATGGTTACGCCGTGAAACCCTTCCTATCTTTTAAATCCAACTATTGCCTTCCTGATATGAAGCATCATTAGCAGTTCTTTATGTATAGATATAGTATGATACTTATATAATTACCAACTGTACAGTTCGAATACACCAACTCTCCCACTAAGTGCTACTATGCCGTAAGTATGCTTATACTGTGGTTCAATTCCAGCGTTTACTTCTCATTTATCTGTTAGTATTTTAAAATATATATACTTATATCTATGTTATGTAGATAGTTTGACTTAAGGTGAGTCAATTTAGGTGACAGAGAGATATGGGGCCTTATTATATATTGACAGACCACTCATAAAAATCGATCAAACTTCCTGCTGATAACGGAAAATTCGGATATGGCAATACGACTATTAATTGAGTTTTGCTGTACTGTACAGCTCAATGAGTATAGTGCTTAGGTTCCAAACATGTGGGCCAGAATACCGCGTGTTTCTGCAGACCAGTAGAGATTATTCTTGTGAAGCAGCAGCCCCTGCGGAATTCGACACCCATGACATATGCCAATAGTTTTCCCACATATAAAAATCCTTATCAGGATGCACGTGAGCGCAAGTTGAGCGCGCGCGCGCAAATAATCTCTACCATCCTTGGTTGCCAGAACAATCTTCTTACTGACCTCGACAGAAGTGAGCCCTAACGTCGGGTCTAGGCGCAGATCATTAATTATCAGATCATCAGAGATTGCATCGCATTCCCCTCATCATAGAGTCGGATCCGAAGAACATCATCACGTAAGAACTTAGTAATAATACCCCCAAATTCTTGCTATTTGTGCGGCGCAAAACCAGCCAATCATTAAGGATCTAATTCAAAAGCAGCTTAAATTATTTGCTATTGACAGAGTGATAACTCGGGTTAACCCGGGTTGACGGTGGCTTAGGTAATCTATCCCACCCACGAGCCACAAATTAGAAAAAACACTTAACATAATCAAACCACATATAACTTGCATCTCAGAGGAGTTGGTTTAAACTTAACTAATTACTAAAACCAACTTAACTTTACAACAAAGTTTGGATAACGATACACATATACTAATTATCAAATCTAAACAGGATTCCGGATATTTGTTTTTGTTGATTCAGTTTCATAAATTGAAATAAGCTGTTTCCAGTTAATTGTTTTTGAAAGTTTCGGCGTTCTCGGTTTTTGTTAAGATCATTCCATTAGAAGTTGTCAGGAGGAAATGTATATATATTGAGTTGCGGTGTTCAGTTTTTAATTATATCTTTTTTGTCTGTGTGCTTTCCACATCCATGTAAAATGCTTCTTAAAGATCAAATTCCTAGTCTAATTAGACTATCTGCTAAGAGATATTTACAAACTGTCCCAGTGACTCCAGTATCTAAAATATCCCCAAGTGTGTTTGGATCATTACCATCATCTTCGGCATCACCGGCTATACAACATAACAATGGATTAGAATCACAAAATGCTGTGAATGCTACAGTCAAGTCATGGGCTAGTCACAGCATGCCTGATAGTGAATCATCATCTCCTCATTTTACACGAGCAGCTAAACCATTTTCAAAAGCATCCAAGCCCTTGACGAGACCTTTTGTCCCTCCTGCTTCACCATCTGCATCTCAGTTAAAGCAACAGCAACAGAAATTAGCTGATTCCACAATATCACCAACTGAGACGTCCACCGTATCCAAGATAGCAGCAACGACAGAGAAAACGATTACAAACGCAACGAAAGTATCTGACCCAAATGTTTCTAGTGCTACCGCTACACCCACCACAGCAATAAAGCCCAAACGGAAATTACGTCCTCGTAAGGCAGCTATTAATTTGTCGCCGTCGGCTGTGGAGCACCTTCATGCACTTTTAGATTCTCCTCAACCTAAACTTATTCGTATTGGAGTACGAAATAGAGGTTGTTCCGGGTTGACGTACCATTTGGAGTATGTTACAGAACCTGGCAAATTTGACGAAGAAATAGTTCAAGATGGCGTCAAGGTATTAATTGATTCAAAGGCATTGTTTAGTATAATTGGCTCAGAAATGGATTGGGTTGATGATAAATTGGCCAGTCGATTCGTCTTCCATAACCCCAATTCTAAAGGTGAATGTGGATGTGGTGAATCGTTTATGGTTTAAACAATGAAAGAATTATTTATCCATTCAATTGAGCCGAGCCTTTGGTTTAAACAATGAAAGAATTATTTATCCATTCAATCGAGCCGAGCCTTCCTGGGTCTTTGGTTTTAGGTATTCCAACCTAGATCCAGCGAGCATATGAAACCAACATCTAGTCTCTAGTCTTGTAAGTTGTCGTCAATTGAGAAACAACCTATCTATCCAGCAAAACAAAACAGAAATGAAGAACTACCCAGAGAATACAGAACCAGATAATGGCATTAGTATTTTTTTGTCTCAAATAGTCATTATGGTATATAGTATATATATTATTACATAGACGTGTGTCGAGGTCTTTTTTTGTGACAGACTCGAACTATTTAATAAACATCAATGCATCTGATAAAATAATTAAACAAAAAAAAATAGTAATCGTCATCGTAATAACTAATAATTCAATAAATAAAAAAAATCCATTCCTAACACGGAGAGGAAGATTAATAAAGGTAATGCATATTTATCATCATCATAATTATGTAAAGGGATCATAATCGAAATCTAAAACTTCGATATAAGTCTCATTATCTCGTTTGACTGCGGCAACACAACGCCTCTCGTCAAAACAAACCTGCCAAATACCACTCAAATCAACCAAAAGATCACGAACTAGGTTACCAGAACGAATATCCCATAATTTCAAAGTCTTTTCCGACCCGGAAACAACTTTATTTTCATCATGTTGAAAACAAGTAATAGCTCCTTGATGTCCTTGAAGTTTGTGTAAGAAAGCCCCTGTCTCAGGGTCCCACACTCTTAAAGTAGAATCAGCAGCAGCAGAAACAAGCGTAGTTCTATTCAAATCAAGTAGCCCAACCAACGAAGTATGACCTTCTAAAGTATACAAAAGAGTTCCAGTTTCAATGCACCATACTTTAACGAACCAGTCCATACTACCAGATATACACCTGTTCCTTTTATGATCCAGAACAGCACTATAAACTCGTTGAGCATGACCTGTAAGTTCCCATCTACATTCACCAGTAGAAACGCTCCAAACACGTACTGTAGTATCGTACGATCCGGATACTACAGTATCTCCATAACCAGATATAGCTCGAACACTATTAGTATGACCGCGAAGCGATCTTAGAAAATAAGGATCATTACCTTGTTCTGTATCTTCGCCTCCCCCACCTACTCCTCCATTACCTTGTACTCCTGCTCCTGCACCTCCTCCTACTGGATGACCCTGATGTCCTGGTGGTGGTACCATATATTCTTCGTCCTCTGACGGTAACCTCCACATTCTTAACGTAGCATCTCGTGAACCTGTTACAATAATTGGCTCACTAGGCTTATAAGTTACTTCACCGGTTGCTCTATCAGTATATGGCACCGGATCAATGATATCCAGGCATCGAACGGTTGAAGTATGGCCATAGAAAACATGAGTACAACGACCCTTTTCAATGTCCCAAACTCTCACCGTACGATCTGTGGCCCCAGATATAAGGGTCCTTTTATTGATGTATTTGAGTGCCCATACGCCACCATCATGACCAGTAAACTGATGGAGAAGTTCTCCAGTCTTCGTATCATAAACATTAATCGTATTATCATCAGAACCTGTGATAATTCTCTCATCATCAAACTGAAGACACGTAACCACGTCATGCCCATGACCTCTTACTTGTAAATGTTTTGGACGAGATTGAGGGTTCATCCAATTCTGATGGATAAGATATTTACGACGATAAATAGCTTTATACACATTAATTTCACTGATGAGAGAACGAGGTGTGCCCCCAGAATCGGTCGCAACGCCAACAGAAGTAGGAGGGGCACCAATACTTGTGGCAGAAGCCGCAATAGCACCAGTGCTAATCATCGAACCCCAAGAGGTATAATCCCATCTCTCTTTCACCGCCCTAAGATAATCAACAGACGTAACTCCAGAATCATCCTTGTGTAATAAGCTCTTCCAGACCCATTCAGACGAATCTACTATACTCTTCCAGTTTTTAGATACCTGAGCTGCCCTACATAAACTACGATGATCTAGATAACTTAGAATGTTACAAGATAACTCCAGTGGCAGAAGGCTCAGAAAATCACAACGGAGTGAAGGCACTATTATACTTGACATTATTGACAAAGTGGTCCTGTCACATCTTTTAAGAAGGTTATATAGAACATATCGCTTAAGTTGCTGCGGTAGTTCATCAAAGTTATCAATAACATCAGGGATATTAGTGAGAGATGCTTTTGCACTCTCTGGCTGAGCCTGAATAAGACATGAGGACGCTATAGAGCTTCTGTTGCTCAGGGCTATTACAGATGAGGACAACAATGATGAAGATGGTAGTGCAGACGACGAAAAATACGAAGAAGAAGAAGGGGATGAAGCTACAGATCTCGGCGAAGCCAACACGAGAGCAGAATTGTTGTTTAAGTTGCGACCATCATCTGCCGTTTCGCTATCCTCATGATCATGATTATTACCAGCGGAAGAAGCATCGCCGATATGGTTGTCATCTTCAAACAAATTATGTTGCTCATTACTGTTATTATTACCCTCCATAGGCGAGGCAGAAGGAGATGGTAGTGACATATGTGGAGATCCATGTGTTTCTCTTACAATCATCACTTCATCACCATCAACATTCTCATTATCGTTGTAATTATCATCACTTTCACCTTCATCGTCCTCGTCATCCGCCAAGTCCACTAGATCTACTTTGTCACGATTAACTATATTGACAACTTCAACATCATCAATTTCCTCGGTGATGGCAACAGCGGCAGTCAAGTTCCTGTCATCTTCTCCCGCCGGAGTAACTTCAGATATATCTTCGGAACCAAATCGATCAATTCTGTATCTTTTAACTGCACGATTAGCAGTAGTAGTACCACGATTGGCAGTACCAGGATTAATATTAGTTATAGTATTTTCAATAGATTCCAAGGAAGGAATGTAATGTTTTATAGTTGGTCGAGAGATATTAGCCGCGGGGGATACTGATGATAATCTCTTGGATGGAATCAAATTGTTATCAAAACGCGAAGAAGCACCCACTCTTGATGGTTTCGGTTTTGAAGTTTTCTTTTTCGAAATAGGCATCATTGACGAAGATGATTTGACCTCACGAAATATAGACTCAATACCATTATGAACAAATCGAAATGATTGAAGATATGTCGGAGTTGGCTCTCCAGCCAAAGGAAATTCATGACTCGATCGGGGCCGACGAATTTTTGTCTGGTCCGATGTAACTTTAATCATATCATTAATGAGTTCGTCATTTTCATCAGCTTCGCCTTCCTCAGCATTTTCAGCAGTAACAGATGACCCTCCCGGGCTCGCTGGCGTTACCGGAACCATTGCTTCACTATTACCAATGTGATTCATAGAAGAAATTAATGATTCTAAATTTTTTGTCTGAGATTTATCCAGTCTATTAGTCCCTTCCAAAGAAGCATTACTGAACCAACCAAAGGAATTAACCAATGGAGATGGAGCTGAAGAAAATTTGGTTACTGCAGAATCTCGACCAACAGCATCAGAATTGGAAGCGGTATCAGCCACTTGAAGTATCGGCTTCTGTTCTGTCTGTTGCAGCTGCGATCTAGTTGATCCAGAGGATTGATTGTTTCGATACCAATTTTGTATATATCCACTAGTACGATCTGCTTGTCCTGCCCCTTCTCCTCCCGTGATAGTTTCATCCAGTGCGTCCTCCATAGTATATATATGCCAAAGGAGTATTTACAGAGTTTCTATACTGAGATCATACAATAATATAAGGCCCCAAACGAGAGAAAAAAATATACAGAAAAAATAATATCCACGCTAATGTCGCTGTAGACCAAAATATATCTTATTAGTTAGTATCAGACACGTATGACCTTTGTCCTTGCATCCATTTGTTGCCGGAGATGTCGTGCGATCGAGTCACACATTATGCCCATAGTAGCAGCCAGGTCAACTTTAATTCACCTCCAGCGGTGTGCGTCCGACGAGTATGGCAAGCCTGGCCAACAAACCCAAGCAAAGCGAGATAAACACACACATCCGCCGGAAGTACCTCGTTCTTGACGTTCCAACCATCCTCAGTCGGTAGCTAGTTGCTAGGTTGGACATAGGTATCTCTTAGATGGTTCACTGAAATGCAGGATACGATAAACTTCCAGTAAATCGAACTCTGAGGCATACCGGAAAAGTTCAATGAAACACAAGCAACGATAAGCCAAGGAGAACTACACACTACGACAACAAGTAATAACCGAGTACCAAGAACAACCAATAGCAACATAACCATCAACAGTTAAGGACAGTCAACTACAACCAACAACAGCCAACATCCCCATTAACTGAGAATTCGAGGCCGACTAAAGAACGATCTATAACAACGCCCCAACCATTTAGAAGCATCATCAGCTAGAAGAAATCCATATGTAATTAAGAGCCAACAACAATAATAATACATACCTTTTCAGATTTCGTTTGATCTCATAGAGAAGTTTTCCTTCTAGATTTCCGTATCCTGAATATAGCCTTCTTGGTTTTCTTTTTCCAAGATCCCCCAAGAGAACCAGACAAACACAGACAAACAGTTCTCTTATCAGATATTTTTATCTCTTTATATCTAACAGTACTCTTCTATCGATTTACTATCTTCGTTCTCTCTAACGAATGCAGATAAATGGAAAAAGTTTTATTAAAAATATCCTCCGCCAAAGTCGTTTCTCTAAAAGTTTTTGTTTCGGAGTATGAGTGAGAGAGAGAGGTGGAAGAGAGAGAGTTTCGTAGTAGAAGAAGCCAAAGAGGATGTTAAACTTGCATGTTAGGCAGGCTCCAGTCGGTCTCTAGTCCGCCTGTCCTTGCCGTGTCGTGTGTTTTATGAGTGCGGCCTATATAATTTTTGAATCTACATGCGGCTGGATTTGGATGATTTAGGTAAATGATTTACATTTCGAGATGTGTAAATTCTCGTTTTAACAATTTTAATCAAAATGTTTATTATTATTAATAACCAGTTAGATTATAAAACATAGAGAATAAATGAGAATGAATGAGTTAAATTATAAACAATAAACATGATCTATACACAGTGTGATGTTAGTTGGTATGTAATAGTGGGACAATTACTAGATTTTCGGCAGTAGTAGTAGTTGGAAGCAAATGGCAAGGTTGACTTAACATTAATATTAATTTGTTGGTGGTGGATAATCAATTATAGTCTGGCGGTTGATTAGTAACAACCGTATACATTCTAGTTAGTATGTTGCGGCGGTATCTGTTCCAGGCGCTTTTAAACACAACAATAACAAGACCACAATAACGATCAGTTATATACATAACTTACGTGCAGACTACTACTACTGTACATGTACACTTTATCGTTATGTTAATGTTAAGGAGGTGCGAAAATCTTATCTAATTACAGTCTTAAATATGTTCCGGCCCGGTTCAAGCACAACATTTAAAATAAGGAATCAACAGTAACTAACATTAATTTTCACCACTCTAGAGCTCGCCCATCCCCAGTCACGGTATAGCGTGGCTATTTATATATAGCTAGTTACTTATAAACACCATTTAACGTAAAATATAACAAAATTACTAGATTCTTATGAGGTTGTTGAAACTCTATCTTCTACTTGTACTAATTGTATCAACTGAGGATGTCAAATAGCATACCATAGAGTGAGGCGAAGGGGAATAGATAGGGCACGCGAGACAAACCTTTGGTAGCCAGAAAATAATCAGCTAAGGATATGTATACCATACAGCAACCTGTGT
Organism: Sugiyamaella paludigena; assembly: GCA_030579875.1. Lineage (NCBI taxonomy): Eukaryota > Fungi > Ascomycota > Dipodascomycetes > Dipodascales > Trichomonascaceae > Sugiyamaella > Sugiyamaella paludigena. The sequence continues at coordinate 157,181 of JAKTRU010000034.1, forward strand.
GAATTTCAGGCTGTCAAGAGTTAAGTAAGCTCTGCCTAACTCACCGTTTCTAAGCTTTAGCTAACTCCGCTGATTGACCGAGGGCATAACCTGTAGCTTTATGCGTTAGGTTACTATCCATTATAGGAAAATTAGATTTTACCTGCTGCAATTCTCCACATTTGACTCCAGTGACCCCTACGTAAATATATATCAGAGGTACAAGTAGCTAACAAACTTACACAGCCGCAGTAAGTTACTGTACTTTACTGTACACTATACACCGTTTTGTACTTTGTACAGAGATCGATAAATTATAAGCAATACTGGCCAGGCCAATAGTGCTGTTTCCTAGAAATATTAAAATTATTCGAAAGAAGGGACGGATATAGACCAAGACAAGCTACCTCCAGCGAGCTCAGCGGAGGACAGGATCCCCAGAGCCCTATCTCTCACTAGGCTCGAAAGTAGGGAAATATACTCCATCTCCTGAGCGTTTCCGAGAGCTAGGGATTGTAGTTTCGTCCCAGTACCGGAGCAGAGAATGCCTCACGGAACGCCACATAACATGCGGCTTAATATTTACAGCAGGTGCATGCAAATTCGTTACTGTCAGGCGGGATTGCATTAACGATTTGGATTGATATTGATATTGCAGATATGAAGTTCAAGGGGACATTGATTTTGATACAATTGCTATTATGAACTTTAAATATTTGAAGATTAAATCTACTACATAAACTCACTGCCGAAATATCGTATAATGCTTCCAAGACTAATTCATCCGGTTAGGAGGATGATAATAAGTCCTTTGGCATTTTCCAGTCTTCAACAAACAAAGATTAGACCAGTAAAAAAATTTCCAGCTCAGCTAATATCGCTTTCTTCAACTCGTCATTATTCAGATGATCCATTGCCTATAGCTAAATACCATGAGCTTGCTGATCATACATTAGAGGTTCTTTTAGAAGGATATGAGGGGTTGGCGGAAAGTATACCGGAAGTTGATTGCGATTTATCAGTAAGTAATAACTTCAGGGAGATCATGATCTCAATCAACGCTCCGATCAAGCACATCAAACTCTAGTTATTGTTGGCGCCCGCTAGTGGCTGTAGCTCTACCCAGCCCTGTTTATGCTAGTCTCGTCGTGAGTTCATGAGGTAGAAATGGAAATGCCGACGACTCCGGAAATAGGGATCTAGGATAATTTCAGGGGTGTCTCGAGCGTGAAAGCTGATATTAGGATTTTGCAAAGTTGCACAGTCGCTATATTAGAGGGTACATTCGGATTCCGTCATTTATCTGGTAATTCTCGAGCGTAGCAAGAGCTGGGGGTGGGCTATTTCCCAGCCACCGAAGGCAAAAGAGGGAGTAAGTTGAGGTCAGGTAAGCAATGGACTAACATTGTTTTTTCAGCAAGGAGTTTTTACTCTGATATTGCCATCTATTGGTACATATGTTATAAATAAGCAGCCCCCTAATAAACAGATCTGGCTTTCGAGTCCAATTTCGGGACCCAAACGATACGATTGGATAGATGGAAAATGGGTCTATTTACGTGACAATTCAACATTAGGAGGCTTATTACGTGAGGAGACCAAGATAATTTCCGATGCCAAGGGCTGCGCCCCTCTGAATGTGGATGAGGTAGATTAAATTTTAAACCTCTCCCTCTCATCACATCTGGCTTGCCTACTTGTACAATTCGTACTTAGCCAGCTCATCATATTAGTTCTATGACTATTATTGTTTGCCACTAATTTTGTAAATAGATTAACTGAATGTATTATTCAATTAGCATAACATTAAACTTAGATGCCATTCTGAGTCTAACAAGATCTAAGGCTCTAGGACTAGGACCACGCCACAACTGCCACAGGCAAACGAAACGACTCCATCAATCTATATTTCTGGAAGTTTGACTGAAAGTTTCCCATGCTATTAGATTACATGTAGATTATATAGATATACTAGAGATCCACGTTAACTAAGGTCGGCGACAGTATAACACGACGTTTTTGCTTGTTGGAGGTGACTTTTATAGTTAACTTTAACGAAGTGGTCACCCATGATAACACAGGGATAATTTACACTATAGACGACCAGTCCGGATGATGGGATAAGATTTTCAATATCAGTGGTTCTTCTGGTCCCTGGATTTGACGAGAAATAAGAACCAGTCCTAAAATTGGTACTCGCAGAAGCACATACCGACAATCGATTTATCATTGTAGATGCATCCGGCGACATGGTCTACTTCCGAGCGCTGGACGAACTTTAATACCGCCAGTCTGTCAATAACAATGTTTACTGAAAGTTCTGCGGGCAGGGAATGAGCTCAATTTGACATCTTGGGGTTCTTCTGGCCACTTCCCTAGACGTCGCTACAGTTCGCTCGAGGTTAAGTTCTTATGATGTCGGCAACCCGAGCGAGAGGCCCCAACCACCAGAGGACGAAGGCAACGTCAGCGAAGCAAGCACCCCGACCGTCTAGATTGAAAGCAGCTGGCTACCGGTCTCGATTTCATTTGTTGACCATCCTAATAACAAAAATATTCTCCGCGAATAGTGATCTATGTTTGTCAATTACATTTGTAAGGCGTATCGTCTTGGCGGTAGATCACGCTATTTTAATAATATATATATAATACATATAATATATATATTTATTGTGTTTTACAAGGGCCAATTTCCTGACTTGAGCATACAGACCAATAGAATTTTATAACTCGAGAGATATACTGTGTACCGTCTGTACGTCATTTAACCTCTCATTTCTTTTATCGCTCATCACTTCCTCTAAACTTTTGTACCCATCATCAAAGGCGTTTTGTTCTACATTTTGTGTCAGGCTTGTCAGGCTTGTCGGGGTTTTCAGTTATAGATGTACGCGTGTTCTAAAGGAATTCACGTGTGGGGTAGGTATGTTAAAACCGGAGAAATCTGCTCATGTAAGTGGTGTATCATCATGCGTGTCGACTACTCATGTAAGTTACTTTAAGTCAACTAGAGAGATCGACTACAAGAAGCAGAGGAGTAATATTTTATTCCACCGACTTGGTACAGAGTCTAGATCCATAACAATGTACCCAACTTGTTGTTTCTGACTTTATACCAGTGTTTCCGCTTTATCTGGGGGTTTATTCCTTTATAGCTTATCTTTACCTCTCATCTGAGTCCCAGTGAGGGGGATACATATGCTCACCGGAGATTACGAGCATGTAATCTCCGATGTTAAGTAACCTCCTGTCCCCGGATATCGGTGGTAATTTTGCCGCGGCTGCACATACAAACACATTAAATTGGATGAGCTACTGAGATTTGACACACCACCATATCAAAAGCTTATGCTAATTAACGTTGACAACATACTGGACTCTGATCACTTCTTTCGAAGCAACGCAACAACTATCTCTCGTTATGGGCTGGTAGTTCGCGGTCGGGGTTAGATCACAGAGACTAAGTTTGTTATTGCTGAAGCTAGTTAAGCTACCACGGAATCAACAAAAACCCGGAAAGCGAGAGCAAAGAACAGAAATTTTGGATCAGGTGAAGAGAAATGAAGTCCATTTTCCGATCTTGATATACTCTTAAATAAATAAAGATAATTTTATCATATATAGTTAATTTAACAGGTTACACCTACAGAAATCGGCTATGTAATCAAATAGTATGGAGAAGACCGGCTGTCGGCTTAGGTGCCGGTTTAAGTTCCTACTTGGCGGCGGCTTCGCGGCTCCAGCCTAAAGTTGGTGTGTAAAGTTAATGGCTGAGTAACCACGCACGCAATTGTGAGTTAATTTGGGAGGAGGCAACTGCACTAGCTAACTGGATCAGGTTAGGTGGGCCAGGGCAGGCGACCGTACATGACTGACTCACTCCCCTGAAAGATCAAGTTTAGGCAGCCAGCGGTAGTTGTGGAAGTTTCTCCTGCTATAGATCCTGGATAGCGGTTCAACTAATCAGATAATTCACCGCGATAAAATTGTTTCATATGATTAAAAGTCAAAAGGTATTTGAGTTAAGTCAAGTTTTGCTTAGTTAAGATAAAATCCTATGTGTGCGCGTGCTTATGCGGGTACGTCACTTACTACACTGGATGCACACCGTAGGGCGAGTAGGACGTACTAAACTGTACATTAGCTGAATATTTAACGAGTTAATTTAATTGTGGGCTGCTTAGCGGATATTGAGTGAAAACTTAAATTAAACGTAATTTGTGGTGGATAGTGGGTAAAAGTTGAATTAGTTATTGTGGCGGTGGTAGTCGTGTCCAGCCAAGACACAGAAAGTGCCGGTGCAGGTGCGGGTGCGGGCGAGAGGGTTGTGGAATGTGGGTGCTAAACCCGAAACCCACTCCGCGGCGGATCGAAATGGCGACCCGTATCCCGCATTTTAAAGTATCTGTTGGTGGGCTGCGGCCTTGGGGGTGGTGTTTGGTGGGTAGGTGCTGCTTTTCTTCGCATTCTTCTTTCCAGTTCTACCTCTCCTCCACTTCTTCGCATTCCTGTTCTCTTCTCTTCTCTTCTAGTTCTTTACCCTCTGCTTTTTTGAAGTTGGTTCGTCATTTATAATTTATAATATAATTTCATATAGAAATGCCAGCACCACCAGGGCCTCCTCCTCCATCTGTTCCTGACGGTAAGTAGATATCTATCTTGATTGATGACAGCTTGTACATCCCCCTATCGTTCTGTATTATGAGTTCTTTCTGGTATATCATTACATATACACTTGCAGCCCTTCTACCGTCACGATCCATCTCTCAAGCAGCTAATCTGCTATTATCTATAATTTCGAAAAGGATCCATTTGCAAGGATATAAGGGGATTTCGTATTAAAGGACCTTTTTATCCTGAGCTCATTTTTCAGTGAGGTATCTAATTTGGTTAGGTGATTTCATGGAGTTTTCTATTCTCACTAACTATTTCCAGGTTGGGTTGCTGAATTTGATCCACATTACAAAACGTAAGTTGAACTTTGAGCCATGAATCATCCCTTCATATATATGCTCCTTCCTCTGTACATTCCCATACGTAGTACATCTCTGATCCCACCTGCTGAGACCACTCACTGGAGACTGTGTCCCTTTGTGTGTTAGTTACTGCAACTTGATACCTTACTAGAGGAGACTCTCTGGAATAGCCAATTTTTGTGTTGTGTCCTGACGTTTTATTTCAGATACTATTATGTAAACTTGGCAAGTGGAAAATCCCAATGGGAATTACCTCCTGGTGCTCGTCCTAGGGGATCATCTCCTCCTCCTTACAGTTCATCAACTCGCCCTGTTCAACAACAGCCAACACCCCCGGAACAACCAAGATATTATCCGGGCCCTGCTGCTTCAGGTCCTGCTCCTGGTGGCTATTACCCTCAGGCCGGTGGCCCTCCTCCACCCCAACCTATGTATGGTGGAGGTCCAGCTTATGGAGTTCCAGCCTATGGTTATCCTGCTCCTCAACCTCAGCCTGTATATGCTCAGGTACCCCCAGCTCAGAAACAAAGTCGTATGGGTGGCATGGGTGGTGTAGCCCTTGGCGCAGGTGCCGGTCTTCTAGGAGGTGTGCTCCTTGGTGAAGCATTGGATCACAACAATGATCAGACAATTGTTGAGAATAATTATTATGATGGTGGTAATGATTATGACAATAATAATTTCGATAACAACAATTATGATGGAGGTTTTGACAATGGTAGTGGTTTTGACGGTGGTTTTTAAAAATAGTATAAGGAACCATAATATATTAACGATGAATCCAGTCTTCGTCGGGTTCTTCATATATTCTTTATTCGCTGAACTCTCTCTGTAATCACTGACGATAAAGTAACTACAATATTTTAACTCTGTATTTTGATATATATATTTTTGTATCAGCCGTGCGGCTCATTTATTTTTGCATATGTCACGATTGTCGATCTTTCTGTAATTCATCCGAGTTTTGCTCGAACTCATCTGCCTCCTGCAGTTGGTCATGGTTGTTTGGGTTTTTTCGATGAATCTGAAGAAGTCAGTTTAGATGCATACTCATTCGATTGCAGAGATGTGGCATTGCTGAAGCGAAGCTTCAATCAAAGCGGTCGAGGAGAAGCCTCTGCCCAACGTTTGCCTCCGGCCTTTATGGCGCCCACGCCCGCCCAGACTCCGTAGCTGAATTAGCTCCATCGTGAGATGCGTAATTGTGGATTTTGATTTTGGGCGCTGGCTCTTAGCTGTGATCCCGGCGGCTAAGGGGTAACCCCCAACCCCCATCTCGCTGCACTTTTAAAAGAACAGTGACAGAGCCTTAGGGAAACGAGCAACGGGTTTCGCGCAGCGGTCGCCTCTGGCGGTCCCCCAGGCTCCCGAAGCCAAAAGCAGGAGTCGAGGGGTCTCCATAATCTACCCCAGCCGAACCGGACAAAGACATGGATGGTGTTTCGATTCACAGAATAAGGCTAATAATAACAAAACAATCACCAATCCGCAAACTGATTGCTTTAGGTAATCACATTAAACTATATCATACAAGATGAAAGAAAACAACCAGACAATAGAATTTATAATTAGAAACTAGTCCTTGACATATATCTAAGAGTAAGCACTATAGGATACAAGGACTGAGTGGCACCGTCCCATCACAGGAAAAACTGAGATCAATTTCACGTCCACTTCATAGACATATCCATGCATATATATTTTCAACTCACTTCAGATCCCCTTTAGGATCTTTTAATTACATAGCCATTATTGGCGCGTCCACAGACTTATTATATATTTTGTATGCAAATAATTAATACGGTCCTTTCCCTCCTGTATCTCCATTTCATTCATTCGTATCCAACTTTCCATCAATAGATTCCATTCTTCAGTGGACTCATTATTTCAGTGGCTTAATCTCGGCTCAAGTTCGTCTGCTTTTCCTAGGAGAAGAAGGCGGTGATTTTAATGACTTAATTGAGATACCACTGGCCACTGCTAGTTCTTCAGTATTCGTATTTATCTCCGCTTTGTCAGATATCCTTTGCTTCGCTTTCTCTATCTCAATCTCTTTAATGAACCATGTGACAGCTGCCCAAAGTGCTGACGCTAATAGAGTCAAAAATATAAAATGGATGTTATGAGTCGCATACAAAAGGAAAAGTAAAGTTACTAATAATGCACCAAATGAAGCATGAGTTGCCTTAACCAAAGCAGGCGTAATTCCAGGGGTTAGAATAGATTCCCACAGTTCTGTTATAAATGCCATTTTTTTTAGAGATATGAACTTCGACTAACTCTGGCCTAGGAATAAAGTTGGATGTGTGTGTAAATCTGCTTGCACGCGAACAACAATTTTTCCATAATTTATGTATCTTCAAATGAACCCCAACCCAAGATATACTACAGTATGATCAAAATTCGGAATCCCTGGTTGTCAAAGTCAACGAGAACTAGGTGCCATGCCCCGGGGGCCAGAGGCACAGATTGTAATAAAAAATAATGCAGTGTATATATAATACACGGGACACAATAACATAGAAATACTAGAAAATGGTTTATGACTCACAGGGATTTGCTGAACAAATCAGCGGATTTTCTTCCATGTAACTTTCAAAAGGATTTACACCGCAATCAAAGTATTGTAAAGAAACTGGACATAGTTACGCGTCGCCGGGCTTTGCTTCTTTTAATGTATCACGGCTTTGGAGTCCTCAAATTTTTGAAATCATGAAGAGATAATGTTAGATCTTGACAGAATCTGGAGCAGAATCTGGAACTGAACCCGAAAATAGGGCAAGGATAGAATATTCAGGGGTCAGGGGTGACCTAACGTAAGATACACTTTCATCTTATTTTAAGAAAACGGTTTATTCAAATGTCGAATCAGTCTGCTATAGAAAATATAAAATTAAAAGAACCCATAACTAAAAAGTAACAACAGCCCAAAATTTAAAGAAAGAATTGGTACATCTTCATACGTATCACTCATACAGAAAGCCCGGAAGCTTCAAGATCTTCAGATCTAGATTTAGAAGCTGGGTCGAAATAAGGTCTTTCACCAATTCCAACAGTTCTAACACCAGTTCTATCCCCAACTATATCTAAAGTAGCAGAATGGTAAACAATACGATTATCCCAAATAGCAATATCATTCTTTCCCCATTTCTTACGGACCTGAATGTCATGGCTTGCAACAAGAGTATCACGAAGATAATTATAAATGAGTTTGGATTCATCCTCAGTCAAACCATCAAAAGAGGTGAAATGGCCACCGATACTAAATATAGACTTCCAACCTGTAACAGGATTTGTGCGAACAATAGGATGCTTTGCTGTTAAAACATCACCTACATTCTCGGGGGCACCTCGTTTAGATGCATAAAGGTGAAAGTTACCATTTTCTGCAGCTTTATGGAAATTTTCTTGAGAATAAGTTCCAGTAAGTGTCTCGAGATATCCTCGGAAAGACGGCGATAATTTGTCATACAATGCTGCACCAGAAACCCAAAGGGTATCACCTCCAGTAGCAGGAGTTTCTACAAGTTTCAGGATCGCATAACTGTTGTTAGGTTAGTATCAAAGCATAAATCAGGCAGTGTACGTTCTATGTCTGTGGCAGGGCCTTTATCATCCTCATCCACGATTTTGGATATACATACTCACTCGGAACCGGTTCAAAAGTGATATCGGAATGAAACCCTTCGCCAGCTCTTTTTTGCGCAGGAATATTCTTCAAATAAAGTTTCTTCTGGAGTGCCGAAGAAATAATGGAGACTTCTGGATCAATTTCTCCCGATCCATCATCCTTTAAGAAACCTCCACCGCCTACAATTGGGTGAATATGAAGGCCCGAAGTTTCTGGCTTGCCTGTAAGTCTGCCCAATTTATCTGCGAGAACTTTTTGCTCTTCGACGGAGAGGTCTTGGCCTTTAAAGAATACAACACCTCTTCGAGAGATAGTAATAGCTAAATCTCTAATCTTTGCATCATCTTTAAGAATATCTCTAAGTTGTGCTTCAGGATATTCTCTGCCAATGACAGGAGTAATTTCTTGAAATTGGTATTCATTGTCAAGGGCTCCGGAAGCTTTCAAGGGTTGAAGGAACTTCTTATAAGAAGGGCCTTCAGTCAATTTCTCGGCATAAGGAGAAGGTCCTGTCGGGGGGTTCAGAGGAAGCTTGACGGTTTTTTTGTCAAATAAGACATATCTGGGAGCGTCGGCATCAACAGTGGTTGGGGGAGGAGCCATTTTTCTTTCTGAAGCGGTGCTTTATTGTTTCTAAAAGAATACTTCAAAAAAATTGTAAGCAATTCAAGCCATATTTATATATTATTTTTCTAAGGAATAATGATGAACTGCCATTCAAGGCCACGTAGACTTCTGCTCTTGTGCGGGGTCATCATTAGTACTAGTGAGTGAATATTGCGCAATAGTTAGGTGAATGAAGGATTTTTTTAAAAACGAAGCCAAGAAGATTGTTAAACCTTATTTTTGCTTGATATCTATGCTTCAGTCCCATTTATCGGTGTCCGGAATATCTGATATGGACTCTAATTACCGAATTTGTTCAAGTTGGACTTAAGTCGTCTTGATCACCCGCCAGATTATGCCCCCTGCATGAACGCTATATCTGCGAGATTGACGCAATCTGGTGGCGCTTTTAAGCCACACCTCAAATCGATCTCCAAGTGTCATGCATGACTCTCGATGAGTGTATAGCCGAGAATTTATGTGCAATATTGTATGATATTTTCGAATTCTCGCTTGAAGTGCATACCATGCCATGCCTTAAGGTAATATAGCAGTCTACTCTCGCTATAGTAGTAGTAATATATTGATGGCCAAGCAAAAAAATGTGAATTATCAAGATATTACAATACCGAATATGGAATTTAAACCCTACCCTGAACAATTTAGCTGATCAAGGCACTGGAAGCTGGAGACCTCCACCGACATAGCTGAGTTTCATTTTCTCTTTCTATGTTTTAATTGTTTAGTACAGTAATATTCCATACAAAAAAGTCTCAAAAAGTGTAATATATTACAGTGCCGAGGAGTAACAAATTTCTGCTTTCTGTATGCTAACCAACTCCTCCTCCACGCGAAAATTGTAATATCGGCGAAATATTACTATATGCATCATTACTGTAGCGAGAGAGACTCTACGGTGCTTATCTCTAACACACCTCCTGTGTCAGTTCGTTTCTGGTGTGCATTCTGAGACAACCCCGGAGAATAATTGATCCAGGAGTACTGACAGCCAACCACAAAATAATCAGAAACAAACCTTATACTGTATCAGTATGACAAATGGGCACAGCAAGTAAGCTCGTGATCTGTGGCTAGTAGGAGAAGATCTTAACCCGGTCCGGTGGCTTCATGTTTCTTGGTCCCTCGGCTAGTTTTCGCTTCCGCGGTGCCGAAAGTTACTGCTTCTGGTTCTCTCCACTGGTAAGGGTAGCTTTCAAGGGTCTAAAGCCTCTCATGAGTTATCGGAAATCGGAATGCCACTTGTCCATATGCGATCATCTTTGGATTGTTATGAGCTTCTATATAATGAAAGAGTCCATCCAGGAATTCTATTCTTATAGGCAATCAAAAGTAGGGCATTTCAAATCTTCGTAGATTTGGAATCTCAATCGCTAGAGGTAAAGATGTACTCGAGATAATACCCCTCTCTCATACCAGCTGATCGAGGCAGTTACGAGGTTATTCATACCATCCCCACTTAAATATAGGACTACAGTAATACTAACTATAAATTAACGTTAACACTTAACGGTAGATGAACGCGCCGCACGGCTGAATATTTAACACTCATATGGAATTATAGTACACATATTGTCCTGTATAGAACGATACTCACCCGGATGGGGCACTGTTGTTTAGACCAACCCCATATTGAATTCACTTGTTATTTTTTCTATCAATCGATGCAGTTGGCAGATCTTCTGCCTCTTATCCGCGATCCGCGATAGACTGGCTTCATTTAACAATCCAGGACAACGACTGATAGCGAGCTTAGACAGAGAGCATGGCCGAAGAGAGTGCCCCAGAATCAACAGGGCAAGAGATCAAGCTCGGACTCCCAATATTGGTCGATCGTCTACTTTTCCTACCAGTAAAAGTATGAGCTACTATCAAGAGCAATGGGGGGCCATCAAGAATATGAGAAGCTAGCAATAAGGTCAATAGCAGCCGACTATATTAGCTTTAGCATAATAAATGACATTAAGTAGTTACAGAAGTCGGATGTTGATTATTCGCATTATAATCGAATTCTCACTTGGCTCATTTATATCTTCACTTAAAAAGCTGTACCTGAACTATGGCATCATGGGGGCGGCCAGGTAGGATCGGGTTGATCGATAGATCGGATCGATCGATCCGCTCTCATCAAGTAACGTGACTTTGCCTGCAAAAATACCCCTACCCGTGTTTAACTTAATCTTCGTCATCTATATCAAGCCATCTAGGCAACCAAAGCCTGAGAAAGTATGATATACTACCTACCACAACAACTTAATATTCTGGAGACACTGAGATAAAAACCATAAGCGCCAATTGCCGATATACGTTCCATTTCAAATCGAAAGGGTTCTTCTGTGTATAATAGGTATAAACTGAAATAGAATGGCGGATAATTCAAAGTCCAGATTTGCGCCCAAAACCAGTGTGAAGCTTGATCCTCCAAAAAACACTCTCTTTACTCTCGAGGAATTATCTCAGTATGATGGTAAGTCAACATAGTTCAATATTTTGCGATTGTCACATATGACTATAATTGCCTGGTTGTATATCGTTAAGGAGTTCTGTGAATGAGATCCGTTGGCTTAGGACAAATAATTGTGCTCCTGACCGAAACAACACTCCCTGGTTGGGGCAGGGCGTAGCCACTGGAAACACAGCCAGGGGTAATGTTATGTGTTTTATTTGTCCAATATGTCTGTGTTCACGACTGGGACAGTAACAGCATCTATATAATGTCCCCGTGTGATTTGGATTTTGCCTCTTGCTGCGTGCTCGAAGTTCCTTCCCGCCAAATCAGATGGCTGCTGCCGAGATATAGTTCTGGTTCAGTCGAAGCTGCTGAAAATGACGCTGTATCAAGTTCCACGCATCTCTTCACTGCGACTGGGTCGATCCTCCTCATAGCTCTACCTCCGGCGGCTGGGGGCTTGTCCTCCAGACCCCTTAGCTCTCGCTACGCTCTAGAAACTATACCAAGCACGAGCGAAGTGAGCCTAAAGTCTGATGCAGATGGTGGGGGAAGGAACTTCGTTGCTGGCTTTTCTATATTCAATGACTAACTTTCATAAGGTGTGAAAAATGAAAAGATTTTTGTGGCTATCAAAGGTACGGTTTTTGACGTGACTCGAAATAAAGCAAGCTATGGCCCAGAAAGTGGATATCATGTGTTTGCAGGCAAGGACGCCTCACGTGCATTGGCAAGAACTTCATTAGAACCTGATGATGTTAAACCTGAATACGAAGATCTTCCCACATCTGATCTTCAGGTTCTAGAAGATTGGTATTCCTTTTTTTCTCTGAGATATAACATCGTAGGACGAGTAGAGGGTCATGAGAATGGTGCTTCTATTTAGTGAAGTGGGTTGGTATCTAAAACTTCTGAGGATGTTATTGTCTCGGTTTATCATTGTTTATTATCATTATTCATATTGTAGTTTTTATTATTTGTTTATGTAGGATGTGATATAGCTATATCAATTATATTGTTCATTGGTTGAACTGAGGTGAATGCTTTAATTATTTATGAGCGCAGACACCAGCAATGGAGTCTGCGGATGGCCAGCGGCAGATCACATGGCCAATCAAGCACTGCGATCAGTGAGTCGGGAAGAATAAGATAAATAGAGTAAGTAGAGGTACAAGATCTCAGCTTGCCCATGTGACTAAGCATATAATTTAATGTCAATATGGCGGATATCGGTAATTGCTAGATATAAATGACATTCATTTACAATTATGAAGAGCATCATAGGAGGGTATAAGTTAATTTCAAATTTTCAGATAACTACCCCCATGGATCCCGCGTAAGTGTCAGAATACGATCCTTCAAATTAATATTATTAGAGCATTATTGAAATCATCCTATTTACCCGCAAAATATTTTTCATTGATTCTTTCTTATGAATATATTCGGCAGTGTGTACACAGACCACTCCTCTTATCCGGTTAATTAAGGGATGTTAAAACTGGGTAAAATGCCTGATATGGTAATAATCAATGCAAATCAGATAAGTAAGGGTCTGAATATCATCATGTGGGGGTTTTGCGGGGATGCCAAAAGATTTATATAACTACTCCCGAAGAATCAATCATTTGTTCAATACTTAATAATAAATATTGGCATTATCTTGAGAAAAATCAAATTTTATAGTTATCACTGCCTGTCCTTTCACTATGAAACAACCCATTTCATCAGGCTGGGTCTTCAAACAAGCTGATGCTGCTGATTCAACTTTTAAACCGGTTAGCCAGTTCCCTACGGTTATCCATCTAGATCTAATAAACCAAGGAACCATTCCGGATCCATTCTTAGATTCCAATGAAAAATCGGTTCAATGGGTCGGGGAACGCGAATGGATATACAAGACAGTATTCATCGTGGATACTAGCTCCTCGTCTCAATACTCCACCTCGGAATTGGTATTTGACGGTCTTGATACACATGCCACAGTCTATTTAAATGGTGAATCTATACTTATTGCAGAAAATATGTTTTCACAATATCGAGTTGATATCACTGATAAGCTGCAAGGGAAAAGAGAATTATATGAGCTCCTGATTCATTTTAAATCTACATTTTTTGTTGGCAAGCAGCTTGAAAAGGAGCACGGGTCAAAATTTCTTTATTGGAATGGAGATTCTTCTCGATTGGCTGTCAGAAAAGCACCATATCATTATGGATGGGATTGGGGATTGCGAACTATGACTTGTGGTCCTTGGAAACCAATTTGGTTGGAAAGATTTAATGCTAGAATCGATAATGTATATTTTGAAACTGATTTTTCCGAAGATTATTCTATTGCAACAATTATCTTTACATGCGAAGTGAAGGACGGGGATTCTCTTAATGCCAAGTTTTTTTTGGAGGAGAACAAAGCCAGTGCGACTGTTGTGGCTTCTACTGTTTCTGAGGTTCATGATGGAAGAGCCAAATCAACAGTTATTCTTAAAAATCCAGATCTATGGTATCCTGTAGGATATGGCAAACAATCATTATATGTTTTAAAAACTGTCCTTGAATCTGATGATTCCACTGTGGATAGCAGAATTACCAAAATTGGTCTCCGCAAAGTTGAACTGGTCCAAGAGCCCTTGCCGGAAGAATATATCTCGCCACTTCAAACACTGCTATCAGGAACTAGTTTCTATTTTAAGATTAATGGTATTCCAATCTTTTGTAAGGGCACAGATTGGATTCCTAGCGACTCTTTCTTGCCAAGAGTAAACTCCCAAAAATTAAAAGATTGGATACAATTTACTGTAGATGGCAATCAAAACATGGTTCGTGTGTGGGGTGGTGGTGTATATGAAGACGACTCTTTTTATGATGCCTGTGACGAATTGGGGGTTCTTGTATGGAATGATTTCCAACTTGCTTGCGGTTCATACCCCACGGACAAGAAATATCTTGGTCTTATTGAAGATGAGGCCGTTTATAATGTTAAAAGAACTCGCAATCATCCTTCGGTTGTATTGTGGTGTGGCAATAACGAAGATTATATGTTCGCTGAAATTCATAATCTTGAATATGATCCTAATGATTCGAATCCAGACAATTGGCTGAAAACAAACTTCTCTGCTCGTTACATTTATGAAAAGCTTCTGAAGGATATATGTGAGACATATTGCCCACAAATTCCCTACCACTATGGTTCACCTTGGGCTGGGAAAACAAGCAATTCTTCAAGCCATGGGGACACACACTCTTGGAATGTTTGGATGGCTGATGGTCAACAGTTACCTTACCAGGAATACTATAAGCTTGCTGGAAGATTTGTATCTGAGTTTGGTATGAAATCATATCCAAATATGAAAACTATAAAGGAATTTATTAGTGATGAGAGGCATAGATACCCACAGTCCAAAATTATGGATGATCACCAAAAAGCACCTAAAGATCAATCATCATTAGCAGTTTACCTGATTGATAATTTCAAACATGGTTATTCTATGGAAAAATATGTTTATGCAACTCAATTGCTCCAAGCAGAGGCTCTTAGTTGTGCTTATCAGTCCTGGAGAAGGTTATGGAAAGGACCGGGAAAATGTTACTGTGGAGGGATCCTGGTATGGCAGCTAAATGATTGTTGGCCCGTTGTAAGCTGGTCACTTGTCGATTATTATCTTCGACCAAAGGCAGCTTATTTCACGGTTAAACGTGATATTGCCTCTGTTTCTATTGGTGTGTTTCGTCGAACAGAAGAAGTTCGTCACTCGGAGTTCACGGATGTTGACATTGATAAAACGACTATTATTGAAGTCTGGGGATCTAATTTCACATTAAAAGACATCCAGGCAGATTTGGCTCTTACTGGATATGCACTAGATGGACAGTTAATATGGTCAAAGACTGTTAATGATGTTGTTTTGAAATCCAATAGGACTACAGAATTTCTAGTTGAGAAATTATTGGGTAACCATAAATCTTCTATTATATTTGCCAAATTTACTGGAGAGAATAATACGACTTTAGCTGTAACATCTAACTGGCCTCAACCACTAAAGTATTTGGATCTTGGAAACCCACATATTGACGTCTCTGTTGAAGGTGATATCATATCGCTACGGTCGTCAGTCCCTGTCAAAGGTTTAATATTTGATTTAGAACATGACGAAGTCAAATTCAGTGACAACTGTTTGGATCTTGAGCCGCATATAGAACAGCGTATTGTTGCTGAAAATCTCAACGGAAGGCCAGTGAAATTTTTGCATTTAGGTATAGCTAATTAAATAAGAGAGGAAAGATAAGACACATAAGGTGAATGAAGATAAGATAGATATTAGGGTATATACCATTTATAGAAATATTTAACTTGCCAGGGAGAAGATCTTCGCCAGTAAAAGCGGGAAGAATCCGAAGGATTCATAGACTCCAGTTCTAATCTTTTTGAGCCCGGCTGATGTTGTCTGGCGACTGCGGATTCTCAGCCCCCTTAGCAAATTTCCTCGGGTTTAATATTGTCTTCAATTCGGAAATCTGGAACCACGTTTCGAAGTTCGCCAAAGTCATTCCTCACCTGGCCGCAGCCCGCAGACCTCGCTGGAAATGACCGAGTGTCTGCCTGACCTGGGTTAGATCGGATTAGGCACTGAGTCCGAACATGCCAAACCGAATGACAGGGTGGTTTTGTAACCGGGGCCGCTCGCCATTGAAGCTGTTCTTATTTAAATATAAATCTTATTCTACTGCTTTAAACCACCTGTCTACATAGAGACAATAAACTGTACGTTTTTGGGCCCTTATTCACTTTTTCAAGTGAGATTTAGTATATCC
This sequence comes from Sugiyamaella paludigena, assembly GCA_030579875.1. Taxonomy (NCBI): domain Eukaryota; kingdom Fungi; phylum Ascomycota; class Dipodascomycetes; order Dipodascales; family Trichomonascaceae; genus Sugiyamaella; species Sugiyamaella paludigena. The sequence goes on from JAKTRU010000034.1 coordinate 173,646, forward strand.
AATCTGAAGTGGCCATTGTACCTCTACGCCATATTTGGACGCTAGTTCGAGCACAAAGCTCGGGTTATGAGAAAATGGTCGGCCAACAGTTACAACATCAATGCCGTGAGAAAAGACTTCGTCAATAATTTCAGGACTATGCAGAGCTCCAACTGAAGACACGAACAGTTTAGGTACATTTTCTTTAATTTTATAAGCATAAGGAGCCTGGAATCCTGGGCCATATTTTATCTTACCGTCATTGGTATTACCCCCAGTAGAAACATCGACTAAATCAATACCAAGAGGCTGAAGAATTTTTAGTAATTCAACTGAATCGTCTATAGTCCAACCTTCATTCTTATACTCAAGCCTATCAGTAGCAGATATACGAATAAACAACAACACATTTTCCGGGATAACAGATTTAATCGCTTCAACAATCTCTACACAGAATTTGATACGGTTTTCAAAAGATCCGCCATATTCATCCGTTCGACGATTTGTAACAGGAGAAAGGAATTCATTTACCAAATATCCATGAGCTGCATGGACCTCAATCACATCAATACCTGCTTTAACAGCTCTCACAGCTGCATCCTGGAATTTTTGAATGATTTCCTTAATTTCCGGTATAGTCAATTCTCTAGGATCTGCGTTCCTTTCGGAAAATTTACCAGGGGATGGTGCAACAACTTCATAACCGCCTTCATCCTCATGAACATAACAAGCGCCGTGTAACCAAGGAGAAGCAGTTGACGCTAATCTACCGGCGTGGGCCAATTGAACGCCGAGCTTTTGGTTCTGACTATGAACAAAGTCTGCAACTCTTTTATATGGAGCAATATGCTCATCCTTCCACAGTCCAGCATCATAAGGTGTAATTCTTCCTTCGGGTGAAACAGCAGTAGCTTCAATAACTGAGAGAGCTGCACCACGAGCAGCATATGAGCCGATGGCTACCAAAGTCCAATCGGAAATAAATCCATCTTCATAAGAATATTGACACATAGGAGAAACAAAGATTCGATTTTGAAACTCTATACCTCTTATAGTCAAAGGTTCAAAAGCTCTAGGGGTTTTCTCACCATCAGGAACATCTAACAGAGTTCCAGCTGGAATATCTTGCTTGGGTGTCCAAAATGGAGCAGCTGACAAATATATTAGAGAGAGCCTCTTCACACACACGCGCACACACTCATTTCGTTATGCCCCCGGCGGCCGGAGGCACGGCCCCTAGAGTCTCTAAGGGGAGGGGGGGCTATGCTCGGGAATCTACACCATCACTAGCCTCCGGCGTGTGTCTCGACTGGGCCGCCTGGGCCTAGGGGAGAAGCGGCCCAGGCAAAACGAGGAGATCGGGGTTAAATCCGTAAAAGATGTAGGGCATATGATTTGAGCGCTTACCTCCGGATCCATGTACAATGGTACTGACGAAAGGCATTTCGATGTTGATGTGTGATCTCAACAATTAACTTTCAAACTGCGCAGCATAGATTTTTCAAAAAACCAGCATCTAAAAAGGAGGATATGCCAATTATATATATTACTGACAAACTTGATTTCTCTTTCATCATTAAAGCCTTTCTTTGTCCCCGCCTAAAGTTTCTTTATTTATGGACGACAGTAGTTAGGTTACATAGCAAGCTTAAACTGTACTAGTCGGGAGAGGAAGTGTAGCCGGTCTAGACTTATGTAACGACCGACTATACTCTGGCCGGAACTAGTCGAAAGATATGACAAAAGGACTTAATAACGAGTTAGTGTCACCCAAGCTAACTTTTAATCGTTTATTCATTACTGTTATTGTCAAGTTGGTCTGTCAGCGATCTAGGCTGTCCCTGTTTAAGGGCCTACGACAGATACTGGACTAGGATAATAACACTTGTCCGAGACAGTATCAGATGAACAAACAATTAAGACTCACTGAATAACATTTTTTAAGAGATTTCCGGACAACCGATTAGTTCAATTCATGATTATAGCGTTATTTTACCCCTTGTTCTCTGCAAAGGTTACTTACTACTCACATGCATTATGCAATATATAGGCCTAGAACTTTCAAACAGGGACTAAACAGGCGTCACTCATCTGCATGCTGTTAACCTTATATTTAAGCCTATTTTGTATTTTATTACATGTACTCATAACAGCTACTCATAAGTACTGTACGATGCCGTACAAAGTGCAGTTCATGTGCGTTACATCAGCCTACATGTAACATCCGCCTTAAATTAACTTTACTGGCCTATATTAAAATTAACGTTAAAGTATAAATCTATCGTAGCATTACATCTACAAGTCTGTTATGACATCTGCTATTAGTTTATCACCTTTGTTAAATTTGTCTTCACCATAGTATGTGACTTCTTCTATATTGAACATATCCGAATACAAGCATTGAGTAGGGCTTGAAAAATGAGGTAGTAACTCGCCCTTACACCACCAGTAATGCAAGTACGTCTGTGTGTACTTAACAAGCGTGGTTACCAAATGTAGGCTAAGGTTAGTTCTTGCGTAAGATGACGAGCAGCCGTACAATCTCGTGTTTCTGCGCGCCTTCTGTCACAACCTACGTATACACTAGCGCACGTACGTACGTACGTTTCGTATGCATTACCCTACTCTGCCAATTAATTAATTGCATAGCAAACACGCGTTGTGCGGTAGGCGCGTTTCCATTCTCCCCTCCTCTCGTCTACATCTACACGAACCTGACGTAGACGTGTAAGCCACGAGCGCGTGTGTTTTTGTGTTATTTTTAATTTTATTTCTTATTTGGAAGAGAGAGCAAATTATCAGACAAAATATTAACTAGAGAGTAATCGGTGGATGATTTTATCAGTTTCTCATCCTACGTGTATTGTGTGTTGTTTTATCTATATCTACCGGCATCTAGTCCACTCTATATAATTCTTCATCATGGGCCGTCTTCAGAGCATTGAGCTCTTCAATTTCAAATCATATCGAGGTATTCAGAAAGTTGAACTTGGTGATGCTTACTTTACATCAATTATTGGCCCAAATGGATCGGGAAAGAGTAATATGATGGATGCCATATCTTTTGTTTTAGGAATTGACTCCCAACAATTACGTAGTAAGCGACTAGACGAGTTGGTTTACCGTGGTCGTATTATGAGAACTGATAACGAAGAAGATGATGGTGAGGATCGCGAAGTTCTACCATCACCCACCGGAAGGTTAACATCCTCCTCCGACCCGAAGTCTTGTTACGTTAAATTGATTTATGAAAAGTCGAATGGTCAGATTATGGAACTTAAAAGAATGTAGGTATTGTATCTCGAGCGAAGCTTCCCACTCGGACCCTATGGAGGCTACGACCCCGGCCGCCGGAAGTACAACGGGGTGGGGGAAGGGAAGTTAAACCGGGTTAAAATAGATTTTTTTTGACTAACTATCTTTAGGGTGAGAGGAACGGCTTCAGCAGCAGTTGAAAGAGCGTCTGGAAAATCAGACTCAAATACTGGTACGAGTGAATATTACATTGACAATCAAAGAGTAAATTTAAAGGAATATCGTGAGGGTTTAGCAGAAGAGAATATTATCATTAAAGCAAAGAATTTTTTGGTTTTCCAGGGCGATGTTGAAAAGATTGCTTTGATGAAACCATCTGAATTGGCGATTTTAATTGAACAAGTTTCAGGGTCCATTGAGTATAAAATGGAATATGATCGTTTGCAGAAAGAGCTAAGTTTCAAAGGTAAACAGGCTACTGACGCATATGGCAAGCGAAGAGAGCTTAATTCAGAAGTCAAACAATATAAAGAACAACAAAAGGAACGAGAGAATTATGAACAGAAATCTAAGGAAAGAGATGAATTGAAGACGACTTTGTTATTGTGGAAATTATATCATATCGAAGAGGATATTGCTAAGAAAAGGCAAGCGATGATCAATTGTGATGATGATATAGAGGATAAAATGAACGCCCTTAGTGAAGCAGAAGAATTTTTAGCTGATGCCAACGCCAGTTATGCTGAATCAAGTAATCAATTTCGAAATCTCGAAAGACGTTATAATCAGCATGTTAAAAGTATTGATTCAAGAAGAAAAGACTTATTACCTATTACGGAGAAAATCAAACTTAAAGAAGATCAGATCACTAAAGCCCAGAAGCATCTGGATGGAATTCTGGCAGATTTAGAACGTCAGACGCGTGAAGTAGAAAATGTTAAACGAGATATTTCCCTTGTAGATAAAGCTCAAGCTAAATTTGAAGAAGAATCGCAGAAAGCGGCTGCTAATTCAGCTGGCTTGCGAAATGTATCTGATGAAGATGTTAAAGAATATGAAAAATTGAAGTCTGAATACAATCATAAGACGATTGCTGAACAGTCTCGACTAGAGACTATTCTACGTAATAAGAGAACAAGTTCTGATAAATTGGCAAGTTTGATTAGTAAACGTGAAGAGAATAAAGTGAAAGTCGGAAATCTACAGCGTGAAATTGAAGAATTGGAAGCTTCATCGGAACGATTATCTGTGTTAATCAATGATGATAATGAAAGTTTAACTTCCCTAAAAGTGGAATTGGGAAAAATTTCGTCAGAAAAGAATGAACGACAGAAGAAGATTCTGGATTTAAATGGTCAATTATTTAACGTTGCGTCACAACTTGTTGAACACGACAGTGGTCGACGAGAATCTGAAAAAGTAATGAGATTAAAAGAAGATACCGATACTTTGAAGCGTTTATTCCCGGGTGTGAAGGGGCTCATAAGTGATCTCTTACAGCCAAAGGAAAAGCGTTTCGATACAGCCGTTTCAACTGTTCTGGGAAGAAACTTTGATGCTATTGTGGTAGATTCTCAAAAGACTGCAGAGGGTTGTATAAAATATTTGAAAGAACAGCGTAAAGGTGTTGCTTCATTTATTCCGCTGGACACTATTGTTGTAACACCAGTCAAAAGTTCAATGCGCACTTTGGGACCGAAAGTGAGATTAGCACTGGATACTGTAAGCTATAAACCTGAAGTTGAACGAGCTGTGCAATTTGTATGCAATAACTCTCTTATTTGTGATAATCTAGATGTAGCAAAAGAAATGCGATGGCAACGTAAGATACCGGCTATGATGGTTTGTCTTGATGGATCGATTATCCATAAGTCTAATATGATTTCTGGAGGGACAGCTGATACTCGAAATGCTCAGCGATGGAAACAAAACGATGTCACATCTATGCAGAAGCTGAAAGATAAAATTACTGCCGATCTTAGGTCCATTACGAATAAGGGTCATGAATATTCGGTATTAGAAGAAGGCCTTGTGACTGCTATTAGTGGTCTTGAAATGAAACTTCAAGGATCTCGAGAGAGACTTAACTCTCAACAGATCTCATTGCAGAGTCGGAAGTCTGAATTAAAACATTTGACCAGCAGCACCACCAAGGAACTTTTGCCGCAGATTGCACAAGTTGAGGCAACCATTAAAGAATTTAACAGTGAGATCAGTAAAATCGAATCGAAAGTTTCTAAAACCCGCCAGAATATCTTTGGTCAGTTCTGTGCTAAAATTGGGGTGACCGATATTAGAGAATACGAGACCGCACAAAGCTCACATTTAGAGCAGGTGAACAAGAAACGGTTAGAATTCACCAATCAGCGAAACCGACTGCAGAATAGACTAAGCTTTGAAGAGGATCGAGCTTCCCAAGTAACAAAGCGTGTTGATGTAATGCGTAGAGAAATCGATCGAAATGTTGATGGTGTCAAACAATTATCTAATGAGCGAGATAATATTACTAATGATATTTCTCATCTCGAGGAAAAGAGAGTAGTAGAAAGGAATAAATTAGATGAAGCCAAGACTACCATGGAGGGCCGTAAGTCAACTGCAGACGATCTTCATAAGCAAGTTAACGAGTGTAAGCAAAAATTGACCCGTGCTCAGAAGAAGCAGATTGCTCTGGAGGAGGAAATATCACGAGATGCCACTAGGCGTTCAGATATTTTAAGTGACTGTAAAATTAGTGGACAAACGATTCCATTATTGGAAGGATCACTAGATTTATTGCCGTTGAAGGAAATTATTGATAGTATTGATGCTGAGGGTGATGTGTCCATGGAGGAAGAAGACGGTAACGAGTTTGGTGGTAACAATGCTCAGAATGGTTCCCAGGTATCAGCATCATCAGTATATGGTATCGTTGTTGATTACAGTAGTCTGAATGATAGGTACAAAAAGAATAACGATCCCAGTGTCGAGACTGAAATCGATCAGGAAATTTATACCTTAACCTCATTGTTAGATAATACGATGGTAAATACCCACGCGGGAGATCACCTTGATGAGGCCGAAAATCGTTTCAGTACTGCAGCCAAAGAATACGATACGGCTCATTCAGACCTCCGCGAATTGAAACAGCAGTTTGCAGATATCAAAGAGAAACGTTCCAATACCTTCAAAAAGGCCTTTGATACCATATCTAGAAGTATTGATGGTATCTATAAGGAGCTTACTAGAAACAGGAATTTTCCCACAGGAGGTAGTGCCAATCTTTATCATGAAAATGGAGGCAATAGTGACTTTACTAATGGAATCATATATAACGTGCAACCACCAATGAAGCAATTTTGTGAGATTGAACAACTTTCAGGTGGTGAAAAAACCATGGCCGCTTTAGCCCTACTATTTGCTATTCATCGATTCCAACCATCTCCATTCTTCATTCTCGATGAGATTGATGCTGCTTTGGATAATAATAATATTGCCAGCATTGGAAGATATATTAAGCATAATGCGAAGGAGAATTTCCAATTCATTGTGATTAGCCTGAAGAATGGTTTATTTGAGAAGTCGGACTCATTGGTCGGTATATATCGTGACCAAGACGTCAATAGTTCGAAAGCTTTAACTCTGGATCTTCGTCAATTTGATACTCAGCGGAAGTCAGTAGATACGAACACTGCTACTGTTTAAATTCAGAATACTTATTTTATATCTATTTTATACTTTCTAATTAATTAATATCGTCTATGATGACTTCTTTCTGAATTGAGCATCTGCTTCAGAGCCCTTAACTTGCTAGTTAGATTTGCACCCTACTCTACTACTCTGAGCCTGCGGTGTATCAGTCACATTCAATGGCCCTTCTCTTTTGCTCTGCTGGATTTATTTAATTGTGAGATAACTATTCGAATCCTATTATTGGCGACTCCAGCGAGATAAGCTGAACTAAGTATATTGATTTTGGCCCGTTATATAATATGAGCTTCCAATAGAGTCGAATTCTAAGATGTTATAATAGGATAAATCTTTTTTTCCAGGCGGACAATAGTGAAAGGTCGAAGGCTGTTCCATTTTTCCTTCGGAACAACATAATCTGTGACTATTTCATAGCCCTGTTTTTGCTAAAATGCATCCAGACCAGCTTCCTTAGCACATTCGGCGGTGATAATTGCCGGCCTTGTAATTGAAGAAGCAAGATGAAGTTCTACAAAGTTTAACATCCTCGTACCGATTCCAGTACCCCAGACATCAGGATCTATAGAGACAAGCCGCAATGTATAAAAATCTATATGTTGGGATTCATGATATGCCTGTACAAGAGCAGTGAAACCAAGAATGGTGCTTGAGTCTGGAGCAGTGATTAAATCCGAGACTTCTAGTTGAAGTGGAGTTTGGGTGAATGAAAGGCTTTCAGTAGTGTAAACCGTAAAAAGTAGACCGGATTCAATATTTTCTAAAAGATCTTGACTATCTCGAAGTCAATCATCTCTAAACAGTGAATCTGCTGACCTTACTATTGTGATGAATGCTTTATTGATTATTTGCACATATCGCTCAAGGACTTCCGATGATATTTTAGATTGGTTTGGTCTGGAGATTATAACGTTCATTATGTGGAAATTTCGATTCTCAATTTGGTGAAATCTATCAGGAAGGAATAAGCGAAAGCAAGCAGAGCTTTATATAAAGACTCATAAATCAATCTCTAACCATACTGGATAATGGATATAGTGGCGAATAAAACGTAACTCCGACTGATCTCAGTCATTATGACTCGGTCAATACCGAGATTTCTACTGAGCCGATCGACCGTCAGTAACTATTCGTAACTATAATTTTGTTAGTCAATTACGCCTCGTGTGACTCTCGTCTTTCCGTTCGGCAATCTTCATGACTTCCTCGTTTATCAGAACAAGTCCGCGGTATTGGCGCGTGCTTTCGTGTTGTACACAGTTTACCTTATTCCCGGCTGACTTTTTCGTTATTTATTTATTTCGTGCACTAGATAAGAACGGATGGAGTGTAGACTCAGAGCCCTCTAGCCATTAGTTATCAGTAAACATTAAAGGAATCAACGGCGGAAAACAAGACCGACAATATTTCAATACCAGGCCGGAGACCGTGCCAGAGCTGCCGGACTGGAGCCCCGAGTCCTAGTTTCCATAGCAGCAGAATAATCCACCGCCTATATCTAGGCGGGTTCCTGGGATAGACAGATTCGCTGATCTATGATATCTCCAATCGCCAGGGAGCACACATTCCTTACTCTCGCTGCGGCCTAGAGGAATGGAGAACTCTGACTGTTCCGGGACCCCAGCCGTTGACATGATCTGGCCCCCATCAGGTAGGGCACAGGCTCCGGTAGCCTCGATAATCCGCTTGCATATTGTTTAATTGAATTCCTCGGATAGATAATCGGGATAATTGATAATATTTAGCGTGATGTGAGTTTGAGTTAGTACGTATACAGATTCGTTAACCCTTCCGTGAGTGAGTAGCGTAGGATCCATGGGCTACTTCAGACTATCCGGACAGACAAGGTCAAAGCTGACTCGAATGGAGTAAAGCCCAGCCGGAAATAAGGTTATAATAAATAGTACAGGAATGGTACATGCTAAGTGATAAGTGGTCAGCGGTCAGTGGTCGGGTTTTCACACATTGATCGCATGGGCATACGATGTTTCGACTTTTAAAGTAGATGCCCAGAGCTCAAATGAAATCAACTCACGCCACCATGCATTAACCGAGGATATAAAGTTGAATCTTATGTTCATTAAAGTTAAAATTTAAACTGCAGTAGATTGAGTATATAACTGGGTTCAAGATTGATTATAATCGGCCAATTTCGGCTGATTCTTTCTCTACGTTGCATGTGAAATAGTATCTTGATGCATGTTGCGTCGAGTCAGTCATTTGGATGAGAAATCAGTTTAATATTACCATTTTGGTAGTTCTTTAAGTATGCATATTTGTTGAGACTCTCTTCTTGTTAATCTCTCTGTCCATGTTCTTATCTCATCTGTGAATTAGCCGAGGTTAATCGTGCAGCAGAGGGCGTGAATTCAGATGCTTCTCTAACCTCAAGACGATGGTCTGAAATGATGTTCCAGCTGAGAATAAAATGGAAATCTTGAACAAAAGGTAACTTGACAAGGACAATGCTTGCCACAGACCTAAGTCACCAGTATCTATAACTAGTAATATTGTACCTTAAATTGATATATTACGGGACATTTAGGCCATTTGGCTCTCCTTCATCTGCGAGACTGAAGCGGCACTTTAAATCTTGACTCTCGATGCCAGCATGTGACATACGAGAAATTTGCCGGAATATTTTTCCCCTGAGCCTGCCTGCATTTGCAGCTTTGGCGGGGTCCCTCTCGCTTCGCTCAGGTTAAATCTATATACGCCCTAGAAAGGCTCCCACCAGGGCCTACCTCCCCAACCTCCGGAGGCAAATCTATTGACAGAACGGGGATATAATGCAGCAAGCTCTGGGTCAGTAGTCCTATATTGCCCTTGCTTTCCGCGACCTCGCTATACGCATCTCGATTAATCGATCAGTGGAACGATAACCCCCTACCCACAGGGACTCAGATGTCCGGGCTCTCTACTATACATATGTATAGGCGCCGTTGTTATATGCAGGCACACGATTTCGCGTGCGGCGCGCGCGAAAGAGGTGTTACCCTCCTTAAATTACGTCAAGTGTTGGTGGCTGGCCAACGGTGTCGCTGCCGCTCTTTCTCTGTTGCTGATGTTATGTAACGTTATTAGGGTTTAATGCTGAATCAATCAACCTCGGCTGGAAAGGATCTCTTTGCTTAGAAAGACCCCACACATTTCAAACTTTAAAACCAGAATATAAATATATGAATCTAGCCCTCTTTGCCTTCCTCGATCCGAAACTTCCATCTATTTATTTCTAGTTCTGATTTGTATCATCATTTTCGAAAATTTAGATTAAAACCCCAGCATATCTTTCCCAGCAAGTTTGTATCATATTATATATCTCATTCATAATGTCTCTTGCTGATAGTATGTATTATATTGGGTTGTGTTTTGTTTAGCAGTTGCTTGATCATCAAATCCAGAATCTGTTAGAGGGCTTTACTTCCCGAGACCTGCGGAGTTCAGTCCTGGGTCTTTGGTGCCTCTCCAGACGTTTGAAGTCCTGTTCGTGTAACTTTTGGGAGCAGTGAAATAGTTCTCTACTATCATGTGTCTGGAAAGAGTGAGCAGCAGATCATTTTGTCGAGAGGTGGGGGGATAAGGTGAGATTTTCGCTCGCTCTTTCACCAACTGGCGATATTGCCCAAATCCGTTAATAGATCTAACTGCATTCCAGGTCTGTTTATCACTCGCATCAAGAGTTCTGTAAAAAAAATGTTCCTTCTCTTAATACCTGTCATAGCTAACTGATTTTTCGTAGGTGCCTTCCCTTCTTCTAAAATCTTTGATATTATCAAAAATACCCTAGATGCTGATGCTGATCTTAAGGCAAAATCCATCAAACAGACAAATGCTGTGATCCAGTTTACTCTCAAGAATAAAGAAGGCAAAACCGAGTCTTGGAATCTCGATTTGAAAGATAAGGGTACTGCTGAGAAAGGTGCTCCTACTAAGGCTGATATTGTTCTTATTCTTTCTGATGAGAACTTCGGTCAGCTTGTCGAGGGCAAGGCAAATGCCCAAAAGCTTTTCATGAGTGGTAAACTTAAAGTTAAAGGAAATGTTATGAAGGCTGCTTCTGTTGAAGGTGTTCTTAAAACTGCGCGTACCAAGGCTAAGCTCTAAATGATTCCTCATGTAAAATGCTCTTTACTATTGTTTGTGTTAATAAGATATTGTAATAATGACTATTTATCGTAGCCGAGGTACTTGTCTCTGACATCAAACTCCGCGTTCGGATGATCTGTCTTCCTATACCTCTTGAAAGCATCTTCACATACGCACTTTGACCAGACCCTAAGATCGAGCTCTGTTAACTTCTTCTCTGGCAGCTAATACTCGTCCAGGTCTACCAGACAGCTAGATGGTTGATAGACAACTAGAGCTATCAGAGCAAGCGACCGTGGATTAGAAGCTGGGTCTCAGCCCCAACTAACCAAAATATGTGACCAATCATAGAGATCAGAATAGAGTGAAACCCAACCATTTGCAGGAGGGAAAAGGTCGAAAATGAGCCTAACATCCTTGATGGAGCGTTGACACTGGCAGTTAAGAGTAGCAGAGACACTTGGTGGTGAGAATCGACTCTAGTTGTTGACGATTACCACCCGCCGAAAATCGGCGGTTCTACCGATTGCATGGGTCGGGATGCAATGCCTCCCAATGAAAACAGGACAATTATGGTGGTTTCCCCGGGGATCAACAAGAGAATATGTAACTTTTCAGCGCAGGAGCCGAAATAATGTACAATTGAAATATTATTTCGGTGTCAGAGTTTGATACCGGTCATATAGTTTTGTCTGATGTGAGTTGTTTATTTGTCGCTGTTGAATTCTGCTCTGCAGATATATATATATAAGAACGTTTCTGCTGTAGTTATATACAAATTTATTAGGATAATTATTATTAACTTTTCAATATCAAAATTAAAATGGTTCACACACTGTGAACACCAATAGTGATCAAACCAGCCCCAAGGAATGACTGGAGAAGTAACTGTCATTAATTAAATGTGTGCTTGTAGTTAGATATATATGTCCATATAAAAACTCTTTGGATTCAATAGAGGCGATATTTCCGGGAGATAGATAACGACATTCGAGCCTGAAGCTGCCTCATTCTCCGTCGAAAGTCATCTCAATACACTCTCACTTACGTCATTAGATGCTGCGATGGAGTTCCACTAATATTTTGGTAAAACGACTATGAATTTCTATAAACAGTTCCTTTCAAGTTAGAAGAAGTACTTTCAGATTGGATAAGCTTACCAGGTGGTGTTTCTCTGCACATGACTGTTAGAGGAGACCCATTCGCCTTTTTACTTACTTCATCGTTTACTATAGTCGTCAGACTTTTTTCATGCTGTTTATGATCTCTCATACGGAGATACCGCTCGGGCCCATCGGGATATGCAGCTACTATTTGTCGACGCGATTGTATCACCGCTCGTTTTTGAATGGATTTAGCAATATGCTCAATTTGAGGAGCTATTATATCCCAAGATTGTACTAAAAGAGTCTCATTTTCACACACGCAGGCTATTCCATATCTTCTTACATGACCTCGTGAAGAATCATCATGTACAGAAAAGACAAGAACGAGTGCACTACCGATAGAAGAATCCGAGAACATCATCGGAGTACTATCGTTGAAAGTATGTTCTGAGGATAACATTCTCAAGCAAGTCTGACGGATGGCAGTATATCTTTGTTGTGATGCTGGATAATGAGATGATATGGTAATTAACGTGTTTGTACCATCATCAGTTTTGGTCTCTGTTTTAACACAAGATGCAGTATCCCTACCTCCACCGGTATTGCTTGAGCTACCTCTCTCTCTGCCAAGTGTTGATGTGGAAGTGGTAGGGGTAGATGAAGTTGATAAGGATGGAATTTTAAATTCACATGATAAACACGTTGAAGGTTGTGCTCTTGATGATGATGCAGTGGAATTATATTTGATTTCTGCTTTGGCATGATCTGGGGATAATGCTTGGGTACACATAACCGAAGTTGGCCCGTGAGATTCACAAAAATGACCCAGACATATCTACCTATGTTAGTATATTTCATTGCTTAACTAGTTTCGCTGTAATTCGACTGGCGATGGATGTCAAACAATGTGAACAAATGCTTCCCTTAAGATATCAGACCTTCCGCTTTGTGATCCCGGCTGCGCCTTCAGACCTAGCATCCGCGGGAAGCAACCGAAAATAAACGACGAGTGTCACAACCAGACTGAAACAACCGATGGGGGTCTGGGCCATCGCCATATTCGCCGGACAACGCAATGAGCCCACTAGTCCATAAACAAGGGGAGGGCGAAAAGCCACACATATCATATTTTAACTCACCATAGAATTCATTTCAAACGAAACCCGTTTCGTTTGCGGGATTGTCACTTGGACTTCTTAATGAATACGAACAAACCAATCGTCTGCTATCACGAGTACTACACTTGAAGATTTGAATAAATAATCGCCCTCAAAAGGCTGGATGAATTGGATGATGGCCAGAATATCTCACCAACTGAAAAGAAAATAGAAACGCATCAGGAAAACCAGACAACAATGAATCACTAACAACACATGCAACGAATGCCAACAAATAATAATAATAAATATTGATAAGGATAGTAAATGGTTAAATAAATAGATATATATACTAACGTTAACTTGAGCAAAATTAAATAATCCAACGAAACGAATGTATAAGTTTGTGGTGGTTCGCTGTTATAAGATGCCGTAGTCAGTTAGTCAAATCAAAAAAAAAAAAAAATCGACAAAAACATACGCATGTAATATGCACGATACATTAAAAAATATTTATTCAAACGTTTTTGTTCTTAACGTATGAAATTGGCTGTAGAAGGGTTATTATTTTTATTTTTAATTGGCTGTAGAGAAGGGTTGGCATATGACAAATATTATATTGGATGTGAATGACTTGCACATGTCTTACTATTGATGCGTGCACGCATATTGTGGGAGGATAGAGATGCGACATAAACAGACATACAATATGCTACAATATGCAGGCTATTAATTTTGTTACGTAATAAAGATGTAACACATTACCTACAACTTTCTGTCATAAAGCAGGGATAGATGTACATGTAGTACATGTAGTAGAGATACGATTCGGTTGTTCTAGTACAATCCAGGCATGTCATATATTGTGTTTATTGCGCTCGTATATACGAGTTATATATACTGGGTCTTATCCTCTAATTTGTTATTGGTTACCATTTGGTCAAAAGTCCTCGCTGAGCTAAGATTAGTATTGGGAGATCTGAATCCTTCTATCACCAAGGAGCTTAAACTAAATCTTAGCTTTAATCAATTGATACTTCGTCTAATCCGATGGTTTTGATCGCCGGAATCTCGCAGCATCTAGGTGTAAGATAAACTGTAGCAGTCCGATCTTGACTACTTATTCACTGTCGATCATATTTAATAATAATTTCGAGAATCTCGATCTTCGATTCTCTGGATTTAATCGATTAATACCGATTCTGCGATCTGCTCGATTCGTTTGATTTTCGATTCCAAAATTCGCACATAAAAAAATATCACAAATATAATCCGGTGTGTCACTCTTTCACAACAGTTACCAAAGAATTATAAATGTAAGCTCTATTACTGTGTAAAGGCTTCCTTGGCGGCGGTGCTTACTAGGATCGTGTAAGCTCAGAATATAAGATCAGGCCGGTCGAGCCAAGCAAACGGCCGGGTGTGTCATGAATGTATTACCCCTCCCCGTTTTATATCGCCACGTTGAAAGAATCCGGCTGCGCACGAAAGATATGGTTGCTACACTATCTATCTCTACGACCCTGTGTGGTCTAAACCTAGCGCAATGGGCACTTCGATGCGCCAGTGATACCCACCGATTACCCCCCCCCCTTGATATACCCTGCAAGATCTTGAGTGAAGCTTCACCCGTGGGCTCACTGATGATTTTCGACGATCAGGGGCATTCTTGGCGTTAATTTTACAAGCTCAATATTAAAATAAATGTTGAATTATGCTATTATCGATTCAGGTTATCGGAGCCGCAGAACATCAATTTAGTTAACAGTTCTAAGTCAGGCTGTTTTCTATTTAGTATGATTGTCAGGACGAGAAGATTGAGAAAAGTTAACAACTTCCCGATCGAAGAATAGCAAATGTATTCCCCTTCGGTTGGGTCAGAATCATCTGACAATGACTATGGGGATATTATACCTCAATTGCCTGCTGAAGTGGGTACACCTGTTCTTCAGCCGAGGATGGTAAGCTGACCTCTAATCATTTTGTTTTGCCTCCGGCGGGTTTTGGCACCTGTCCGGGACCCCTTACTCCACGCACGCAAACATTCTGGTTATTTACCTTGGAGAAATCGTTGTTGCCCCACGTACCTAAGCTGGATAGTGGAGGGATGTGGATCAGGATAGCCGAGCAGATATCTATCTATGTTGATAAAAACTAACATTTAAGCGAAAACTGCGTCATGTTGTTGGACTAGCTTTGAGGAATATCTCATTTGATAAGAAACCACAATCTAGACATAGCAGCATTTCAGATAAATTTCAACATCCAACTGCAACTCAGGATGAAAGACGAACTTCGCTGGAATCAGTGGATTTTGAAACTACCACGGAGCAGCCAATATTAATCGCTTCGCAGGAAAATACATCCATTCGTTCAAGAAGAAGGAATAGTGCTATTGGGGTGGGCGGTAGAAGATTGACCCGTGATGCTACACAGCTGAATCCAGTTTTACAACAGGCACTACATGATCTAAACTCAAAACGGCTGCTAGATAGTCTTTTTGCATTGTATATTCCTGGAAGAACTCGGCCAGTATACATAAGTGAAGTTGTCTCGGGATCAATGAACCCTGAGTTTATTGAAATCGACCTATCTTCAACTACTGTTGGAGGTAAATTATCACATGATATTAGAAATGAACGAGTGATATCAGTTTCTGTTTGGGGAAGGGTGGCAGAAACCAAAAGTAATTGGAAACAAATATTTCATGTTATAATTGATTTATCTGCCTTGATATTCGTTGGTAGAACGATTGATACTTTAACTATGGCGTTTTCTACTAATAGTCTTATAGTTTATTTAACGGATGGATGCTATATATTACCAAGAAAGAGGGGTCAATTTAGACAACAGTTATTTGTCAACCAAAAGGAGGAGGAGAAACTGCATATTGATAGCAAAAATATTAATAATAAGAATAAGAATAATATCAACTACACTAATAATGGTAATAATGGCAATGGAAACGATGATAATGAGCTTTCTAGTCGTGATATAAGTCCTGGTCTCAATGAGCTCTCCAAATTAAATATCTGGATGACTCCTTCTGTTGATGATATCCCGTCCAACTATACCCCTACGATGGTAGAAACTTGCTCATTTGATTCTATTATGAAAATCAACAATCTCGAGGACTGTCTGTATGATTCGGAGTGTACGATAAAAGCTGTCAGTGAAGAAATTGCCAATAGGCTTTTACCACCCAGTATTACAAATGGTCAAGTATACGAAAAAGATGTTCACAACGGAGCCTCAGGAAAGACTATTAAACAGTCGCTGGAGTTAACAGTGAGAGACAAGGAAAGCCTGAACAATCGGAATAACAACAGCTTTTTCCTATATCAAAAGGAAAAATCCCAATTAGAAGAGAAGCTGAATCGAATAAAAGCACAGATCCTGATTGAAAAACAACGTCAGAGGACAATTTCTCTTCAAATACAAAACCGAAGGCAAAAACTGGAAGCTCGCCGTAATAGGATTGACTTGGAAACAAAAGAACGAGACCAGGCAAGACTGCTTTTAGACTCTGAAGTAGTAGTCCTGGAGGATATGAGACATAAGATTCAATCTTATGTTGAGTTATCATCTATCGAACAGGCTCGTATCGTAACCCGTCTACAGGAGATTTTTCCTATCGAAAGGGGCGACAATGATGAGTACTCTTTGTCATCATCATCAGTGGCCAAATCGGAGAAGCGACAGTTGTCAGCTTTTTCTTTTACTATTTGTGGATTATACCTTCCAGATGCTACAACAGCTGCCATTTCAGCCAACTCTTATGATGAAGATGAGATCGGCGCAGCTTACGGTTTAATTACTCATTTGGTTTACATGCTGTCATGTTATATGAACATCCCATTAAGATATCCAGTCCAGGCATATGGTTCTCAATCTTTCATAATTGACCCTATAAGCTCCATTGAAGGATCCCGTACTTTCCCATTGTATACCAAGGGTTCTATTCCTTATCGGTTCGAATATGGTTTATATCTATTTCATAAAGATATAGAACAATTGGTCAACTCGGTTTCGCTACCTATAATTAATTTAAGGCATACCCTGGCTAATATCAAAAGCTTACTATTAGTGCTTTCGTCCCCTTTGGTAGAAGAAATCCGTAATGGCAATGATGACAGTGATATTAGTGGTGCGTCTGTCTCGGAATTAAGAGCACCTTAATTTTCTGTTATTCTTCTCTGTGAAAGAGATATATCTTAAGTAGCATTTTTCGTAATTGTTTTTCAAAACTTATGAACATCTTCCTGCATTCGTCATGTTCCTGTACTATTTATTTAATCTATGATAACCTAATGAAAATGAAACCCCTAATACAGAAGACGAGATCAGTCCATCTCCAGCAGCTCGAGTCTTGTTTTCCAAGTTTATTGATTCGCTGCCCCAGATACTGCTCATAATCTAGCCATCGGCTACTCTCAGTTGGCGCTTCAGGACAGCTGAATATCGGCTAGACGATACTACCGTTAGCGAGGCGGGCCGAGGGGACTGGCCTCCTCGAACGCAGGAGGGGGAGGCGAGGGTTAATATTCATTGATAATGAGCAGCAGCCAATGCGAGCCATATCAGATATATTCTGAGGCTGCCCGTAATCAATGGGCAAAGTTTATTGTGTCGTTTCTCCACTTGCTCATTTGCAATAGTTGTGGATCGAACAATAGGTGCGCCGGCGGTAATAGGGCCCGCCAATTGCCGTACGGCTTGTCTCCGGTGATGGTACATAGAATTTAACCGAGTCAGTTGATTTAACGTTGAACATATATTGTTAAGTTGAGGGTATTTTAGTCCCTTAAGATATGCGTGGTTATGTATAACATACTTGTGTGTGCGTGCCCCCCTTGTTTGAGTCGGTTTACTCGGATGGGTAACTTCCGCGGCCTGGCAGGATTGCGAAG
Organism: Sugiyamaella paludigena; assembly: GCA_030579875.1. Classification (NCBI taxonomy): domain Eukaryota; kingdom Fungi; phylum Ascomycota; class Dipodascomycetes; order Dipodascales; family Trichomonascaceae; genus Sugiyamaella; species Sugiyamaella paludigena. The sequence goes on from JAKTRU010000034.1 coordinate 191,766, forward strand.
CGATCGACCAATTGAATGGGAGTGCTGACAGGTATAAAAGAGCTAGTCAGTTGCTATTTTATTTTATATTTTTGTTTTTGTTACAATATATCAGATTCCTCTTCTTAAGCAAACTTTTTGTGTTTAAACTGAAATCTGTTATTGAAAAGCAATTGGCTCACAGTTATTGATTGGTACGCTATCGTTTACAAATTTTATAAGTTTAATTGAAATTAAGGAATTGTAGTTGGTGAGACTGTAATAATTCGAAATTTGCGGTTGTTCGTGCTCTCTCATCATAGTTTACTGTTTCAATTACAATTGATTGTTCGTGGGTCATGAGAAGCAATTGCCATTCTTAATACTTAATTCCTCTTATTAAACATGAGTCTGGTTTGAAAATAGCTCTGTTATGGAATTGCAGTAATTTCAACATTCAGCTGCCAGAGGCAACTATAATGAGGGATAACACGAGAAAGGAGATATAGAGAGGGACCGGATAAAGTCGAAGTTATTAGACTTTGGAAAGGAACAGGCTAGAAATTGGATTAATATCAATTCAAGCTATAACCTCACCGCCCCTCTCTGAGCTTGGGGCGATTTTAGTCATTTATTGGAGAGTTTCTTCTACTAACTATCTATTTCCTAGTATGGACACCTGAAAATCTACTACAGAAGATGTTGTCCCTATGCGTGCAGAATAATTGTTACACTACTGGCTAGCCACCTTTACTCAGCCAGTTAGTGAGAATGATAGTCACAGGTGAATATTAGTTCATAGCATGGCCGGTGCCTCTTTGAACCCAGATCTTGCAGGTTATTACTTACATTAATCTTTGCAGATGTGTTTCAAAGAGTGCTGAGATTATACGGCTGAACTTGATCTAGATAACACTAGCGATAAGGACATGCATCCCCCTGAAAAAAGATTTTAAATCATGTTGATTTCGTTGCGACTGACGTTTTGAGTGAACGAATACTTTAATGGGTTGCTCAGTACTGTTTCTGTTGCGATTTGTTGTTTCGTTAGTTATGACGTGTCGTTAAACGATTTCTTCATGAGTTTTCAATCTATTTTAGCTACTAACAGAATATTTTAGGTGATTTCTTATTATTATTATTATCATCTTTACTCAAAAAATGACTCCTCACCCTGTTTCGCCTACTAGCTCTACTGCTACTGTTAACCCTGGAAAGGTTAAAGGATTGAACGTATCTGCTTCATCTGATATTGCTGTCAATCAAGATTGGAAAACCTTCAGCTTCAAGCCTATCCGAGAATCAACTGTATCTCGTGCTATGACAAAGAGATACTTTGCTGATTTGGAAAAATATGCCGAAAGTGATATTGTTATTGTTGGTGCTGGGTCTTGTGGTCTTAGTGCAGCCTATATCCTTGGTAAGGCTCGCCCTGATTTGAAGATTGCCATTATCGAAGGTGGAGTGGCTCCTGGTGGAGGTGCTTGGTTAGGAGGTCAATTGTTTTCTGCTATGGTTATGCGCAAACCTGCTGACCAATTTCTCGATGAAATTGAAGTGCCTTACGAGGATGAAGGTGACTATGTAGTTGTTAAGCATGCTGCTTTATTCACTTCGACTATCTTGTCTAAAGTTTTATCATTTCCTAATATTAAACTGTTCAATGCTACTACAGTAGAAGATTTGATTACTCGTAAAGATTCAGTTACTGGTGATCTTCGTATTGCTGGTGTTGTTACCAATTGGACTTTGGTTTCGATGCACCACGATGATCAATCTTGTATGGATCCTAACACTATCAATGCCCCGATTGTTCTTTCCACAACTGGACACGATGGCCCCTTTGGTGCTTTCACAGTTAAGAGATTAGTTTCCATGGGTGCCGTTGAGAAACTAGAAGGAATGAGAGGACTTGATATGAAGTCTGCTGAGGATGCTATTGTTAAGGGAACTCGAGAGATTGTTCCTGGTCTTGTTGTGGGAGGTATGGAACTATCCGAACTTGATGGTGCCAATCGTATGGGCCCCACTTTTGGAGCTATGGTTTTATCTGGTGTAAAGGCTGCCGATTCCGTTTTAGCTGTGTTTGACGAACGTAAGAAGCAGAATGAGGAGAATTACTAATCGAATTATTCTCCAGTGGTACTTTTTTTCTTCTTTTCGAAGTCTCCCTCTCTCTTATTCACAGGTTCGATACTTTTTTTTTGCTTGTCTTCTGTATGATAGCAGGATTTTTTCTTCACATTCGTTATTTCAATCTCAATTATAACTATAAGATTTATATATCAACTTTTTTATAATCAAATATTAACTAAATTCTTTCCTTTCTGTATATCTGGTCAGACTGCCTATCAGGAATTGCGGAGAACGTTGAACAGTCAGCGCTACTTTTCACAGGATCACACTGTAGTGGTTGTAGGTCCCTGACAGTCACCATTATTAGAACGATTGTTACCTCCAGTGGAACTCAGAAATAAACGAACTTCAGACATCGACCTTAAGTCTAATTTCTACCTATCTATGAATTTTATAATTATGCAGCAGTCTACTAGAGAACATTAGAGTCTAATTTGTTTCCAGAAACGACGCAAGTGATGATGCCTACTAACTAAGAGTCTATGAACTCTAACCCACGGTGCTGAACCGCCATTTGCCTATAGTCAAACTTCATTACGACAGTGGAACAGATCAATATCCTATGATACAATTCCTATAATCACTACTACCAAAAAACCAAGCTCTAAATTTCGTTTACACACAGAAAAGAAAAAGAAGGGATTCATGGACCATTTGAGTACTATAGAATGGTGCCCGGTGTTGGAGAGGTTCCAGATGTGATCAACATCGGGACAGCTTCCATGGTCGTGGGGCAGTTTCATATCTGCTTTATGCTAACGATACTAGAAAACACAAAATGTCGAATGTCATAAAGGCAATGACAAAGAAAAAAACTTATTTGAGAGATTCTAAAAGCAACTGAATAAGTTGTAGATCGCCTATGTATGGATTAATTCTCTCTCCACTGATGACCACAAGTTGTGCACTTATAAAATGTTGTCATAGGTTCATCAGCACTTCGAATTTGAAGCTGATAAAAATAGGCCTTGTCTCCATCACATCGACTAGTAGGGCATCGAATGGGAGTTTGATCTACATTGTCCCACGCACCTTCCCCACCCAGCATATCATCAACCTGTTTTCTTTCCATGTATTTTCGGTCAAATACTTTGACTCCATCTGATATCGGGAACTCATACGGGCAGGTGCGACATTCAAATCTGAACGCTCCGGATGCTGCTCTCGAGATCTAGCCAGTTAGTTAAACAGCATTCTTTGAGACTTGTAGTAACTGATGCCCGACTCCAACCAACAAACTTCGAAATCAGGGCCTGTTAAGCCTCGATATCTAGGGCAGTAATTGGGAAATAGTCTCGGTCGATTCTTCTCCAAACAATTAAATAAGGGGTAACAGACACAGTATCACTCACCTGAAGCATATTAGAACAATTTGGACAGAATGTTAGCATCTTTTCATAATAAAACAGGTTATCAAATGAAACAGTAGTGGTGGTAGAGAAGGGTGTTCAACATATAAATAAAATATTTTAAGGCAGGGCGGAGATTTACTAGTTAGTTACACACGCGGCTAATAGAAATTTGAAATTTCTTTTTGAGCCCGTCCCGTTTAGAGACAATGTTTATTAAATTAGACAATACTACTAAGGAGAAACCTCGATAATAGAAATACATCCGTAAACGCGTAATTACTTGTAAGCTAACTAACAAATTTAAGTGGTGTCGTCGGTACATATGATGATCGTAAGTATCAGTGGCCGGTCGATGTCCAGAAGCTGGTTCGCGAGACTCTTCTTATTTCTCCATATTGATTAAAGGATTCGTCCAAAAATATTTTTTTGAATTGCTTTGATATCCGATGTCTATATCACCTACGACTCCCAGGAAACGGAGGAGAACTGCCTTTAGAGGCAATTATGCTGATTTAGCTGGCCAGAATTCTGATGGGACAGATGTGGACATGAAAGTTGATGAAGATGAAGATGAAGATGAAGAAGGTGTTAACGAAGACTCCGAAGATCAGGATGATAACGATGATGAATTGAGATTAGGATCACCATCAAAGGGTGATAAATCGAACGACACGATACGTCGTCGGAGAGTAGGATCACATGTTTTAGCCACTACTACTACACCAAGAAGAGGTCGTTATAACGCTAATGGCGCTTCGCCTATTAGGCGGTCTGATACAGACCTTGACCGAAGTGCACGGAGAAGAGCAGCAACCAGATTATTAGTCGATAGAATACTTGGTGATGATATTGTGTATGGAGAATCACCAGTTGGTGATTTGGATGACGAAGATAGAAGAATAGCAGAACAAATTATCCTGGAATCAAGAAGGCCAGCGGCTTTAACCGGCATCCAGGAGAAGAAAAGCACCTCAGGCATTGAAGACGACGCTAGCGATATGGGTGATGAGCTCATAGCTCAGTTGATCCCGGAGACTTTTGGTGATGAAGAAGAATCAGCCACGGCAGGAGGTCTTCAAGGAGCGCTATTTCTAGAAGGAGCCGAAGGATATTTCGATCAACATAAACTTCGAGAAAAAATTTCTAAGACCCCATTTTCTAAAGCGCCACGAATAGAATATCAGGACTTTGTAGATTTCGTCAGTCGGTCCTTATCAATCCATGAAGATTCTAGATCGTATCTTAGTTCTCTATATAAAACAATGTTTCCTCAATGGAAATTTGAATTAATGCAAGGATTCAGTCTTCTTTTTTATGGAGTAGGGTCCAAGCGCGATTTGATAATGGAATTCGTTTCAAAGACAATTGATCAAAATTTGCCTGTTCTGGTAGCTAACGGTTATAACCCGGCAACAAATTTTAAAGAAATTCTTAATTCGGCTGTATCTGTTCTTGTAAAAGATGAAAGCATCCGTTCAGCGATGCCCAAGCAACCTAGTGATCTAGTAGATGCCCTACTCTCCTATCTGGAAAACAATATGGTGGAGGAACAATTAGTCCTAGTTGTACATAATATCGATGGAGAAGGGTTAAGATCTGATCGATGGCAAGCTTTGTTAGGCAGATTGTGTTCTGCTAAACAGATCTGGCTGGTTGCCTCTGTTGATCACATAAATGCTCCTATTCTATGGGATGCAGCGAAGTTGTCACAGTATAATTTTCTTTGGCATGATCTTACAACGTTTGAGTTATATACTACCGAGACTTCTTTTGAGGATCCATTGGCACTGGGTCGAGATCGTTCCGCCGTTGGATCCAGGGGTGCTAAATTTGTATTAAGCAGTCTTACAGCCAATGCTCGTAAATTGTATCAAGAACTTATCTGCCATCAAATTGCTGTCATGTCTGATATTTTACCAGCTGATGATACCAGTACGGTAGGCAGCCACATTCATGGCATTGAATTCAAGCTGCTTTACAAACAATGTGTTGAACAATTTATAGTATCGAATGAACTCAATTTCCGCACTATGCTCACGGAATTTTTAGATCACAAAATGGCGGCTCGATCTCAGGACCAAACAGGCTTAGAAGTGATTTATGTTCCATTCACTAAAGATGCAATTGAAAGTATTCTTGAAGAATTGATGGAATTAGATATGAAGGTTTAGTATATCTTTGATGAAATTATTGTACTTTTGCCATCGGCCTATCGCGGATTCTATTTATTTTTTTGCTAGATATAGGATCAGCTTGTCTTATAATTCTATGTTTATATGCCATATTTAAGGAACTTTAATAGTTATGAATTTTTTAAGTAAATGACTGCAAAAGTAACAAAATCAGGAGGAATCGTCTATCGCTGCAGAAGCCTGAAAGGGTCTATGGAACAGAGTCAGGCAAGCCATTGTGCCCTCGGCGTTTGTCATCCGAGTTCAGCGAGAGCTAAAGGATCAGAGAGAACGGGGATGCAGGTTGAGGCAAATGATATTATCCTACAAATATAGACCCCAAAAACCGAGCCAATCGAAGGAGCCTCGCCAGATTATTTTAGAAATTATATCGGGGTTTTCTTTCTGATAGCTTTATTATATATAAATTAGTATGGCTCATATCGAGCAGCATTTTTCTTGGCAGAAGAATCCTTTTGTTTGTGAATTTTATCTTTCTTCTTTTTTACTTTGTTCTTTTCATTATTATGCTTTTTTTCTTTCTTTGTTTTCACTTGCTCCCATTGCCCATCTCCCTCAACTTGTTTCTCTTCGTCATCAACAACAATGTCTTCAGTAGTAGTTTCTTCTTTTTCTTCAACACCCCATGTCTCTGCAGGTGCGGAAAATTTGGTGTTATTGTCGGGCTTCCATACCTTGACAATTCCATCTTCTCCTCCAGTATAAACACATTGTGATTGGGCACTGATATGAACTGCTCGCACAATCTCTTCTCCGTGGCCACCTTGTAAGGATAAAGCGCCCAATAGGTCTACCTTACCAGAATTAACATCGAATGGTAGTAATCTAAATTCTGAATTTTCCTCACTATTAGATCCAATGCCTATATAACCCTGAGATAGTAATAAATCTGCTACATACTGACATGCCCAATTGGTTCGAACATCCCCGAAATCATTGGGCTTAGGATCCGGCAAATCGCTATCTGGATCAGCCAAGGTATAAATAGCTAATGTCTCCATATGTGAAAGGGCCAATATCCGTTTATCAGGTAAAAACCTTGCTTTATGAATTGATGAACCATGGTTAATCACCTGATATACAGCTTCATCTTCATCGGTAATTGCAGTATTATAAATATTAACTAAGCCATCAACTGAGCCAGACAATAGGGCCGTTGGATCTGAGGGATGGAATGAAATATCAGTAACATCATCACTATGCGAATCAATATAGGCGACAGATTGCTTGGAAGTTCGAACATCCCATATAACAACACCAGCATCTGCACTAACAAGTTGGGTACCGACAGCAATCTGGTGGTTAATATTACTATCAATACAGAGCATATCAGCATTGCTTTCTTCTAACTTGAAATAATTTACGATATTCCCACCTGTATTATTGTTCAATCTTAGATCCCATATTTTGAGGCCATCATCTCCACAGGTAGCTATAACATTGTTATCTATCGATGTAACGGCATTGATCGAAGAAGAAGTGTGGCCCTTCACAAATGGTCTACTTATTTCACCAGAACTACCTTTCAAGACAGTAGGATCTAACGGCAAAAGATGCAATGAAGCGCCAGAAGAATCTGTAACTGATGCTACTATACCGTGATCACCGGCAGCAACTAAACCAACTACGTAGGTATCATTGCCAAACGATTTCTGAGCAAACGCTTGGATGTTCATCAAAAAAAAACCCCTTCCTCTATCTATTATTATACTACAAGCCGTTATCCTTACGGAAACTTCCCTATCAAAAATTTCGAAATCGGATATGTTATGTTTAAACTTAACTTTTTTTCAGAATGATCGGCATACCAGTTAGATAACGGACACTCATGCGGCTTATGCTGATGATCAGAGGGTGTCATATCGGCGCTAACGAACTAGTCAGTCTGGTACACTAATATATTTATATATATGAAAATACTGAGCTGAAGAACGAGTTAGTTCAGTAACTTTACTCACTGAGGAGTTATATAGGTCTCGCATCAGGACATACAAAGTTCACCTCCCCTACTGGGACCAGCGGGTTTGGACAGTAACAATAAACTGACCGCAAAAGGTAGCAAACATAACAGCTTGATTCAATATGCAGCAACAGATCGTGAATGTGATTAAAGTCTATGCCTAAAGGTAATCGAACCACAATTGATTAATCTCATTGTAATCAGGGATAAATATTGAATCAGGGCTTCATAACACGACTCTATCCAATCTTCAGGATTTCGGATTTAACAAGGTTGTTCTATGACTAACGTATTACTCTACTTTAAGGTATATCCACACGTGGAATCAGTGGATTATATATATTTCGTTCACCTGTTTCACTGCGACTCTTTTAAAATCCATGCCTCCATTAAGAATGAAAGCATTTTTTCGTTCGACATCTAGTCCGTCTGACTATAAAACAATAAGTAGCGGTTAAGCTAATTAATTAGTGTGCACACGCACGTGATACTGAATTCTGGGCGCGTATACGCTACTAGGTTAAAAAGAAGAAAAAGTGTTCGCGATCAATTTTAAAATCATCATTATCGAAGTAAAAATTAAATTCGTTTCATAGCTTTCGCACCCTAACCCATGTGGTTTTTGGTTATCTTCGAAAACGTTATTGATATATTCACGTCCAATTCTTCTAATGACTGAGCTTAAAAAACTTATTATTTTTCGCTAAGTGAACTGAATATTACTTTATCACGATACCCTTTCTCTAAAAAGAAAAGAAATTGTTTGAATAAACTGGAAGAAGTGAGCCTGTTGGCAGTGTGAGTCGGAGGTTTCCTGCTGTTGTAACACCTCTCTCTGCTCATCTCTCTTTTTTTTTTTTTTTTTTTTTCCTAATTATTAATACCATAGAATTTGTGTATTCATTATTTAGGGGCAAAATGAGTTCTGCAGTGAGTAAGTTTTCAGATTAGATGAGATATTTGAGATTGTATGAGAGATCGAAGTTGCAGGTTGGAATCTGAGTATAGGCTGTATCTTTGTCAAATAGGATAAAGCTCTCCTAGTCTGGACGAGGTAACGGAAGCTTATACGGACTTCTTCTATCTCCTTTTTCATGGCAATTCTAACTTTTTTTTTCTAGACAAATCATCCAAGAGATTCGCTCCCAAAGCAACTTCGAGAGGAACATCAGTACGGACCCAGCAGCGACGTCTTTCAGTTGTTGGACAAGCCCAAGTGGCCGCAGCAGCGGCCGTGGCAGCGGCAAATGCAGCTACCACTAGTGGTTCTAGCTCTATTAGTTCTTCGTCATTTCCGGTTGATGCTCCTGTTGCTTCGATTCGTCCCTCTGTCAATGAGGAGCCTGTGAGATTAAGAGGACTTTCAACCTTGGGTGGTGGTGGAGTAAATAAAAATTTCCAGATGCAGATTAGAGCAATAGAAAGACCTACAAGATCGCCAGAAGTATCATCACCTCATATGTCAACTCCTTCATCTTCTGGCTCTATTACCGGCAGAAAAGGTAGTATGATTTCTCCGATCAGCCGTCCTAAGTTAACCCAACAAGAAAAACTTGTTGATTCTGGTACAGTCAAGGAGACCCCTCCCTTGTCATTAAGACGTGAAGAGACAACTGAGTCTGAATCTTCTGGTTTAAGCCAATTAGCAGGAAATGCGATAACAGTTCCTACCCCGCTTTCGCCTCGCTCTCAACCGATAGAGCTAAAGCAGGCATCAGCTGTAGAAGTGCAAACGCCCGTTGAAAGACGGAAAAGAACAGGTACGGCTACCGAGAGGACAGCGACAATGAAGTCGTTGGAGTCGGGGAATAATATGGCAATGGAAGATACAACTGTGGTTTCTACAGCTAATCGGCTTTCAACTGAATCATCACTACCCTCTGGCCCAAGTTTTCGTACAACTCGATCATCTGCACGTATAAGAGGAGAAGCGGCTGCAGAAACAAGAGGATCACAAATTAATTCCGGTGGGCATAGCGGCGTTTCAACTTCTCATGTATCTACAAGATCTCGTTCACAAATGTTAGACGATGAGCCGGAAGTGCGTCCATCTTCTGCTTCTTCTTCATCATCTTCGAGATCAGCTTCGGCTCGTAATGCTCTTGCAAATCTTCGTACTCTACGAAATCTTCGAGGGAATCGCGGACCTGATCCAAATGCTATTCCCGTTCCACAACAAAAGATCTCCGCCAGAGTATCCAATATTCGCGGGGGTGATAATGATGCTGAGAGGGAGAGAATTGTTGATGTTCATCAGAATGAAATGAGAAGTATGCGTCGTAATGAGGAGGACAAGGAAGATGAGGTTCAGATTCAGGACGTTAGATTGACCCGTCGAGCAGCTGCTGCTTTGGTAGCAAGTAGAACGGCAAACGCTACTCCCTATTCTGTCACAGACACGTTAGAATCGTACCAGCGTATTCCATCATTAGCCAACGGTTTCACAGCCATGAATGCAGGCCGTCGAGGAAGTATTAACAATCCTGCTGCTGCTTCTTCTTCTTTACGGCCAATTGCAGCTCCGAGGCCACCTCCATCTCCAGCGAAGAAGATCGAACGACGAGATAGTAAAGGCAGATTGATAGTGGACCCAGATGATTTACCTAAGTTTGGTCGTGGGTATCGTAAAGTGGAACTTCCGGATAGTGATGAAAAAGCTATTAACATTGAAACTTTTACCATGGCCCAGCTTTGTAAAGATCTGCCAATAGGTAAAAGAAATGAAGACTATGACGATTATGAAAAAGCCAGAAAGAAACGTAAAGATAAACGGGAAATGATTCTTCAGATAAAGAAGCGTGCTAAGCGTGATAATGTTCCCTTTTCAGAAATCCCTGAATTACGCGAGGAAGAGCAACAACGTCTTGAACTATTACGAGAGCAGCAGACTAAAAGCCTACAGGAGTTTCGAGAACCTCAAGCTGGTAGTACCGCCACTCTTCAGCTGAGGTTAAGTGGCGACAGATTAGAATTGGATCTCGGATCGACGGTCGTTGACCGTCATGAAAATAATATTGCTGAGGATGGGGAAGGAAGTGGGAGAGAACGTGAAGTAGCAGAAAATAATAAGTATGAAATTGTTACAAATAGTGCTAGTTTTAGCACTCGTGAGAAACCTGAACGCTGGGATGACGACGAAACTTTTAAGTTCTACCAAGCAATTTCTATGTGGGGGACTGATTTTAATTTAATAGCACATATGTTCCCAGGTCGTAGTCGGCGACAAATTAAGACCAAATTTAAATTGGAGGAACGTCGTAATCCGGCCAAGATTCACCTGGCCATAATAAGGAAGTTGCCAGTTGACTTGATTTCCTATAGTCGTTCAAGCGGCACTCCCTTAAATTCTGTGAAGGATATTGAACAAGAACTGGCCGAATTGCGTTCCAAGCATGACGAAATTATTAAAGCTGAACAAGAGGCGCGCGAAAAGGCTCATGAGGAAGATGTGGCTAAAGCCGAGCGACAAGAAACAGAGCGTTTTGGCAGACCGATCAAAGAAGATCAGCGGGAAAGTGAAGAAATTATTGGAGAAGTTAATCAAGTCAAAAGAGAATAGAAAGTACTTTCTAGGTATCAGGTTTTATATTTATTTATTAATTTAATCACTTAATTATTACAGTGAATGTTGATGGCGGTTGAGTCTTAGTCTCATTATTACTGGAGCTCTTCCTGTTTCCGTACTCTAGTTAGATGACGGCGATAGGTCGGGGCTTAAGACTGGACTCTGGCAAGCAATGGTAGATATCCCGGCCTCCATATACGCAACAATTGCCCAGGTGCAAGCAGTATCATTAATTATGGTGTGTCATCGTTGTGACTGTCATTATCGTTATAGTTATCGCTAGTTATCTTCATCGCTGTCGCTACGGTTATCATTATCATTATCATTATGACTATTGTTGTCATTTATTATTATTCCTTTGAAGACTCTGTTAAAAGTGACTTTTCGTATCAGTCACATTGTCATAAAACTCGAATTTTCGTAAAAACCAAGAATTTGGATCAGAACTGACTTCAAGAACAATTCTTTCAATCTCGTTGTATTGGATAGATTGAGAAGGCTGGTACAAGTGATTCAGTGGGGGATTTGACATATCATTAACAGATGGAAGAGAAAGTGAAACAGAACTCACATAGCTAATCGGCTCCAAGTTTATGCAGGGTGTTGACGTAGTGGGTGGTTTGGCAGATATGGAGTTGTTTGGATTCATCTGTGGAGATTTGTCAGAAGTTCTATGACTAGTTAGATTTAGCTGCGAAGATTGACAAGCAGTCAGAATCGTTGTGTCAGCCTCATAAGAGCCTCCGGTAGGTGGTGCTTCGTTCAATTGTGTTAAAATGGCGAAATTGGCAACACTATCATCCTCAGATCCAGCAGATGACAGAAAATCTGGATATGCTCGAAGAATGCCTCTGCCAAAAGATTTCGTCTCAAGCTGGCCCTTACGTTGTCTTTTCCCACTTCCGAATAGAGGCAAATTCTGATCATTGCTTTCATGATTCGATTCAATAGGTTTAATCAGATCCCGCATTTCATTGTCAGCTACAAATATGTTTCTAGAACAAAGATCCCCAAAAGCTGATTTCATAGAAAACCCGTCCCTATAATAATCCGGCTTCTGTACTATGGGGTAAACGGTTAACGGTCGGAAGAGACTAACTAGAAGACGAACCTCCTGAAAAGAAGAATGACAGGAGAATGGAAATCCAATTTCTCCAGGCAGCCGAGAACCTGGTTGTTTCCCTTGTAGATAAACACGGTTTCTGTAAACAGATATCACTTCCTCTCGACCCTTCACCTTAGTATTATTGACTTCTTGTAATTGATCAACTTCATTATCATTTTCAAAATCAATCGATTCAATGATATTCAAACAGATATCATCGATAACATCCGATTTCAACGATTTATTAAGTGATTCTAAAAACTCCCAGCTATAATTTGTTGTCGCCCGTATGAGTACTTTCTCAGCTCTGTTATGACATGGACAGTTCGATCGTATTCCACAAGCATGGAATCGAGTTTCACGGGGATTCAAAGTTAGGCATGAAAAGTATAATCGGCCCATTGGATAGTCATCGCATGAGGTGGAAGTCTTTTTCGATTCTCCTATCGACCGATATAATTCAAAAAGATAAGCGTCCACGTGAATCTTTGTTCGCAAAACTCGGGCCAATTCTAACCATGCTCGTTCATATCCTAACGTGCGATTTACCAAGATAAACGTTGTAGTGTCTGAATACCTTTTAACCAAGTTTAGTAAATATTTGATTCCATCTGAATTAGACGGAAGATCAATATAGGGTTTATCTTGTCCTCGATAAGAGAAAGTAGTGTCTGCATAAATACAATCAAAAGTTCGGAATCCATAAGTATAGGGTGATAGGAAAGGGTTATTCCGTAAAGAATTCACAAACCACTGTTCGGCTCGCATGTCTCCAGTATACAAAACTGCTTTTCCGCTCTGATCCTCGATAAGGAACATGACAGATCCAGGGCAATGATTGGCCTAAGAAAATCATATTATGGTTAGATAAAAGTTATCGCCGTTCGTCCTGGAAGGATAATATACGGCGGGATTCATCCCCAGCACACCTGGAGAAAAGATCCTAACAGAGATCCTTGCTGGACATATCCTGCTCCTAGAAACTTTAATTAGGTACAAACTCGCTATTAGCAGAATCCTCTGAATCTAACTTACATCAATTAAGGTAACTTGAATGTCAACATTAGGATAGACCGAAAGTATGTTGGGGCTATTCATTGGTAATGTTCGCTGGAAGTTAATATATATAAGCGATGAACAGAAACTGTCTGTCTCTGGACGGTGAAAGTCGCTCGATCGCTAGTTGCAATTGAGAGCTAGTGCTTGAAATTCGGCATTCTGTGATGCTGCAAGGGGTAACAAGAGTTGGGTGAATAGGCCGAACCGTTAGACACCTCATTCACTACAAGTTACAGATCACATACAACGAGATTATATTCGAATAGGTGACGGAATTTGGTTATCACTTCTCCATTTCTATCCCTCCATTGTTCCTCCTTGATTCGTAGGTTGAAAAGTAACTAGGAACTAGTTAGTTTATAAAAGTGTGAGATTCGAAATCCGGATTAAATAAGGAAAAGTAGAAGATGTGTAGCTAGTGTCATCCTCACTAGCCACGATATATTAACAAATCCTAGCTGGCCTTAGTTCAGTTCTCCCTTCCCCCGTCTGAACTCACGGGCAGATGCAAATTAGAATATATCTCTCACTCACATTTTTCGTAGCCTGTGAACAATATATACTAGGCCCATTGTAATTATGACTTTCTAATCCTTTGAGATGATCCACATGGACATGAGATAACAAACAGATTCTCGGCCCGTTATCCGGCAATGGGCTGAAATGGTCAACTAGTAAATTAGTAAGAGTTTAGTAGCTTTAGAGATATACATCAACGATACCAAATCATTTTTTGGCTTCAATCAGCTGCTCAGATGAGGCTCTGGCAACTGGCATACTGGTTCCCAAAGCCCGTTCTCTCTGGTTATGATTGGTATATGAAATAGTGGGCAGATAACATGGCGCGTCTTCCAAAATATGGATACTCCGGAGTCATTCATTTCTACTTACTTTGAACTCCTGGGAATTCTTTTATAACTCCGTTAAAAGTAGACATCGTCTTCTCTTGCCTTACCTATATATATACGTACATTACGAACGAAGAGCAAATGTAAGCTGGAGATCGATTGATATATATTTGTTGATGGTCGCGTGAAAATAGACGCGCCGCGTTGGCGTTCTCCCTAGCCCTGAAAACTGAAACGGAGGTAAGTAAACCAATATTATGAGTATTTTAACTTCATGGCGGGGGGGACGGTCCCAGCTACAGGAGGCAAAACTAGAATCTGGATGCGCCAATGCTCGGTTTTTCCCGAGTTAATTTCACATAGTAAATAACACATTTATACTATAATAGTCGTTGAAATTAAAACGACGAGTTTGTCTTATCCAAAATGAATTTCAATGGTCAATCTTATATGACCCAGCCTTAGATGACCATACTAACTTTTGATGGATGTTGCCGAAGCCGCGTGAAAGCTAATCAAACGCCGCATGCGGCTTGCATGCCTATATCACCACTATACATGTATCCTTTTCTCATCTCGTGCAAATTGTGATCCCTTAAGGTGATGTGGTCAGGATGAGGAAAAAGTCCTCGTTTCATGTTAGAAGTTTGTCTTCTTCACTTATAGAATATACGGTTTCAGATGTGCAGCCTGATGGTTCACAATTACGTCGGTATTTAGGACAATCAAGTTTTATCCTCGTGAAAGTTATTCTGATTCTGATCAGCGTCTGGACGTTTCAATCGAGTGATCATAGATACCAACCTATGGTATTATCTGGATTGTTAAAGCTCAATGAAAAAAGTAGTAGTTCTCTAGACGTGGTATTTGGAAGAAGTCAAACGAACCTTATTCCTTTGTTACTGGTTTGGGCTTTCAGACTATTCAGCATATATTTTCTACTTCTCCGACCATACCGGACAGAGTCCTTCATCGTTCTACAATCATTTGGTGTTCAAGTATCTTCCACGGGTCAGCTCTATTTCATAGGTGGGTTCACCAGATTTATTCCCAAATCAGATATTCTTGAAGTTGTAATTCAGGAGTCATTTATTGGATTTGAAATTCGTCATGTACTGGTGATTATGCTGCGTGGAGAAGGAAAACTACAAGTTGTGTTTCCTTCACTCCTGCCTAGACTGGACGTGGTCGAGGAAGTTTGGCGTGGATCTCGAAAGTGTCTGTATAGAGATGAAGGAGTTGATTAATGTCTCACTGGGTTCTTTCACCTCTTAGCTTTCCCCAGGTTCCGTAGAACATTCTCAATGTTTCAATGTTAGGCTTGGAACCTGCCTCCTCGTAATATGACTGGAGACAAGCCTGTCTATCTGGCCTTCGCCTCAGACTTTTTTGTCTGAGCAAGAGATCCTCAGTTCCTTGTTTTCGTTTCGAAACAACTGTAAGCATGTAGTATGGTTCTTCAGTCTAGGCCCGTCCGGACTGTCGACGTTTCTCGGTATTTTGTTCTGCTCATGCTCATCAGTCGTGCTTTGTTCTGTATTTGTTAACTCGAAGTTTATTGGCGTGAATCGCGGCTTTATCGATCTACATCCATAATTCTCGAGTTTATTGCATCAGCCAGATCTCAGAGTTATAAACCGCAGAGACACCTTTAAAAAGTATTTATTTATATGTATATAAATCGATCTGTATGTAACACTAATGTGCAAAATAGAACTGTCAAAACAAAAAGTCCCTGCAGGCAGGTATCGTATAGCAGCCGGGAGGAGATATATGTCTATGCGAGCTTCAACTCCCGTTCATTCATTACTTGGAGCTTTACTTTCAACTATGACCTTGTGCATTTGCTGGGGTAGACACTAATAAAGAAATTCTGTGGAAGGGCAGCCGACCGAATCAGGAGCCGTGAATAACAAAAGTCACGATCAATGCTCAAATAAAGAACCACTCTCGAAATACAAATTTAAAAAAGTAGTCGACAATATTAAACCTGTACTAGACAGCCCAACAAGTTACTGCGATCCGGTCGCCATGCTCAGGGCAAGTGCTCCTCTGCTGGATTGCTCCACTCAAGTTTGGCACTCGGCTTAAAGCGATCGAGCACGAAGATTACTCATTCGACTCAAATCACTAACCCCAGGATTCGAAACGGACAGCCACAAGTCCTGCAAATTATGCAGAAGGCAGCCTTATTCAGAATATACCACTCCCACCTAAAGCCATTACAGCATGAGAAGTTGTATTTCAATTCGTTATAAAGATATTCCAAACGTCACGTGCATATCACGTGTGCGAATTCAAATTTCGATCGAGATCTGGCTTGGCTGGTGTACTCTACTTAAAATAGACAATAAATGATAATCAATCAATCGATTTTATTTTAGATTGTTTTCAAACTTGAGTCTCGAGATATGACCCACATCTTTTTCCCATTGGGGTGTTCAGTACAGTAATAGTGAGGTAGCAGTCTTCTTAAGCATGTAGGAACTAAGAATATTCATGTATTTGAATTTAGATGTCGCTAGTACACGATACTTCAGACAATCAATGATAACCCATTGATCAATTCGGTATCGAACTCGGTATCGAACTCGCCGGTGGTGACAATTAAGGATGTTATTACGTATCGGTCTGAGGCATAATTGTCCAGAGTTTGGATCGCCGTATTATAATTGAGTAATAATCCTTCTCTCGTCCCATCGCGCTGCTCAGTAACTTTGAATATATCTGTTTAGACTTGATACGAGGAATTTGAATAATCTAAGAATCCAGTTGAA
>JAKTRU010000035.1:0-173559 GCA_030579875.1 Sugiyamaella paludigena
ATATCTAGAAAGATATTCTTCTGGAGATAATACTTTAAGTAGGTATCTGTCCCTAGCAAGATACATACGTTTCCGAGGATGAAACCTAACGTTAGAATTTAGGCTGTTTGTTTAGTTGTGATCCAAAAATATAGGTAAGTCCGCCAATAATAAGTTCTAGGGTCAAGAAAAGTCGGAACCATTCAATCCACTTCCACCTCATTCGTGAACTTATTTTATTAGAACACTCAGTGATTAATATTTATCTATATTGACGATTTGTTGATGGTTACATCTCTTCTACACTGAGAGTCATAAACACCCAAAAAAATGATTACCACCACCTTAAACATGGTTTGCTGATTATACTCATGAGCTTTCCCATTCAAGCCTCTTGGTCCTATTTTGACCCTGATATAGTTTATTTCTTTTCTCGTTTCGTTAAATCCGCTCGTACTGATAGTAGTTCATTCACTAACCATAATATTAGAGTCTAATTAATTACGACTCCTCGATTCAATACATCACGTGATATAATATTAAGGTCGATCATAAATATACGTCGTCGACGTGCACAATGAATTTGCCACAATCGAAACCAAATAACTCCAGAGGTCAATTGTGGTACAAGATGAAAGAGCATCAAAATTATAAACCAAAAGCTGAAAAGTTCCACACCGAAAACAACGTCTTCCCGCCCATTACGGAAGAACGTCGAATCCAGATTAATAATGCCTTTGATAATGAATTAAACCACAAAGTCTCCTACGGTGGACGGAAATTGACTTTGAGAAAGGCAATTGAGGAGGATGCAGGAATCCCAGAAGCAATTATTAGTCTGAGATGGCGCTTAGATAGATTGGGGGTCACCTCTTCGTCAGATTATTTTAAAAAGGTTGTAAATAATTATAAAGACAGGATAATGATTTTTCAGCATTTGGAGTGTTTGCTTGTTACGGATGCGGGCCGACTGGTAAGAAAACTTATCTTGGAAAGGAGGAAACAAGTTAAGGTTCTTTTCAGGGGTTGTATAGATTTAGAATTATACAATCTTGATATGGGGTTGGCAATTAGTTCATGTCTCAAGTCTGTTATTGCTGAGGGTCGCTCTAATATCGATATACTTCGAGAGATCTGCCTTCTCGCATACCTCCATTCACCTTCATTGGTTGTGCCTCAACTTGATGTCAGATTCGGCGCCCATAAGTTTGGAAATAATACTGCTGAAACGACTGAGCCAACCGGTTCCAACTTTAGCGGAAGAAATACAAATATTACTGGGGGGTCATCATGTAAAGGTGATACATGGGAATCCTGTAATCGCATTTTGGTTAAAGATGTTGCATCCGCGGGAATGATCAAAAATTATGAAAGAGTTTATGAAAAATTATTTGGGCAAATTTCAGATGGTTTAGCTAATAAATTTGCCCAAGGAATGAAATGCCTTCATTTTAAGAACGATAGATGGTCATGGACTTGCTGGGAAAACACAACTAAAAGTAAAGATTATGAAGAGCGAGTAATTAATTTCTTGAAACAAGTTTTGGAAGAAATCCAGCATTTTATAGATAACCATCGGATATTGGGCCTTAGCAAATTCAAGGATCTCACCATACTAGGAAGAGGTAATAAGACCTGTGATGACTCAAAAAGAACCATAAAGATTGATGGCTATTTGGGCTTTAAGGAGTCGCCGAACGCAAATTATTACTTGAGGGACGTACTTCTTCCCATTGAAATAAAATCCTCCGACAGGCAAAAGGAGGATGTTTGGGAGTCTGTCCTGAAGTACGTCCTGGAATTATTTGCGCAGTCAGGACGTTCGTATGTGATTGCTATGACAGTAACGGGACGTTACGTTTCGTTTTACTTGTTTGACAGGTGTAGAGCATATAGGACTCTGTCATACAATTTCATAGAGAATCCATTTCGGCTACTTAAAGCGCTTATAGCATTCGTTTCTGGTGACTTAGAGTGGTATGGATGTGATGATGCATTCAAAAATGGTGTCATTAGAATGAACAACCGGGACTTGAATGTTTCCCGAATATTTTCCCAATCTGTCATTCATGGCAGAGGTACCGCTGTGTACCAAACCAAATATGATGGTAAGGATAGCGTTGTTAAAGATTATTGGCCAGTTTTGGGTGAAGAAAAGAAGGAAAGTGATATTTACTTAGAACTTGATAAGCACAAAATACCTGGTATACCAAGTATGGTTTTTTGTGGGCCGGTTTTGTTAAATGGTCGAAAAGAAGTCACTTGGATGCCGCCACACGGGCATCAGTCGGATTCGGATGCCGAATTCTCCGTTGTGCAAGATATTCCTATGGTTCCCTTGAAAGTGCAAAGAGTCCATTATAGGATTGTTCTAGACCAACTAGGAAAACATATATCGGAGTTAACAAATCTTTCAGAAATATTTTCTTGTTTAGCAGATATTGTTAGGGCACATCGGGAGTTATATATGCGTTCGCATATTATCCATGGCGATATTTCTCCATATAATCTACTCTATACGACAGAAAACGTTACGGGAAGAAAACGTGGACTCCTTGTCGACTTCGATCATGCGATTCGAGTGGAAGGCAGAGGCCGTGTGCTTCGTCCATATGGGACTGGTACTTATCCATACATTGCCGGGGGGTTGTTGCGGCAAGATTGCTGGATGGATCACCGTTTCTATCACGACATAGAATCCCTATCTTGGGTTCTTCTTGAAATGGTCATTAAGAATGAACATAGATCGAAACGTGTAGCTCCTAAGGATCTTATGGAAAGAAAAGTGGAATTCTTATATCAACCAGAAACTTTTCTGGAAGGTAAGATTCTTGATGAGTTTCAACCTTCTACAAAGTACTTAATCTCCTTGGCCACAACAATTGATACCTGCAAGTATGATCCACCTCTTGAAGAAGCATCTCAAAAGGCATTTTATGAGTCAATCATAAAAATCCTCCATGATGCTTCTAATGATAGGGAAATACAAAAGTGTTTGGCACCAATTGATTCTACTCAAAGTAAAAAGAGACAGTGTACTGGTTCTTAGGAAAGATCGGATATCTCGTGAAGAGTTTTCAATAATGCGTAATGAGGATGAGACCAGGTCGGAGAGGAATTCAAATCAATATGGTTAGAGATAACTTTCGATATCAATAAGAAACTGAAACTGGCAAAAGACTATCAAAGCTATTTAATTGCATCCCAACGTAATGAACCAATTCTGATTTTCTGTCTATATCCGTTGACCAGATTCCAAGTAACATATCAAGTGAGGTTCTAATAAACAATATCACTTGCTTCCTACGACAGCTGTGTTACGTTCCGAGATGCCTGGGGTATCGCCTCAGATATTAACAGATGAGAATCTATTTCCGTCTAGCTTTTGTCGACAAATTGCCAGCTTAGACCCTTGGCTACTAATCTTGAATCGGTACACAGCCTCAGTGACTCAATCAATGATCGAAATCACCAGATGTTATAACCACACTTGAGAATTGTCATTTTCCCCCGTTCCGGCGTCTGAGGTTTAGCCCATACCCCTTTGTTTACTCGGTTCACCGGTCCATCGGCGATTAAGACTTCAACAATAACAAAAGTAATCATCTAAAACCTCTATATTTTGTCTTAGCCAGAAACAATCTTTTTGCCATTTTATAGTTTTGGTAGAATTTAGTGCCTGAATGATTCCGATACTGCTTTTTGGACGTCTTTCTACTGCCTATCAGAGCCCGCGAAAAACATTTCGGATTACGGTTAAATTGGTCTGAAGTCATTTATGAGCTTCTATATTATCGAGAAGTCACGAAAACCTGTCACTATATTTTCGATTCCCTGACAATGATTTTCGAAAAATGATAGCTCCCTCAAAGAAAAGTTCTGCTATATTTTCAAATAATTGTCAAATGATTTTATCGTTCTTGATGACCTGGTAAAACCGCTGATGTATTGTGAGTTGGATATGCCGGGTTGTATTAGCATATTGATGACCAGCACTGGACGCGACATTCAGCCCATCTCCAGGAGCCTGAGATTCTGCTGAGACCATAAGTCGGGACCATAGAGATAATTTACCAACCGTTAAGTCAAAGTTAAGGAAGAATCTTAGGCGTAATTGTGTATCTTAGAACTCCAGACCACTAATATTTTGCTCTTCAGCTAAAGATTCGATTTGGCTTGCAAACCTGTCAATTATCTTGAAACGGGTCTCCCCTTCTTACTTCTTAGTAGATTACTCCTTGTAGAATTGATTCATCTTCCATTATTCCCGCTTATCCCCGCAAAAGATCGCTTACACAGTGTACCCCACATGAATACACCAGTTAGAAAAAGGCGGCAGATTGTCGGTTAATTGACAGACCGCTCTTCCCCCTGTGCCCCCCACGAAACCGGTTTCGTGGGGGAACCCCATCGACCTCGAGAATTTCATGATCTGATATATACAGAGTGGGGTAACTAAGGTGGGGATCATATATAAAGGACATGCCGGGATTTCTATATTTATACAGTCATTTAATTGTATTTTCTAATAAGATATATACTAGGGTGCTAATAACAGTTGAAAATAATTAAAATGACTAGAATCACTGGCTATAAAGTAAGGGATATTAGGTTTCCAACATCTTTAGATAAAACCGGATCTGATGCCATGAATGAAGCAGGTGATTATTCGGCTGCTTATATTATTCTGGAAACAGATACTCCTAATCTTGAAGGTCATGGTATGACTTTTACAATTGGAAGAGGAAATGATATTGTTGCTTATGCTATTCAGTATTTTGGAGAAAAAATAAAAGGTAAAACTTTGGGAGAGTTAACATCAGATATTGGAGCAACCTGGAGATCCTTAGTAGCTGATTCACAATTGAGATGGATCGGTCCTGAAAAAGGTGTAATTCATTTAGCATTAGGTTCCACTGTTAACGCTATTTGGGATTTATGGGCTAAGTCTGAAGGTAAACCATTATGGAAATTAGTTGCTGATTTTACCCCTGAACAATATGTAGCAGCAATTGATTTCCGTTATCTTACTGATGCTTTGACGCCCGAGGAGGCTTTAGAAATTCTGAAGAAATCTGCTCAAGAAGGTAAAGAAAATAGAATCAAAGATACTTTGAATAATAAAGCTGTACCTACTTATACTACTTCAGCAGGTTGGCTTGGATACAGTGATGATAAAATGAGGACTTTACTTCGACAATCTATTAAAGAAGGTTATAAGCATTTTAAATTAAAAGTTGGAGGAAATGTAGAGAATGACAAGCGGCGATTAAGAATCGCTCGTGAAGAAATTGGTCCTGATGCTGTTCTGATGATTGATGCCAATCAGATATGGTCTGTTCCTGAAGCTATTGAGTACGTAAAAGAATTAAAGGACTATAAACCATATTTTATTGAAGAACCTACATCTCCTGATGACATTCTAGGTCACTTAGCAGTTAAAAATGCCCTTAAACCGTATGGAATTAAAGTCGCTACTGGTGAAATGTGTCAAAACAGAGTTATTTGGAAGCAATTACTTGCTTCTGGAGCAATTGACATTGCTCAGATTGATTCTTGTCGTCTTGGTGGCGTTAATGAAGTACTTGCTGTGCTTTTATTAGCCAAGAAATTCAATGTTCCTATTGTTCCTCATTCTGGTGGCGTAGGATTGCCTGAATATACGCAGCATATTTCTACAATCGATTATATCTGTGTATCTGGAAAGCTTTCTTTATTAGAATATGTTGATCATTTACATGAACATTTCGAACATCCGTCTAAAGTTAAAGATGGGTATATTGTCACACCTTTAGAACCTGGTTATTCAGTTCAAGTCAAGCCTTCCGCGTGGGAGGATTATGGTTTTCCAAATGGTAATTGGTGGCAATCTTCTGCTGCCGAAGGAATTTCGAACAGAGTAGTTTTGAATAAGCCTTAAAAAATATAGTACAGTAATATATATTCCTCCCTCCTTTTTTTTGTCTCCGACGTCCGGGGGCCTAGCTCGAATACCCCACATCCAAACTCGTTAGTGGCCTGTTTAGTTAATTATTCGTCCTGCTCGCATATAGGGCTCTTGTAAACATCGAAAAGCTGATTGAAAGGCAAAATTAACTTTATCGAGTGTGGCCGATATCAGTTTGAAATGGATTGGGTTTACATCATTATTATGTATTGAAATGTGTAACCTTAAGTTGACTTTCGCATCTTATGGACAGCACATCTCTTAATTCATCATGTATTGTTGTCGTCGATGGCCCTGGCTATCTAACTAAAGATAATTCGCAATGTCGAGTAATGCAGCCATCGTCTGATAGAAATCACATCAATCAATTCCTAATAACATATAAAGTAGTCGTGGACATGGCCGTCAGTGTTGAAGAAATTGGATCGATAAGATAACACAACTCTACCTAAACACCAACTTCGGTGATCTGCGGAGGTTCACTATTGCTGATCGCATCTCTATATTTTTAGTTCATGTTAGAATTGCTTTTTGCACTATTTTAAGTTGCAGCTCATTTCCTAATTAGTTAAAAATGGAATTCCTCAAGAATAACTAACTTATAATTTGCATAAAATTTACTTAAGATATAAGTTATTTAAGGGCTAACTTTCGACAATGAAAATTTTTGGTGAAATTAGATCAACTGCCAATCGAGTTGAATAACCTGGGTTTTCTAGTTGTCAGTTGTTAAGTTACGGTGGTTAATTAGGATGTTATGTACCCATGAGCAAAGTCAATTAAATTAACGCGGCATGAAGGGTAAAGTTAACGTTAACCAAATTATGAATTAAAAAAAAATTCCTTGCAACCTAACTTAGCGGTTAAAGTAAATGTCAATCACTTATAAATAACTTAACCGTTAATGGTTGGTCTGTTAACGTTACTTAATGTTATGTCTATATACCATTTTCTTTAAAAAGATGTCATATAATGAATCAGTACTACTTACTCAAAATAATACTGTGCCCAATAGCAATAGTCGTATTCAAAGTCAGTAGTAACTTAGTAGTCAAATAGGTAGCAACTATGACGATCAAAGAGCCAATCAAAAAGAGAGCATCAAAGAGCAACCAGCGCAACAATATGTATTGTAACTACCAATACCTGTTCCAGCAACTTAAGAAAAACAGCAACCTTATATGCAGCCACACTAGCGAAGGTAAGAACGAGATTTCAGTTATGCACTATGGTAATAATTCTGTATGGACTTAATATCGAGCGAAGCGAGCAACGGGGTCTGTGACAGAGCCCACACGCCAGAGGCAGTACGAACCATTCGGAGCCTGTCGCCGTCAGAAACTGATTCAACTAGGAAAGTGGAACATGTATCTTCGGAGACCATTCCCGAGCGATTCTTTAGGCACGCAGCCTTTGATACGGCTGAAAGAGATTTGATTAGGGTAATTTGCTAAATATAGAAACTGACCCTTGCGATGGACACATAATCATTCCCCCCCTCTATTTTCTCCACCCCCTCCCCCCCCACACTTTTCAATAGGCAATAGGTACCTCGAAATACTTCGACCTGTCAACTTCTTATAAAACATTTTCTTTATACTTGTTCTTTTTATATAAGTTGGGGAGGATTTTTTTTATTTTTATTTCTGGTGTTTATAAGTTGTGAAGAATTATATTAAGACTATCAGCTTTTTTTTCACACTCAAAAACGTCTCTGACTTGAAATACCACGTCAACATGTCTTATCCTCATCTCCTTTCAACTCCAATTGCTAAAAAAGTAGATTCAATCTATCGTAATAGATTACCTTTATTTGTTCAGGAGGGTCAATATAAAAATCATAGTTTGCCTGCTGTTTATGATTTGGAAAGAATTCATGATAAAGATTCAGTTGTAATTGATGTTTATTCTGTACCAGGTACGGAAAGACCTCATTTTCAAGTAGCAACTGCTGATCAATCTAAATTTCGTCAAGCTCAAAAAGGTGATAGATTTGGTCCGTCTTGGACAACTCATTGGTTCCGTATTGCAGTGAAAATTCCATCTGAATGGAAAAAATCGTCATCTAATGTTATTTTTCATTGGGATTGTGGTAATGAAGGATTGGTTTTTTCAGAAAATGGAATTCCTTTAATTGGTTTATCTGGTGAAGAAAGAAGAGAATGGATCATACCTAGTGATTGGGTCAAAGATGGCAAATGGCATACTTTTTACATTGAAACAAGTTGTAATGCTATGTTTGGAAATGCTGATCCTCATGATAACATTCAACCTCCTACTGATGATAGGTATTATCAATTAGAAACCGCCGATTTGGTATTACCAAATGAAGATGCGAGAGCTTTAAGACATGATTATAATGTTATTGCTGATTGTGCTCAAAATTTACCAGAAAATTCTTGGCAAAAACATCGAGCATTAGAAGTTGCTAATTCGATTATCGATAGTTTTGATGAATCAGACGTAAATAGTTTAAAGAAATGTCGAGAGATTGCCAAAACTTTTATTGGTGAAAATATCGATTCCGTGGATGTATTTGGTGGTGTTAAGCCTCCTTCCAGTGGTGATGGTATCATTATGGGCCTTGGTCATTGTCATATTGATACTGCTTGGTTATGGCCTTATGCGGAAACCCGTCGTAAAATTGGTAGATCTTGGGCAAGTCAAATTGATCTCATTGAAAGATACCCAGAATATAATTTCGTTTGTTCTCAAGCTGTTCAATACCAATGGTTAAAAGAAGATTACCCAGACTTATTTGAAAAAATAAAAAAATTAACAAAAGCTGGCAGATTTATTCCTATTGGTGGTTCATGGGTAGAAAGCGATACTAATATGCCATCGGGTGAAGCTATTGCTAGACAATTTTTATATGGACAACGATTCTTTCAAGACAATTTTGACGGTCTTCGTTGTAATACTTTTTGGTTACCCGATACTTTTGGTTATAGTGCACAAATTCCTCAGTTATGCCGTGGCGCTGGTCTACAGCGATTTTTAACTCAAAAACTTAGTTGGAATAATATAAATAAATTCCCCAATACTACTTTTAATTGGGTTGCTTTAGATGGTAGTCAGGTCTTATGCCATATGCCTCCTGCTGATACTTATAATTCGAATTGCTCAGTATCTGAACTTAATCTATCTGTTAGTAATAATAAAAATAGAGGTATTTCGGAAACTTCTTTGTTATTATTTGGTTATGGTGATGGTGGTGGTGGTCCTACTGTTGATATGTTAGAAAGAATGCGTCGTAATAGAGGTGTTTCTGATACTGTTGGTGAAATTCCAAGGGTTCAAATGCATGGAAATGTCGACGATTTTTTCAAACAGGTTGAGAACAAGACTAATAATGGTGAAAAATTAGTTTCTTGGGTTGGTGAATTATATTTTGAATTCCATAGAGGTACTTATACTTCACAAGCAAATACTAAGAATAACAATCGATCAACCGAAGTTTTACTTCATGATGTTGAGTTTGCTTCTACTCTGGCATCATCTCTTAATAATAATTATCAATATCCTAAGAAGGAGATTGATGAATTATGGCAACTTATTTTATTGAATCAATTCCATGATGTTTTACCTGGTTCTTCTATTGAGATGGTGTATAAGGATGTTGATGATATTTATAACCATGTTAATATCCTTGGCCAGGAACTTCTTCACAAAGCAATATCCGCCTCTGGAGTCAAAATTAATTCTACTGGTGGTGATGTTGTTGCTTTAAACACTCTTCCTTGGCCAAGGTCTGAAGTTATCAAAGTAAATAACGACTTTAAGCTTCTTGCAAACGATGGAATTAATTCTTTGGCTACGCCTATTGATACTCCTACTTCCTTTGCATCGATTAAAGAAGTTAAGAAAGATTCAGTCTATATCCTTGAAAATTCAAAACTCCGCGCAACTATTACTGACGGTTTGTTAACTAGTTTGATCGATTTAGAACAGTCTCGTGAAATTATTTGCGAAGGAGGTCAAGGAAACCAATTTGTTCTATTTGAAGATCAACCTTTGAATTGGCAAGGTTGGGATACTGAAGTTTATTCATTAAATAAATTTAAAACATTACCTAAGGGAACTACCTCCATCCTCGAAAAGGGACCACTTCGTGTCTCTGTTCAGGTTGAACAACAAATCAGCAAAAATAGTTGGATAAAGACAACAATTTCTCTTGATGCATTTAATAAACTACCGGGTGCCACTGACGTATCTTATCTTGAATACAATTGTGAAGTTGAATGGCGTGAGGCATGTAAATTCTTAAAAGTTGAATTTCCTGTTGATGTTAATAATGATTTCGCTACTTATGACTCAATGTATGGTAGTGTTAAACGTCCCACTCATTATAATACTAATTGGGATGTTGCCAAATTTGAAGTTTGTTGTCATAAATATGCTGATTTATCCGATTTTACTTATGGTGTTACAGTTCTTAATGATTCCAAGTATGGATTTTCTACTCATGGAAATGTCATGCGTCTTAGTTTATTAAGAGCTCCTAAAGCTCCTGACGGCAATGCTGATATGGGTCGTCATAATATCCGGTTCGCTATTTTCGGTCATGCTGGTAGAGTAAATCCTGATGTTGTTCGAATTGCTCATAACTTCAATCATCCTTTACGTGTATTTGGTGTTGACAATGCTGAAAACGCGAAGTTATCGAGCCTTGTTACATTTGATGGACCAGCTAATATTGTAATCAGTGCAATCAAACGTGGTGAAGACGATGAAGATGTAATTAGAAATGCTCTTACTACAAATATTGCATCCAGAAAATCCAGATCTGTCATTGTTCGTGTATTTGATAGTTTGGGAGGAAAATCAAAGGGTTCTCTAGTAACTCAATTGCCTGTTAAAAAGGTTTATAAAACTAATCTTTTAGAAGATGATCAAGAGGAAATTAAACTCTTAACTGAGAATAACCTAGTAAAAGTTCCTATTAGTTTACGAGCTTTTGAAATTTCTACTTATCGCTTTGAACTTGCTTGAAGAAAATATTGAATATAGAATATAAATTTGTTTAACCTCCTCAGATAATCAATATACTTTTTTATAAATACTTGGCGGCTGAGATATAACCCTCAGAAACCGTAGCGTAGCGAGCTCCTCAATCGATGCATCAATGTTTAAGAGAGCAGTCTTTTAAAATCGCATGGTGCCAAACATAAAGCATATTTCAAGTCGTACATCTAGCTGACTCTCATTAGACTGACCTGGTCATACTGGCATAGATATCTCGGGTTAAAAGTAACAAACTGGCAATTTGTCCATTCTTTTTTAGGTGGTGGACTAGTAGTAGGAAAGAGACACGGGTGGTCCCGAGCCTTTCGCTCTCGCTATGGTCAGGTCCGCAATATCAAGACAACGCTGTGTTCTGAAGTACCGTCAAATAATAAACAGACTCTGGAGACTAAGCGAAACGTGGGAGAGAAGAGGGAGAGGGGGGGGGGGTGTTAAATCTTATATTCATATATAGCCTTATTTTCTAGAAATAAATTCATTAGATTCCTCAACAGGGGGGTCATCCTGCTTTTCATTAGTACCATTCATAATGTCAGATGGGTTGGGTGATAACTTATTATCATCATCTTTGAGAAAGATCTGCTCCATTCTTTCTCTTTCTCCAGTTTTGATATTAAACTCAACACCATTATATGCTATAAGATTTGGACTACGTGGTTTGACAAGTGTAGATCGGCGATCAATAGCATCAACAGTAGCCAGGCTAGTGACTTTTTCAACAGCTACCTCTACTGAGTCACCGGTTCCCATAAACATAGCAATTGTACCTGCAACAGCAGGAGATGCCATTGAAGTGCCACTCATAGTCAGGTTCCCATCTCCCAGAAGTGACACACTTGTAACCGAGACACCGCTTGCAAATACAGAAACACAACTACCCCAATTACTAAACGATGCAATTGTATCATAACGATCATCAATGGCACCAACAGTAAGAGCATTTGCAGCACTCGCAGGTGAAGTAATACAAGCTGCACTATTTGTGTTTCCTGCTGCGACTACCATTGGAAGTCCCGAGTCCACGGCGGCATTAACTGCACTATTGAGAACGGTATTAAAAGTAGCACCTAGAGATAAATTAGCAACAGCTTTTCGATTGCCCCGATTTTTTCTATCATTAACTGCATAGTCAATTCCTGCAATTACAGTTGAAAGATTTCCGGTTCCAATTCCTGTAAGAACCTTAACTTCTACGAGATTGACCTTTTTAGCAGCACCAAATGTTTTAGATCCTACTATTCCAGCAACATGTGTTCCTGTAAAGTCAGTTAGAAAAATGTTATAATTTGCTTGGAACTGGTGGCTGACACCAAGGTACTTACCATGGCCATTGAAATCCCCAGAACCTTCACCAGTGAAATCTACGGCTCTTCGAACTCTTCCTTCGAACTCCGGATGCTCAGCATAAATTCCCGTGTCGATAATATAAACATCTACATTTTCTTGACCAACATGAGTATAATAGTAGTCAATTGGGTAAAAGGGAAGTTTTTCCCTTCTGGAGATCCGTGAAAGATGTCTTGGGGCCCGAACTTGAATTTCATCCACCCTAACTTTAATATCTGGGCTTATTGCCGTAACCTTAACTGTTAGAACTCCTACGCCTTGACTACACCACTGCTCACTTTGATCAGATTATATCCGTGTAGAGTTTATCAAACGCAGCGAGAGCTAGGGGGTCCAGGGCTACGCCCCCAGCCGCCGGAGGCAATCCCCGGAGGTCGGGCTACTTACGTGGAGACTATTTCTCAACATACGTAACGAGACTCTGTCAAAATCACCAGAGAAACCTTGGAAGCTACCAAATGAGTAAGTTGAAGTCACCTTCTCATGAATATGAGGATGCTGGTGAAAGAACTTCAATAAATTCGTGTTATTTGAAAGCTGAACAAGGAAATTGGCCACAACATGGTCAATTATTACCACACCAGTAAGAACTACAATATGCAATAAGTTCATTTTAGACATCCAAATCCATATTGATATTTGAAAACTTGAAACTATAAAGGCATTGCCGTTTCTATATATATGAATAGAGTATTCCAGGGTCAACCACGTGATTAAATATATTATACTTATGCGACACAATTACATTAAATCCTAGAAGGAATTGAACTGAGTATAGCCAAAGTACAATACCATAAAGCCAGATTTAGAGAAGCATTGGTTTGTTGTGCATAGGGATTAAAAACGCATAGCATTAGTTGCAATATTGGGTAGAACCAGGGAGAAGACAGTAGAGATCACATCTCTAGTACACGAGTCTCATCATCTTGAGCCATGAGTCTACTGTCTGATGCTCCAGTTAAAGCATTAATGCCAAATTTCGAGATGGTACTTCGGCCACTATTAGAACCAGGTATATTCTCTTTTTCCCGATATATTGGTTTAATGAAAGATTTGCCATATGTATCAGGATTCCAATATGTTAAAATTTTTTGAGACTTTCCTGAAGAAGTATCCTTCTCTTGATCATCAGCATCATTTCCTTCATCTTCATCTTCTATTTCACTAGTATTATCATCTAATGAACCAGTAGATTCAGTCATATAAACCTTGTTTCCTTTTAAATCAATACTAATAACTTTTTTACCTCTACCAGTTCTTTGTAATTGTTGTTCATGCAGTTTTCTTAGCTGTCTCTGTTGACGTTTAAGTTGTTGAGCTTGTTCTAATGGAGATGCCCATTTATTAACTCCTTGAAATGGGGTTTCAAAATCACTGACTTGATCAATAATTTTAGTTCTTTGAGCACTAGTATTTTGAAACTCCAATAAAGTATCCAGACGTTTCTGAGCACTCTCTAATCCAGAAAAAGTTTTCAAACCACCAGAAGAAATGAATTTTCCTACTTCAATTCCTGCTTCTTTTCGTGCTTTTCTACCCATTCCAGCAGTAAGTTGTTCCTTCTCCAGAGTAAGAATTAAATTAATTTGTTGAAGCTCTTCATTACTTATCAAAGGAGTGCCACAAAATGTACAGGGACCAGGTACTTCTTTAGTACAGATTATTTTCCCACAACTGAGACAATTAGGAGCTATTTCTAATAATGGATGTCTAGTTGCCATACAATTACATGACTCTCTCTGTTTGGAAATCACTTGAGAATCCAATTGACATAAAGCAGCATCGATATCAGCCAAAGAATCGACTTTTAATTTCGTTGATGATTGTTTTGAACCACCAGTTGAAGAGGATTCTGATTTTGGAGGTCTATTTTTTTTCTTATTGGCGGTACCAGAGCTACTATCTCCCCATACTCCTTTAGAATATTTAAATTGAGGTCCTGATGGAACACCCAATTCTAGTGGTAATGGGGAAGAGGAATTTGTACGATTTGGAGCAGGAGATGAAGAACGAGAAGAAGTACGTTTATTACTATCACTACCACCAGCACTAGTTTTAGCAGCTCGTCGAATATCACGACTCATACGTAAACATTGGTCTATAATTGGATGTGTATCAGTTCCAAGAATATCCTGAAAAATTAGTTAGCTTATAATCAATCCAAGCCCCGGACAGTCTATTCATACGGACCGACTTCACAGAACAGACTATTATTACTTACCTCAAAAAACATTTTGATCTGAATATGATCAGGTAGATGAATTGCATAATCTATAACTTGTTCAGCATCTTCCAAATCACATTTCAATTGTTTTGCTAGATCATTTGCAATTGAATTAGCCATTGTTATTTTAACAGATCGTTCCAATCCGAAATAAATTAATGAATAAGAAGAAACTTAATGATAAGAAGAGTTCTTGGTGAAACTGGCCTGTCAACTGCCAGATGCAATGTCGACTCACCGAGATCTGGATAAAAGTCCTTTATGAACATAGTTTATAAACCGCATATTTTCTAGTTCACGTGATGACTACCCCCGAGGTACTATAAATTCATGATTTCAAATTACAACTTCTCTTATCATCCTATCTACAACATTATAAAGGCAACAGTTTTAAACGAATAGATTATTGTATTCGTTTGTAAATATTATTTATTTATAATCATTATATATTTATTAAAAATGTCTGATGCAGAACTTTTAGCACAAATAGCTAAAGTTGCTGGTAAGTATTGAGAACAACTAGGGTTTGATCACGAATAGTAGACTAACATTTTATTTACAGGAGCTATAAATAGACATAAGAATGCAAATGATAATAAACCATCCAATACTGATGGAATACGTAAACCTTATTCTAGACCTCAGTTTAATACAGCAGCAAGAGGGGCTAGTAGTGGTTATAGAGGACGTGGCCGAGGAGGGCATAGACAACAGTTAATACAACAAGCACGAACGAATCAATGGAGACGTGAGGGGAATAGTGGAACGACTCCAAATAATAGCCCAGCAAGCTTTGTTGGAGCCAGTGGCAGTCCCACTCCACCTGTAGCACTTTCTAGTGACAAACCACCATCTGGAAATGACAGTGGGATTATTGATATTGGGGGAATAAAATATCGAACGGCAAAACATGGAACCAAATTAATTAGAATTGATTCTCTTCAACAATCTAAGATTTCAACACCTCGTAAAACGACAGTTCAAGGAATTTCTTTCGTTAGGACTAAATCGGGAAATTTACTTCGTAAGACTCGGTATGTACCACTTAAAAGAGCAGAAATGGCGGGTTTAAGCCGCTTTGTTAAGGACTCCTTCATTTTACTCTACTATTTTACTAACACTATTCTTTAGATCCGACAAACATTGTATTCATTTTACACGAACTGGTAATTATAAAACAACTATATAATAGCCATTTGTACTCTACCTTCTGACTTGGGCATGGACCCAGACCCGGATGGTACCACATGTGGTAGAGTATGAATTTTTTAACATTTTTTAACTAACTTACAAACTTCCTTTAGGTGCTTGTTCTAATGGAAAATCATGCCCATATAAACATGAAACCAACCATGTGGCTATTTGCAAGAATTTTCTAACAGATAGATGTAATCGTCAATCATGTACTTTGAGTCATATCCCAACTGCTCATAATTCTCCTTTATGTATACATTTTTTGAACGGAAACTGTAATCGTGAAGCATGTAAATATACCCATATGAGAGTATCTCTTGACGCTCCAGTATGCAGAGATTTCGCAATAGATGGATTTTGTGATGCTGGTGACAAATGTGATAAGAGACATGTCTTTGAATGCCCTGATTTCGAAATGACGGGTAAATGTAATAGACATAAATGTCATTTGAAGCATGTTTTACGTGCCAAGGAAGAAGGTAAATTCCAATCACATCAAGATACCACTGAAACGAGTAATTTACCCATAGATATGAATATTATTCTTAATAATTTGGAAGAACAATTAGAAGAAGATAGTGAAGAAGATGAAGATGATGATGATGAAGAAGAAGACGAAGATGATGATGAAGATGAAGAAGAAGATGATGATGAAGAAGAAGAAGAAGAAGAAGAAGAAGGTTCTGAAGAAGAAGAAGAAGAAGGTTCTGAAGAAGATTCTGATATGGAGAATTGGAACTTCGATCGAAATAAGATCAATTCACAAGAAGATGATAATTCTGAAGAATTAGATTTTATTAAAATATAAAACAAAATAAAAACAGAACTGGTAAAAAAGACAGAACTAAAATATAGAAATAAATTAATGAAAAGTAATAAATCAAGGAAAGAAGACCTCCAGCTGCTGGGCAGCCCAGACCCCTTTGCTCATTTCGCTCAGGCTATTCACTGATTCTTCGAGTGCAAAGAATGTCTACGCCCGAGGCACCCCACCTCCCACATCAAGATCTACGTCGATCAATGCATATGCACGCGGCGCAATCTCATGAACATCTGTCAATCGGAGTGGCCCTTTCGGCCATGGCCCTCAGACCCTAACTCCCGTGGTGCTGGATAAACTCAAATTATGAAATCATCAAATCAATCCAAGTTATGAAATCAATCCAAGTCATAAAATTAACCTCTTGAGTTAGGCCCCCCTCCTGACGCTTAATATCTCCACCTTTCCGCTACTCACCCCCGCATAAATGCCACCGTGTGAAGCACGGCTGAATATTGATTACCCGGCTTATTTCCTTCACGTGAAATAACCTTCCCACATGCATGGCTCTGGCCCTCACTAACGAGGATCTCTCTCTCTGACATTAAATCCTTCTACTTGCTTCCTTCAACAGTTTGAATCTATAGACTTTCCACGTTCCAAGGCTAGAGTAATGATTCCTGTACTTTTTGTAGCGGCTTCGGCTTTATTGAATTCTTTAGTATTTGCTGCTGAAGATGAATTCAAGGCCTATGTTCCTTCATCTGATAATGTTGCAAGTGCTGCTACTGCAGCTGGAGTAGATGCTTTTGCTACTCCAACTTCAACCCCTCAAGGGTGAGTATAGTGTGGAATTGGAATTGGGATTGAATTAGAATGGATGCCCTTATTTGATGACGACCTTTAAGATTTTGTGTTGCCTTTGTCTGGTGGGGGTATTTATTTCTTGTCTCTTTCTCTTCTCGGTTATCAATTTTTCATCTATATTCCTAGGGTGGTGGGAATCTCGACTAACAATGTATTAGAGTGGCTGCATTTTTGACTGGTACTTTCTTACAAGGAGGAGCATCTCAAATTGATGCTGCTACTTGGAATAGTTTGACCATTTTAGGAAGAGTCAAAGCTTATGATTGGAGTAAAGAGTATTTGATCGTATTATCAATTCTCGGTTATGTTGTATTACACTTTGTGGGTCTCAAAGTTAATAAACAGAAAGTTAGTGGTTGGATTGCTAGTCATCGTAAAGTACTTTCATCTCAATTCTATCAAGTTGGAACTAAACGAGTCGTGGATGAAGCTGCCGCTGCTAAGCTTGATAGTATGGCTTTAACTGCATCAGATGGTGCTACAGCTTTTAATACTTATGCAACTGGTCGAGTAAATATCAGACATTTGGTAGCAAAGTTCAGACTTTTGGGCCGTCAAAATTTCATTACTTTGTCTATGGAATATTTCACTGCTATTTTTTTGCAAGGATTCACTCCACGTGATGAAATTGATGTGATCATTACACCCAGTGATCCAGATTCTATTGATCCTTTTGTATTTGCTATTGTTAATAAGGCTGTTATGAGAAGAGCTAGAGATCGAAATTATTACCTATCTCTTACTCGAACTATTGATTCTGCTAAATTGCCACCTTTTTTGACTTTTATGAGTGAAAGTGCCGAGATTAATGATGCTATTTTAGATCTTAATAAGGATCTTCTTAGTGCTTTGGAAGAATCAGAAGATGTTCTTGAGTATATTGCTGTTACTGATCAACAGCAAAATTCTCCTCTGTCACTTAAAGATTTAGATTCTAAACCTCGAATTGTATTATCTCTTAAATTTCCTTCTGATAAGAAACAAGGTGAAGTATCTGCACGAATTTTGGATGCTGCTATTAATTTGGTTGATGTTTTGGTTGCCAAGAAACCTTGGAGACCTGAAGTTGCAAAGAAAATTAAAGCTACTAGAGAAGCTGAATTCAAAAAAGTTTCCAAGGCTCTTGATAATTTGAAAGCAGAAGATTTGGCTCAAAAGAAGGCTGAAGCTAAACGTGATCAAAAGAGTGGATTGAGTCCTGAAGAGCAGAAAAAGGCTGATCAAAAAGCTAAGGACAAGGAAGCTAAAAAATTAAGAAAAAGTCAAATAAGACGTGGATAGATGATGGATATCAAGAAACGATTTCTTTTTTGTAATAAAAATAATTATGACATTACATATTTGTAACATTTATGGCCATTTAAATAGTGTGTATTAATAGAAAAAGATCTTATTCTACTTAACTTTTTTTTTAATTTAATAAATATATATTACATTATTTTATGCTGAACTCTTCAAAACGAGAATAACTGAATCCCCTCTTAAAAACATTTTACTAATAAATCTATCTTTATTTACTGGTTTTCCTTTTTTTCCTTTCGAATTCCTTGGTGTTTCAGTCCACATCTAGAAGTTAGTATTTGGCATTATTCGCCCTTGCTCAGAGCCGTCACACGCTTCGGTGAACGAGAGCAAGGGGGTCTTGGGGGTACTCGGCAGACCCACCATGACTACTTACTTCCTTCACATTCTCAAGAACCATATTAGAATGTCTATCAAAAGCTTTAACTCTCGCTAACAGTTTCTTGTTATTTCTGCAAGATATAAGCACTTGTGTATGATTTTGGACTGCACTTTGTAATAGAGATAAAGGTCCATGATTAAATTCATACTCTTCAAGTTTGGCTAATTCCACATCAGTGAGTTCGGAACGAGGGCGGCCCAAAAGTTCCCTAAAAAGTCATGTTAGTTAAAGAATTGCAGGGTCACGAACGAACCAAGATATAGAAAATACAGGACGAAGGTGTAATAGAATACTTACGACATAATGAAATTGACTAAGATAAACCAAGAAAACAACCTGTTAAGTAACGTTAACCAATTACCAACAACTGATATTTCAATAGAGCTTGAAAATGAACTTTATTTCAATATCAAACTAATATATCAAATTATAATTGACCAGAGAGCACTAAACTATATCGAATTATATCTGACCAGAAATAGTGAAATGAAAATGTCGTGAAGTACCAGAGTTCGTGATGTCAAATTAGTAGTAGCCGTACCAAAATAGCCGTACTTAAAAAGATTTCAGCCGTGCAAAAAAAATATGATCTTCATCAGTTTAAGGCCGAAAAAGTTTCAAGATCTTTCATTTTGCCAGGACAGTTTGTCAGAAAGAAGTTTCAAGATCTTTTATTTGGAAGGAGGTTATAAGGGACAGTTCAGTATTGTCGACC
The DNA here is from genome assembly GCA_030579875.1 of Sugiyamaella paludigena. Lineage (NCBI taxonomy): Eukaryota > Fungi > Ascomycota > Dipodascomycetes > Dipodascales > Trichomonascaceae > Sugiyamaella > Sugiyamaella paludigena. The sequence goes on from JAKTRU010000035.1 coordinate 19,743, forward strand.
GCGTAGAAGTTTTATTCCAGAAGGAGTTACTAGGAACAATTACTATTTGTTCAAGGAGAAGTTTCAAGATTTCATTTAGGAAGAGGAATTTATATTGTGGTTGAATAAAATCGTCTAATCGGTAAGAGGTTTAAAATGACGGTAAGTGTGAATTGTATGCTTAGAGGAGTATATATGAGCTGAGTACAGAGGATGAATAAGCTGCCTACAACCGGATCTGGATTACACTCTGGGAGATCCCTCTGATATAATCTTCCTACACTCCCCCTCAGCCACTACAGCATGAGGGAGAGAAAGCTGTTTGAAATACAAACTGGGACTCTTTCTAACATTTTAGAACACTTCTTCTAGTCTCTCATTATGTATTCCTTCAAGTGCTATTTCCAAAGTAGTATGTAGATCTCAACAACAGGCCACCCATATAGCTCATCAAATAGCCCGAGCAGCTGTGTTATATGGAGCAAGCGAAATTATTGTCTATGATGTTCCAAAACCTAATGATAATGAATTAAACTCAACGTTAGAAGAAACAGTTGCTCCACTAGATAAACCTAAAAAGGTTGTGTTTAGTGATGATAATGAATCGGAGATGACAGGGAAAAACAATAATGACACTTCTAAACAGAACTTACCTTCTGAAGAATCAATTCGATTAGCATCTTTATTACAATATTTTATTACTCCTTCATATTTAAGGAAATCTGTTTTCCCTGATCTGGGACCTTTACAATATGCTAAAAAACTGCCTAAAATTCCAAGTCTACCTTTTTTAAATCATTCACAAAAGGATGGATTCCTAGAAGGGTTATCTGTCAAAAGTAAAGTTGCCAATGGCGGAATAAAAAAATCAAAAGGGTCAAGAAAATCCAAAAAACAAATTCAATTAGAATCTACAACAGAATATGTACAAATTGGTGAAGAAACGTTTCTTAAATTAGACAATCAAAAGGTTCCAATTGGTTCCCGAGTAACTGTTGATATCAAGAATAAAAAAGTTGTTTCTCCTAAGGAAGCATATGCATCGTCATTATCATCGTCATCTCCCAGTGGTGTATTATTTACTAATAATGATAATTTTGGTTATACTGTACGTGTTGCAAATAGTTTTGGAAAAGTCTTCACTGAATCAATTCATTCTGGTGGTTATACTTATACAGCATATGTTCCTAGTGAAGAGTTTGTAAGCTCTTCTTCTTCCGAATACACCAAGGTTCCACAAATTAATGATAAGAGCATTATACTACAAGGGAATAAAAAGCATATTTTATTGGTTTACGGCCGATGGGGTGATGTTGATCGCTCTGTGAAGGGTGATCAAGAAGAATTGAAAGATCTGGAAGATGCTTCTGGTCTGTTTGATGGCAGATTTACAATCAGACCAAGTGGTAGAACAGAAGATGCAGTTTTAATTTCTTTAGCACAATTAGAATAATCGCATTGTGTATGTATATATGAAAAAATGGTTGAGTCCTGGGACGTGGCCCCATGGCTCGCTGTGCACGGTTAAGTTCGTCCCTGCACGCATGCAAGTTTAATTACAGAATCTTTATTCTATCATTGGCATTTGATGAATCCTGAAAGCTGAGCATCTCGCCTATGGAGGCGAGCTGGCATATTGTCCTCTTCAGCTGTCTCTTTCTCAAGAAGATTAAGCAGGTGTTATACAAAGTTGGCGAAATCTGAACTTTATTTAAGTTTAACATGTAGTAAGCGGATTTTAACTAGTTTAATTTTAACATAGCAATCTTTGAATCTTCGAATTTTCGATTCCTTTGTCTGTACTTTGTTTAAGGTGATAATTCATTTTAATTGACAGCAAACAATAACAATCTTCTATAAATTAAATTACAAGGCATATTCTTGTTTGAATTAATGATAATTTCTTTATTCTAGTAACACATCTCGCCATAGATATTTCTTTCCATCATTGAAATTTAAGTTCAGATTGATCTCAGCAAAAGAAGATGATTTCAAACCTTTGCCGTTAAGTGAACCATTTTTATATAAAGAAGTCGAATTGCCTTCTTTGTTGTCTTATCCACCTCTCCTCAACTCGTGTAAAATTATAATCGGTTTAGAAGACTTTCCTTCACCTTCACAAATTAAATACTATCTTTCGAAATGTTGTTCTCAAAATTTGTAGGAATTACTACCTTCTTATGTCTGTTTATAACAGGAATTGTTGCGGACGGGGACCGTTTCCATCACGAATGGGAGCACGAGCACCACCATCATGATGGTGATAGATGGTTGGCAGAAAGAGATGACCCAATAAGTGCTGCCTACGAAGGGGTTATTTCTGCGTTTACCAATATTAAACAAAGAGTCGATTCCACTGTTAATGATTTTAAATCTTTTGGTAATAGACCCACAGCTGCAGTCCTGGTCAACTTGATTACTGGTCTTGATGGCCAGATTGATAACGTAGTGAGTACCATCGGTAATATCTTGGCTCCTTTGACTTTTGGACTCTCTAATGTAGCAATTGGTGCTGTTCTTGGGCCAACATTTCAATCACTTACAGATGGCGCTGAAGTCATAGTTGGAAATGTTGCTGGTGGTATTATTGATATGGCCTTAGTCCCAACAATGCATCTTTTATCAGGATCCCTGGCCAAAGTCGCTAACATTGCTGGTGAATATAAAATGAATGATTACCAAGAAGCATTTACCAGACAAAGTCAACAAATCACTCACGCGATATTAAAGACGCAGCAGACACATGGACAACCAAAGCGGCCTGCAAATGGCCAGTAGGTAGACTGTGGCAGAAACATTAAAATCTATTAAAAAAATGACAATTTATTTTGAATATTCCAAGAAAGAAAGAGTGGCTCATCCCATACATAAAATATACATATTTATCACAGCTGACCTCACATAAGCATGATCTACATTCCAATAACGTTAAGGCGACATCATGACTCCCCTGGAGGAGTGCCGAGTAGAGTAGAGTCCCACTGCTCGGACACCCTGTCACTGCCTTCTTGAACCCAGTGCTAGTCGCGTAGTCAGGACCACGCCTTAGCTAGATATAATGGCCTACAACCCGGTTTTGCCTCCTGCACATCGCGGAGCGCAGCTTAGTGACTGGACAATCTGGACTCGAGCGCAGCGCTAGATTGAGTTTACCTTGTTTCCAACTATTGATACGAAGTAACATATGATGATATCTTCTACATAGTGCCCTGTAGACACCAGATGAAGTAATATCAGATAAAACTTCAGGGGATGAGGAAGAGGAAAAAGATCTGGATCTTCATGACATTTCCCGCTTCGGAACGTTAACATCTGCATTAGACAGGATTAAAAGGCAATTTAACCTAACCCCGGAACATTATTAACCGTCGGGGTTAAAATTCAGAATTACCAATCAAAGATTGATCAGTCTATGATTATATCCGAGACTTCTGATTAAAGGATGAGTATGGGGCCATGTCAATGGATCAGAAAAAGTAACTATTTTTATATCTGAATCACTTAACTTCGTATTGTATTACATAAGGTGAGAGCTTATTTCCGAGATATAGATAAGATACATTAGAAGAGGCTATCACGAAATTTGGACTCATTCTTCCAATCGCCTTGATTATAACTGAGCTAGGGGATTCGTGGGCAGGTTGACAGCTTGTTCAAGTTAAGGAGCGTATCTAACGTATCCTTCACTATTATTTTATCTCCGAAAAAGCAGATGGAGAGATCTACATGCTTACGCTGAATGATCGGTGTTAACAAATTATCATTATTCATATCATCGAAGATTCGAGAGCTGTCAAAACTCATTTTACATGATCAAAGGCATAGTAAACTAAGAATGACTGACTTTTGTTGTTATGAGTTCGAATAGTGAAAACATATATAGAAGGCAGAAAAAGACCCACTCATCTGTTCTTACTCTTCTTCTATAGATCAGATCACTAAAAAAAAAATTCCAAACGAAAATAATTCTCAATACTTTGAAACATGTCTTCTTCTTCTTCTTCTTCTTCTTCTTTACCTAGAAAAGCTCTTATTGCTGTCACCAGCTACAATGGCCCTTTTAGCCCTGCAGCCGGTAATACTGGCTTATGGTATACTGAAGCTCTTCATCCATATCAAGTCTTCACGAAAAATGGATTCGAGGTCCTCATTGCCTCTGAAACTGGTTCCTCTGGATTAGACCAAATGTCTATTTCTTCGGATTTTTTGACTGGCAAGGATGCTGATGTCTTCAATGATTCAACTGCTGAGTTCAATCTAAATTATGCCAAGGTAAAGAAAGCTTCTGAACTGAACCCTAATGATTTTGGAATTTTTTTTGCTGCAGGAGGACATGGAACTCTATTTGATTTCCCATCTGCTAAATCTCTTCAGTTAATTGGTGAAAATGTTTATTCTCGAGGTGGAGTTGTAGCTGCTGTGTGTCATGGTCCTGTTATTTTGCCAGGAATTATTGACAAATCTACTGGGAAATCAATTGTCAATAATAGAAATGTTACTGGGTACGTCACAAGTGCTGAAGCAGGTGTTGAGAAAGTCATCGAAGAGAAAAATCTTACTCTTACCGAGGATGCTCTGACTAATGCTGGGGGTCAGTATATTACTCCCGCTTCCCCTTGGGATGATCATACTGTTGCAGATGGTCGTTTGGTTACAGGAAGTAACCCGGCCAGTGCTACTTCCTCTGCTGAAAAGGCAGTTTCTATTTTCTTAAATTAATATCAGAAGATGCAGCTAGATCTAATAATATGCAGCTAGATCTAATAATTATGTAGGAATTTATACATATATATGATGTTTTCTTTTTTTCCGAGATCCACCCTTGCCCTTATCTTATCTCTAAAAGAGAAAGTAAGACATGCCATTATGTCAACTTAAGCCAGGAATTAGTTAGGGAGCCCAATACTTGTTGACTGAGTTACATTAAGGATGACTCTTTTTCTTCATCACAGAGTTAAGAGTTGTAAGTAACCTTTAGAGCCATTCTTCCAGGTCTAACGGAGTTCCTTGTCTGTGAAACATTATTCTTTGAATACTAGCACCAGGAAGGTAATCACTCAACCCCACGTAACCCCCGAATTTATATTGTTATTTTAAATAAACTCCTCGTCGTCTACCATTTAAGAGCTACATAGATAGTGGTTGGTTCAATCTGCCTGTGTGTGAGAGTATATCACTCCAGAGTACTATAGACTACAATCACCATGAGGCCCTTTGGTGGCTCTTTTGCCTCCGGCGGCTGAAGCCTAGTACAGACCCCGACACTAGCTGAACTCGAAAATCGGGACTGCATCTTGAGACTGTAGAGAAAGCTCACGCATTGCAGAACCCCTGAATCTCGAGTGTAATGCGATCTCCTTTATCGCTAGAACACCTGTATTGCGCACCCCGAACCAAGCGAGCAACGGGATCAAGGGCATTGCACCCACATAAGACGGGAAGGGAGACGTAGTCTATTCATCGATCTATACATATATGCTTATTCTATTCTTATGTAAGTGTGCGAATCTCTCTTAGATAATAATACAGTTGTCTAGTAGTACCCTTTGTTCTTATGCAGAAGATGCTAGGAAATAAGTAAATACAGCCAGATTCAAATCACCAAGTCCGACCTTCCACTCTAATTTCCCAGTTTCAGAGTCCCGACTAAACATATCAATACGATGTGATCGCTGATTAGCACAACTTAACCATTTACCACACGGAGAGATAGCAACGTGACGAGGATGTACACCTCCACTTTCTATAGTCTGAACATGTTCGATAAGACCATCAGATAAAATCTTATAAACAACAATAGTATTACTACCGTCACGATTTGTAACATAAATGAATTTGGCTTCATCATCGATAAGAATAGCACTGGAACGAGCATATTTCGTAGTACCTTCAGGGATTGTATTTTCAAATTGTCTTTCTTCACCTAATTGACCTGTTTCTAAATCCTGAGTGTATACACCCAAAGTTGAATCAAGTTCATTCAGAACATAAACCCAAGGTTGAGAAGGATGGAATGCCATATGACGAGGACCAGCACCTGGCCTGGTTCTAACAAATGGAATTTTATTAGGTTTTAATTGAGATCCGTCACAAATATATTGGAAAATCTTATCTTGTCCTAAATCAAGGCCATAAACATATTTACCTCTTGATAAAGAATCGGTTCCCAACCAATGAGCATGAGCAACATCCTGTCTTTTTTTGTTAGGACCAAGTTCACATGTTGATGGATTATTAAGATCAATGACTTGTTCTTGAGCCAAAGAACCGAATTGTCCACCTACAGGTCGAATAACTCGGAAAGTACTAAATACACCACCATAGTAATTAGCCACGTATAGCATACGTTCATCTTCATCCATTTGCATTTGAGTAGGACTATGACCACCAGATAAGATAGTTTGAAGTCTAGTTAATGGTTCTTTATCAGTAGGGTGATTGATTCTATAGACCACAATTGCACCAGAATTCTTTTCATGATCACCAGATCCTTCATAAGTGCCGCATTCATCACAAACATAAATTAGAGATTCTGCTTTGTTTGCAACCATCCAAGAAGGTTCTGAACCAACTGGTGTCCTAGTGACGAATTTCAACGTAACATTTTCTGGATCAAAATCAACATGATGAATATCAGGTCCGAATGATCCAATGAAGAGTCTCATTTTTGAATAGAATACGAAACTGTTTAAATATAAGCACTAATAGAGAATATAATTTTATAGGTTAAGACGGTATATTAAGTAAATGAGCGCAACCACAAATATTTATGTTCTTAGATATACTTCTCCTGAATTTGTTACCCCCACGTATTCGATCCGGATTCCTCTCCACCACCCACCTCCGAAGCCGGCTAACGGAGCTCTAATGCTCCATAAAATTGATCCAACTAGCCAGTCAATTGTATATCAACAGTCCGACGGCAATGTTAGATATTAAAACGCCTATTTTATAAAATTACCATCTGAGATCGCTGTATGTCGATCAAGGTTCCCTTTACATTTCCGGCTATAATGTCGATCATATAGCCTATATGCAAGATCTACCTCATAAATTCACACCATAGTACCCGAGGTTTTAATATGAGATGGCCCCTCTACAATGATAAATGAATCGAAAGATAACATTTAGGAGAATATGGAATTGTCCGGACTCCGTGACAGATCCGAAAGTCCATCCATTTTCTCCCCCACAATCTTCGCCGGCCGAGATGATCGTCGGGAACCTCTTCTCCGGGGAAAAAAAACTTTAGATATAGTGAACCAGCATTTAACATTTTAAAATATTCATGATATTTTCCCACGATGTGGAGAACTCCAAGCTACTGAGAATCAATATATAAAGGAGTGTGGGGACCCCAGATGATGATTAAGTTATTCTAAATTTTTTCAAAGATCAAAATAAAACCAAAATTCATTCCTCTGTTGATATAGATAGAGTCAGTATATACTTCAAATGAATGAAACTAAAGTAGAAGACCTTCAGACTGTTGAAACAGTCGCAGATTTGCAGCAAGATGTAGATATTATTAAGAAGGAGCTTCAAGCTGCCATTGGTGCACCTGACTCAGTTAGTCATATGTCTGCCGAGGAACTTGAAGTGTTTGAAAAAAAACTAGTGAGAAGGATAGATACTAGGTTAATGCCAATGGTGGTTTATATCTATGTGTTGAACTATTTAGACAGAAACAATATAGCCACTGCTAAATTAGGTGGTATTTTGACTGACTTGAATTTAACTTCCACTCAATATCAAACTTCAGTATCCATTCTCTTTGTTGGTTATGTCTTAATGCAAATCCCTTCAAACATGTTTCTTGATAAAATAGGTCGTCCTTCTTTATACCTTACGACATGCATGTTTTGTTGGGGAGTGATTTCCACTTGTGTAGCTGCCACGCAATCATACGGTGGATTATTGGCTACCAGAGTTATGCTTGGAATTGTTGAAGCAGCTTATTTTCCTGGGTATGTATAACCCCGAACCACGCTGCGCCAGCGCCCCAGTCCCTGTTTGTTTGCTCGTTTCGCTAAGCTGGAAGTTAGATCCGTATAGACAGTCTCTCGAACGTCGCGAGAGCTTCGGGGCCGCGCTGCCAGTCGTCGGAGACATGAAGTTGGGGTGGGGGTAGTAGCGGTTGCCAAATCTGTCATATCCGACAGGACCCTGCATAAGATATCTTGCAGAAACCATATCTAACATTTTAGCTGTCTGTTTTATTTGTCGTCCTGGTATACTAAGAAAGAACTTACCACTCGTACTGCTTTACTTTGTTGTGGTACATTGATTGCTGGGGCTCTGTCTGGACTCATGAATGCTGGAATCATTCAGGGTTTAGATGGTGTTCACGGTCTTAGAGCATGGAGATGGAGCTTCATAATTTTTGGTTCAATTACAGTTGGTACTGTACCATTTGCGTACTTTTTATTACCTGATTTCCCTACCACCACTAAATTCCTTTCTGAACAGGAAAGAGATGTGGCTATGTGGAGACTCCGTCGTGAGGTAGGAACCGATGATTGGACAAGCTCTGAAGAGCAATCATTAAAAGAAGGATTAATTCTTGCAGTAACAGATATTAAAGTCTGGGTTCTTGGCGGTTGTTCTATGTTTACAATTGCTGCTTCTAGTATGACCAATTTCTTCCCTACAGTGGTCCAAACTCTCGGGTACAGTAGTGTTATCACCTTACTTCTGACAACACCTCCATATTTCTTTGGTATTATTATCACTATTTTAAATGCATGGCACGCTGATAAGACCCAAGAGAGATATTGGCATGTAACCGGTCCTGCTTGGGTTGGAATTGTTGCATTTATTATTTCAGTTGCTACTCTTAATACTGGTGCCAGGTATTTTGCGATGATGCTGATGATTCCTAGTATCTATTCTGGTTACGTTGTTTCTTTACCTTGGATTTCGAATGTTATTGCGCGTCCTCCAGTCAAACGTGCAGTTTCATTGGCAGGTATCAATCTACTATGTACTTCGACTAATATTTGGACTGCCTATATGTATTCAGCTGATTCAGCTCCTCGTTATGTTATTGCTATGATTATGAATGCTGTATTTTTGTTGCTTACTATCACCTTCAGTACGACTTTAAAATTCATGTTAACAAGACTTAACAAGAAACTCGAACGTGGTGAGCTTGATTTATCGAAAGAGTTTGGTACTTCTGCAGCCAATGTTCATGCTACTCAGGAGACTTTCCGCTATTTGACATAAGTTGATATATTGTAGTTTGTAATGTATTCAAAAATATACTCCCTCTACGAATTCGAACCAATGACAAGAATAAAGTGTTTTATAGTACCCGTTCATCTCGGAAGATTTACGCAAAAAATTACAGGAGAATTCGTCAACCGGGTTGGTGGTGGGTCACTGGAATAAATGAGCAGGCCAAATGCAGGGAGTGTATCGCTATATATACTGTTTTCGTTACAGAGATAGTCATTGTCAACTAATCAAATAATATTGACCTGTTAATGTTAATAAAATTATCCAAATTTAATAATAGCCTAATTAACAGTAGCAACATATAGCCTATAATAACTTAAATCAGGATAAGAATTTGGCAGCCAAGAGAAGCTGTAAGCTGTCACGACCTTGCATTAAGTAGAGTTTATTGATCGTCATCGAGCTAACTGTTAATTTATCTTCAGGCATAACCGAGACAGAGCCTCATTTCGGGCTCAGCTAAAACACACATCGTAAGAGAGATTGAAACCCTATAAGCTTCTTGAGCGACCATTCATCTCGAAGAACTGGTCCAGGACCCACAATAAATGAGAAATTAAGTTGCAGTATTCTTCCCTATATTGGAAACTCCTCTGTCAATATGCTTTCTTCGATGAATATGTTTTCTACGAATTATTATTATTTACTATGAACCGTTCAGATTTAAGAATAGGTGCCCTGCGTAAGATCTTAATGTAGGTACCCTTATACGGTTGGAAACCCTTAACTTATATAACTATAAACAGACTTCCCTGGATTCCTATACGGAGATCTATATGCGAGACGCCTAAGTTGACTAACGGATTTTAGATTAGACACCCCCCACACTGACTTACCCCACCGACCCCCTCAAACCGTGAAAAGATGGCGTCGTCAATTTTCTTCGAGTTTAAAATCTTAAATCTTATCATTTAAATCTAAATTATACAGCCTATTAAAGGAAAATAGCCATCATAAGCTATGTCTGAAAATAATGAGCAGATCATTAATAGTAATACGGTTACTATGCAAATAGCAAACGATTCCAATGTGGAGGAAGAAGCAGCAGCCATTATGGATATTAATAGGAGCAATAGTAATGTTATAGACACAATGATAATAGAAGAAGAAGAAAATCCATCCCAAAAAAGAAGGAAACGATCTTCTATCGCTTGTACAAAATGCCATGATAAGAGAGTCAAATGTGACGCTTCAACTCATGGGTTACCTTGCTCTAATTGTAGAGCTAATGGACATACCTGTCAATTTATAAATTCGAAAAGGGGTCGACGTAGAGGACCAAGAAAAGGAACAGCAGCGGCAGTGGTGGGAGAAATAGTTAATGGAGGCTCACTACTACCGCCTGCCGGAGGCACCTCACCAGCTTCTTCATCATATCACTATCCAACAGAGGCTCATGATGATAAAGAAGGATCCGAAATGTTATATGCTAGAATGTTGGATACTGCTACAACAAATAAAGAAATAAGAGGATATAGAGTTGTTTATCTTGGAGAAAGCTTTAATCTTCGATATGTTATAAGTCAAAACGCAAGAATCCCTTTAAAAAATGGAGTGTCGAAACGATTACATTATCCATTACCAGAAAATCTGGATGATAGGCCCCGTAATTTGCCAAAGGAAATTATTGATGAGGATTCAATAAGATTTTTAGAAAGTCAAGGCTCCTTCATAATTCCTTCACTCAAAATTAGGAAGGAGTTATTCCGCGTGTATTTCAAATATGTTCATCCACATTATCCTATATTGGATAGACAGCAATTTTCATTAACTTACTCGAATTTCACAGAACCAGTATCGTATCTTTTACTTCAATCAGTACTATTCATGGCTGCTGGGCATTGTGATGAAACTATATTACGAGAAGCAGGATTCGTCGATAGAAGTGACGCTCGTTTGAAACTTTTTAAAAGAGCGAAAGCCTTATATGATCTTGATTATGAAACTGACAAGGTCACTGTGGTACAGTCGTTATTCCTTATGAGCTTTTGGTGGGGTGGTTCAACTGATCAAAAGGATACATGGTATTGGCTAGGTTGTGCCATTATTGTTGCTCAATCGATTGGTATGCATCGTTCGACTGCTAATTCCGATATGAATGTTCGAGATAAAAGACTATGGAAGAAAATTTGGTGGTCTTTATTTGTGAGTATAAGTGTGCCGAGTACCACCAGAGTTAAGGAATTTGGGGATCGGAGGCAAGATACGGGTTGGGGAGTTGAATTCATTTCTCGAGCGTAGCTGCCAACTGCTAGAGCAAGCGATGGTGATGGGATATCGATGTATAGTCTAACAGTCTTAGGTTGAAGATAAACATGCTGCGGCAGCACTAGGACGACCAATGAGAATTCTCATTTCAAGTTTTGATGTCGAGAGGTTAGAAGAATCCGATTTTGCTGATGATATATCAAATGAACCAGAAATATTCGGAATCCAACATCGAATCCATATAACATATCTTATTAAATTGATACAACTCGCGGAAATATTATCTGATATTATTAACGTTCCATTTAAAAACGAAGACGGCGATGGTGAAAGTGAAACTGCAGCAAACAGATTAGTTTTGAATGCGAAAAAGCTTGATAAATGGGAGAGTCAAATAAGTGGGGAGCTGAAAATACAGTTAGAAGATCAGGAATCAGATAGTATTTTGTGGAATTATATGCTGTTAATCGCCTTCAACCATCACCGAATTTTACTTCATCGTACAGAAAATCATCCAGTAAGAACAGAATATACCCCAGAACAACAGCCTTCGAAGATTGCAATGGATGCTGCCCATCGTATAGTAAAGATGGTGGAAGAACTTTTATCAAATTCTCATATAATGCATTGTCCTATACATATAATTCCAGGAATATTTACTGCTATGGGAATGTATGTAGGGGACATCAAATTTGGCGATTTGATTACTAGGCAATTGGCTTACATGAAGATGTGGACTTGTCTTATATCACTTCAAGAGATGCAGAAGTCTTGGCCTGTCAGTGGGTGGATTCTAAGACTGTTCACAAAGATATTACAGGATTCAAATCAAAATGATAATACACAACAGTGTCCTATAGGTTGTACTTGCTATAAGCATGGGGGTATTCAAGATCTTCATAATCTCGGTGACACAGGTGGAGGCATCGGTGGCGGCATTAGTGGCAGTGCTAGTGTTAGTGGTTCGCAGGCTGCTTCTTCTCTAATCAATGAGTTCTTGACCTCACGGGAACCAAGTGATGTTAACAGTCGAAGACGTAATGATTTCCAAATGCCACAGATGTTTGGAACTAACTATATTTTCACTTTGCCTAGGATGGAAACCCCAACTACCATTTTTGAAGAATGGAGTGCTATGTTGAGTAATCAATTTCCATCGCCTGCAGCTTCATCGCCAGCTACTCGAATAGAAGATCTGTCAGGAGTAGGACCAGAATTAGCATAAACTATTGTAATATCTACTCAGTTGGTTCATATCTATCTCATGAAAGAAATTAGTTCTGTACAATTCGAGAACCGAGGCCCTTGATTTCTCTCCAGTGTCTGGGGACGTAGCCCTAGCTCTCGCTAGGCTCAACATTTCAGAAATACAGCCCAGACACCCGATAGTTGCCCGGTGCCTCCGGTTAGCGGCATTCTCAATCAAGCTCTTAATTCAGAGAATTTTTCGGGGTTGACCGCTGAAGGCATAGCGCGAATAGCCCGAACCGTAACACATGATCTTCCGTATTCATATCTAATTCATTAAATGCATTACATCTCAAATAAATAGTCGATGGCAGAGCCGAGGCCCAGTTTAGCTTCTGGTCCATAGTTTCAGAATCACCGCTATGATGCTAGTTTATCTAAAACACCATTCCTTCCCACGACTACTCCCCTACGATCCTTGCCAGTACGTGGCCTACTCAACCAACTCTGCCGCACTGTTAATGCGAGGCGATCTATTTTACTTTGATTAATATTTCCTGACTGAATTAAAGACAAGATATTTGTACATTGAAGGATACGGACCGCTGTCTCAGCGACTGAGACTTGAGAAGAAGAAGAGCCATCAAAATCAAGGTGTCCTGCCGACAAGATAGATTCGAGACGGCCAGATATGGGGATAATCACATGATCACGGAAGCTCATCAGAATAAATCTTCTGGTATCTAACGGATCTTGAAGTTGAATCTCGCGCCAGAATATAGGGGCATCCTCTGGAGAAATAATCTTGCCACATCCTTGGAATTCACATTGTAAAGGCAAAAATATGGCTTCCAGATAGGGTATGACTTTAGAAAAGAAAAACATCCATAATTCAACTAGCCGTTGAATCAACATAGAGTCATCAGTTTTTTGAAGATTAATTTCAAGGGAATTCATTCCAGTTCTTAGCAATTCTTTAAATTCAATCATGACCATTCTTGCAGTGCCACCTTGTTGAATAAGAATACTCATATGCATTAAGACGAGATTATTCAGATCTTCCACTGGCACTCGAAGTCCATCTCCAGCAAAAAGTCGAACAATTCTTGATTTAAGTAAGGACCATGAACCATCAAGGACTTGATCACGTTCTTCTTTAGTAGAACCCATATTCTTTAATTCAAGAGGAACTACACCTGGACTTGATGGATGGAATGAATAGATACTACCCTGTTCCGAGACAAGTTTGGAATTGGAGGAAGACGAAGATAATCCGTGAACATCTTTACGAGGACGGAAAGTCAAGTGATGTTTTAGGGATTTTTCCTTTTCGGGTACGGAGCTATTGCCACTAGGACCCCCACTACTAACAGCACCCATCGAAGGCACAACAGTACCATCAATACTACCTTCTCGCGGAGTCCCATAGGGAAGATTATAGCCAGCTGAAGATCCTCCTCCTGGCAAAGTTCCATTAGCAAATATTCCACCGTTACTAATGCCATTGGTACCACCGCCACCAACACCAACACTACTCCCTGACGACCCCCGTTCACCATCAATCATTGCACTTAGAGATGCAATGGATGCTATTCTTTCCAACTCTCGAGAAGGGCGAGATAAAGGAGAACGCTCCGATATCGAAGGTCTTCCTGATCCAGTGAGTGGGGGGAGAGATGTCTGAATAGTGAGATCCACAACCTTTTTTCGTGAAGAAGAAGAGTTGTTAGATGGAGATGAATGTGAATGAGGCTTTGTAGCCTGCCTAGCAAACAATTTAGCCTTCTGAAGTGCGCTGCTTTCACCTTTTGGTCGTGCAGCAAATACTGCTGCTGATACGGCGGCAGCACTGAGTTTATGACGAGTAGGTGGTGCAGCAGTCGTATTCCCACCAGAAGAACTACCCAAACCGAGTCCGCTGCCGGTGTGACTATTGCCGCCATTATCACCAATTCCACCTAAAAGTGAACGATGATCATCAAATCCAAGTCCCAGGCCAGCAGGTGATGTATAGTTTATACTCTTTAAAGCAGCCAATGCAGCTGCTTCGGAAGGTGTATACTGAGGGGAAGTTCCACTTGATTGACCAACTGGCTGGGGTCTTCCAGGAGGAGTTTGAAGCATGCCTCCAGTATGCGAGGACATTGACTGAGTTGGTATCATCTGAGGCGTTGTATTATTAGCATGATTAGAAGCCGGCGAAGATGCATCGGAAAGAGAGTAATCTGATAGAGTTCTAGTAGGAGGGCCATTGGGCGATACCAAGGGGCTTGATGCCGATGATGAAGATGAATTCGTCCTCGTATGTGAGTACGTCCTCTGACGATTACCTGTAAAACTATTTCTTTTCATTTCATATCATATGAGCAAACAAAGTAATGAACAATGAGGTAGCGGGATGGAGAGAAGATCGATATCGCGAAGAATGCATAACTGGTCATTATTGGTTACGGTGAAATGCTATAACCGGTCATTATTGGTTATGGTGAAAAGCTATAACAGGCCATTATTGATAATTTACATCCCTAACCCACACTCAAGAGACTGAGCCGGCTCGGTCCGTTGAGCCGGCCGGACCCAGCACTTCTCGAGAGAAAGCTAGGGGTCTGGGGGCTACGCTTCCAGCCGCCGGGGGCAGAAGTGGTTCAGGGGGAGAACGCGCCGAGTCGACCGGACCCAGCACTTCTGGGAAGCGAGAGCTAGGGGCTTGGGGGCTACGCCTCCAACCGCCGGGGCAGAAGTAGTTCGGGAGGAGAGCATTCTCTCAAATTGATGCTTATATTGTTTTAGTCTATTTTTTTCTTTATAGACGCTCTTTTGCTTTATAATCTATAAATCGAGCAAGATTCAAAGTAGTTTGATCAGCGACAGCTCGGAGATCTATGTTTCTCTTTTTATCAATTCGTCTAGTTGCTTGCCTGACTTTGGGTAACAATTGTTTAAGGTGCTCTAACCATCCTCCTTCTATAAATATAGGTAAATCATAATCGTAGGATTTATCACCAAATAAATCAAAAATGGAATCTAATGTTTCATACAAAATAGGCGGCGAAGTGTCAAGAGGAGAAGCTATTAAGTTCAAGTAAAAGTCTGCCACTTGTTTGGTGACATATAACCGACCCTGAGTACGTCCCAGAGTTGCTAATAATGATACGCTTCTAGTGACGAACTCTATCCATTCATTTTCTGGGGAAGTAGTCTTTAAAGCAGCGCATTGGTTTATAATAGTGGATATAACGGAATAGTTATTGGACAATTCAACAGGTACATCACCTTTGAAAGCAGTAGCCAATGCACCCAGAGTACCGACAGTACTAATACCAATTTCGATTTCGGTAGATTTTAGGTAAAGGTCTGCAGCAAGATTAGTCCATAATTCCTCAGCATGAGTCTTCCATTCCTTATCAGCTTGAATAGGAATTTTGCCTTGTAATGTCCAACATGAATTATTAAGTGCGGCCATGCTTCGAGAAATAAGTTCTGGCACATTTAAATATCTGACTAACGAAGGTATGATTTGTTCATTTAAGAAAATGACTGAAGTTTCTTGTTTTGATTTATCGTAAGCAGTGATAATATTGTTATCATCAATATCAATATCATCAGCAATAATTTCATCATCATCATCGCCATCATCATTATCAGCAGCAATACTTTTTTCAAAATATGCTTCATCAGAGATATTATCATCCTGCATGTCATCAGCACCATCAACATCATCAACTACTTCATCACTAACCAGTTGACGAGTGGTTTCTTTTCCGTATATTATTGAAGGATCAACTTCAATGGTTTCGGAGATAGCAGTAATTAATTCAAGGGAAACTTGAATAGCATTAACTGACGATCTTGCTTCAATAGCCTTAGCACTTGCTTGAGATAATTGATTTGGTTCAGAATTTTCTAACACAGGTTTGAGTTGTTGTCGAACTTGATCAATATCAATTGGAGAAATGATTTGAAATAATGATTTAAGAATTTCAACCACTATATCATCATTGGTTAAGGAATCTGCCGATATCACGTTATTGTTCTTCTTCTTATTCTTCTTAGATGCCACTTCAGCAACTAAGTATGCATTATATTTAAATCCATTAGCATGAACCTTTGCAATTGAAGATGCTGATGATGAATGAATTATATCGTTAGCAAAGGAAATAGGGAATTGATCAATGAAGTTTGAATTTGATTCGGAAAGAACATATACCAATTCTAATATAGAATCTATCAATGATTTTGGTACTGATATTCTTTTCTTATTTGATTCAGAAAGTTGCTTGATCCATATAAGTTGCTGCTTTGCAAATTCTCCTAAATTTGGTAATCGTTTATCAACCGCTTCAAATATTTCTTCATCAGTTGCAGAGATTAATGAAATCAATCCAATAATATTCTCCAAATATTCAAAAACCATTGATCTTTGGTCACCATTAATATTGCTTAAAACCTCACTTGGGTTGGCCGTGAAAGATGTTTGTAATTTAGTTAAACCTGCTTCAATGGTTGTTAATATATCTTGTCTATAAAGAAAAATAGCAACATCATGTCCTTCTTCAGCTACCAAATTTCTTAGAAGGCCATAGGCTTCGGCTACAATTTCCTCCGAGGAATCGGATAATGATTGGGTCATAATCGTTTGGATTAGTTTTTCCTTCAGTAGGAGAGATCTTAATTTAGTATCTTCAATCATAGATATAATAGCCGATATTGCCATTGACCTATCACTTGAGTTTGAAGAACTGAGTTTTTGGATCAAAGGCATAATTTTTTCTTTTCTGATCAGTTCATCTTTATAATCATGTCTAGCAATAGGATCAAATGATTTCCTAGATTTAGATTTAGATTTTTTAGATCTTGCTTTACCCATTTTGGAGTAATTAGTGTGAATTAAATCTGGAATAAATAGGCTGAGTCGATATCTGACGTCAAGAGGTCAAGGTCCGGATATCTATATCTACCAGAGTCAAGATCGAGATTTCTTCAAGCTACGTCGCAGAGTCCAGATCGGGGTCTCTTCTTCAACGTCGCAGAGTCAAGATTCTGGTCTCTTTTGGCTCCGAAATTTATTTTTCAATATTTTTTTAGATGTTAGGGTTGAACTTGAAAAAGTTGAATATTTTCAAAACCAGATAGTTATGCATTATGGTGTAGATCGAGGTCCTTATTCGGGCATCTCGTCAAGTAATAGATTGGAATGTTTAGGATTAAAAAAAATTATTATCGTTGTCAGTCACAGTGGTCACTAGTCACATTAGATATATATCTGCGTATATCCATATATAACTATATGAACCCCGAATTGTTCTGCGAATACCCTGTATCGACAAGTGGTAAGGGTATATGAAATTCAGGGGTAGATGCATATGGTGATGACAGATAAAGCTCTGGGTAAGAGCACGAACATATTTAATATGAGAATGTGATGGTTATATTTATTCACTAATTGGCTAAAGGAAGCAACCGATGACGATAATCTGGATTACAAAAGTAATAATGTAATAGCTTCTTTACCAACTAATAATAGTTCCCGACCTAGAGTTGTAGGTCTATCCTCTTGGTCTGTCTTCGGCGGCCATGGCGTTACACCAAACCCTATTTGCTCTCCTCGTCGAAAAATAATCTTCCGTTTTAATTTCCAGGGAACTAAGCAGACAATATCTGGGGCAGCACCCCAGTCGCCGGAGGCAGGATCGGGGCCAGAACCGAGACCAGAACCGAGAAATTCAGGCAGACATGTGCACAGCCGTATGTTACCCTATCTGTCAACTTCATCAAAAAAAAGTATATAAACTCCAGTCTTTCTTAGAATTTTCATTCCTTAGATTTTTAATTTTTAATTTTTATTCCTCTCATGGAATTATTCCAGATGATATTGTAATTTTATATTTGGTAAGTGCTTTTATTATTGGATCAATTATTTTTTGCACATATCAATATGATGAATAACCAGATAGGGACAACTGAAATTCATTGATGTTATCCATTTGGAAACGATAGTAGAATTTTATCTGATATTTTGTGTTGCAAGAATAAAATAACGATTTTTATTTCAACTGCTTTTTTTCAGTAATACTGACTTTATAGCATTGAAATCATGTATTGTATGAACTATGGCGCTGCTCCAGTCGGTACGATTCTCGAGCGTAGCGAGAGCTAGTGGTCTGGGGCTACGCCCCAGCCGCCGGAGGCAAAACAGCGGACCCAGCGAATAAGATATAATAAAATAGAAAATAAATATAAATATTTGTACATGAATAATTTTGTTAAGGCATAAATCCTCGGAAATATTTTTCTCTAAATTCTTCAGTTGCCTTACCTTTGACTGATATAGTTGCACCCTTTTCATGATATGGTCTTCGTCTATAAGTAACTAACCTACGAGACCATTTATTAAATTCTTGTACACAATTCGACAATAATTCCAAATCTTCATGATGAGGTATATGATTTTCTTCGAAATCAGCATTTGCTGTTGGCATCCAAAAACATAATCTACCATTAACAACTAAATGATTCGAACAAAATTCAAGTAATGCATCAAGTAAAGAATTAAATTCATACGGTTTTTTTGGAGCAATATAATCTCTTCTTCTATGAGCCAGAATGCCATCGATTACAACATTTTCTTTATCTTTAAATCTTTCGGGATTTTTCGATCCAAGAACTTTTAAACCTTCACGAACACCATATGGAGGATCACATATTATAGCATCAAATTTAAAATTTTTTCGAAATGAATTATTAGTGAAATCAATCGTCATGACATCTAGGAACCGATTAGATATACCATATTGAGCAAAATTAGCATCAATATTAGTAGTTTTATTTTTACCTTTGATCATTCTAACGTCAATATCTGATCCTAAACATAATCCTCCAAAATAACCAGCAGCAACTAAAAAACTTCCAGTACCAGCAAACGGATCATACATAATTTTCCCAGGGGTTATCTGTGCTATATTACAAGTAATAAGAGATAATTCAGCATCAAAAGATGTTGTACCAATATATTTTCTTTTTTTAAGATCATACTTCTCTATTATTTGACGACTTGAATCAGTTATAAATCGTCCAAAATAAATCTGATTTGGTTCCGAAGCAGGTTTTAAATCAATTAATTGATAATCTTCTAATATAGTGAAAGTATGATCTGGTGATTTCATTCGAACTGGACCTTCTAAACCCATATATTGAAATGAATCAATGATTTCAATTCTTTCTTCTTTAGATCTTGAACCTTGATAAGTAATGATTTCAAATTTAAATGAATCTGTTTTAAATCTATCCTTCCATATATCACTACTACTATTTCCTTCGCTTTTATTATTCTCAC
Source organism: Sugiyamaella paludigena (assembly GCA_030579875.1). Lineage (NCBI taxonomy): Eukaryota > Fungi > Ascomycota > Dipodascomycetes > Dipodascales > Trichomonascaceae > Sugiyamaella > Sugiyamaella paludigena. The sequence goes on from JAKTRU010000035.1 coordinate 39,691, forward strand.
GAATATTCTCATGTAATAATTCTAAATTATTACCTTGTCCATAAAGTTCATAAACTGATCTACAAAGAATAGATCTTTCTACTAATCGTTTAGCATCGTCAACAGATGGAAGTTCTAGTTTGAGAAAAGGAGAATCCGAAGAATAATTTTTCAAATCAAGTTCCAATTTGAATAGATTTGCAAGTGCTTCCAATTCCGCAACTCGAAAAGGTTCATAAGCTTGAGCTAATAAAATTAAGAATTGGCCCATCTTAAACAGATCGATCCAACCATATGGATCATGGACGATATCAAACGAATGAAAAATCCAGGGACGATTTTATATTTTTCAGAAGCCCTTACCCTAACAATTCACCCCTCCGATTCTTGTGCCTCCGGTGGCTGGGGCGTAGCCCCAGATCTTTTAACTTCGAGCGAAGCGAGCCATGGGGTCTGGGGCAAAGCCCCAGCCGCCGGAGGCTAGACGAGCGGTGCGAACTTAAAATATATTAAACATGTGGTTCTAAAACAAAAATGAAAGGATTAGTATTATCATCTTTGAAACTAAGAACATTTCCGTCTCTACATAAAGTTCTCCCTTCATGGGTTAAGATAAAACAATAATTATCATTATTCATTGGATCGAAATTTGGTTCAGTATTGAAAGCTGTAAGAAACAACATATCATTGGAGTCACCCACAGTAAGAAAACCAATGTTATCTACTTTAAGATCATATAAAGCATAGTCACCATCAATATGAGCCCATTGATAGCCAAATCTATAACCATTAAGATAATGACCATCAGCAACGGCAAATTTGTTATCTTTGTAAATGATCATACTTTTAGAGGCTAGTGGGTTCATTACACGACCGCCGGAGCCTTCAGACGGTACCAAGCCGATCTCTTCCCTTTCATCTAGGACTAATTGTAATCTTTCAGCCCGAGCAATGTCATTGTATTTCCATTCACATGCACTATATGCGTTTTTGATACCGTGAAAATGTAGATATTGATGATCACCCATTTTAATCTGATAAACGCTAGGTAAATTTTCCACCTCTATAAAGTCTATTGGTTGAATATCTCTGTGAACCGATGTGTATATATATGATTCATCTTTATGTCCCAGCCAACCATAATCACCCTCGGCTCTTTTCAAATATCTTTTGCCATCTTTTGTTTCAAGAAAATATCTGTATGAATTGAGATATCCTGATTCAGTGCCAGCAAAGTCTTGGTTTTCCGGATCGAATTCATCAACACCAGGACGGCTATCTCCTAGCTATACCCCATAGTCGGCATCCACATCTAATTGTTTCAAGAAAAAATGCTGATTATCTTGGATAACTTTTCCTGTAGAACTAATAACCATTGATAGTTCGAATGAGTGTAGAAGAACAATAAAAGTGATGAGGGGATTGAACAGTTGACAACACATATGAAAATTCTTCAGGGGTGAATATTTCTTGAATCTCTTACAGCGCCGTGGCCCAAGACCATTATAGAACCTGTCCTGTGATTGGTGGCTGCCGAGTTACTCAAAATAGAGTACTGGAACACTCCCAATGTTTCTCCCTCCGGTGGCTGGCGCATCCCCTGGTAGTCTGCCTCGAGCGCATATGCATAGAAGATCGAGCGAAGCCTACGGACAGGGTCTTGGCAGGCGCCTCAGCCGTCGGAGCCAAAAAATCCCATTCGGTAATATTAACCGTAATTTACCTCAATTACATAATCAATTTGTCATCAAAAATGTATAAACTTACCCGGCTTAAAGGTTTTGCGGTATAATTTCGTGTCCGGATTTTGAGTTCACGAAGTTTCTTTCCTTCTTTCATGACAACACGATCTGATTCTTTTCTATTTTTATAGCTAATATATTATTAATTAACAGTAGGTTAAAGGGATTATATATACAGTATAGTTATTAATATTTTTACGGGAACCAGTTTGGAGATTATATATTGAGGTTTCGTTGGTGGCAATACAGTAGTGTTATAAATCAAGCCGTAGTTATATTGAAACGTGAAGTTGCCCAAGAAAGTCATATTGGGAGTATAGTTGTAGTAGTTCAGGCATAGTCAATAGTTCAATTAGACAATAGCAATAGTTCAATTAGGCATAGTCAATAGTGGATATACAATTACACTAGTAATATAAATATTAAAAGATTGAACCAATTTTTGTATAAGTATTATTAAAAGAAAAGCTATCATAATGTCTCATCTTGACGACGATGATGATGAGTTTTTTGCTGATATCTAGTATGTAGAGATTGAAGGAACATAAGTATTTGAAAATGGAGTTTTGAACTGTGATGTTTGAAGGAATCTATTATTTGGATGATGCTGTTCTACAGTATTGATTCTTAGATCTTCATTCTCACAATATATGAATGGTATATTTTTATTTACAGTTTGATATATAAACATTTACTGACATAGTTTTCTGTAGTGGAGATGATAAAAAAGAACCAGCAAAGAAGGATGATGTAAAAGAGAAATCACCAGTTATCAAAAGTGATTCAGTAGGGGCTGAATATAGGCCTAATGACTTTGCACCACCTGTTAATGAATATAAAAGTGGTAGTGGTGATGTTAGTAACATGCCTAGTTCTTTAGCTCAAGTATCTTCATCTGATTATTCCAATAGTAATAATAATCCATCTTATAATACTAATACTAATAGTGGTAGTAATATTAATGATGATTTACCACCAGCCCTTCGTAATCGTGGTTTTAATACTGGAAATATTTATATTCCTCCTAAAGATGAAGGTAAAATGTTTATTGGTGGTTTGAATTGGGAAACTACTGATGAATCATTAAAAAATTATTTTTCTAAATATGGCGAGGTTCTTGAATGTAGTGTAATGAGAGATAATTTAACTGGTAGATCAAGAGGTTTTGGTTTCTTAACTTTTGCTACGGTTGAATCTGTTAATCAAGTTGTTAATCAAGCTGAGCATTATTTAGATGGTAAAATTATTGACCCTAAAAGAGCAATTCCTCGTGAAGAACAAAATAAAACTGCTAAGATCTTTGTTGGTGGTGTTGGCGGTGATGTAACTGATAATGATTTTAAAACCTTCTTTGAACAATATGGTGTAGTGATTGATGCTCAATTAATGATTGATAAGGATACTGGTAGACCAAGAGGTTTTGGTTTTGTAACTTTTGATAGTGATGAGGCAGTTGAAAAAATTGTTTCTGAACATGTTGTAATTCTTAAAAATAAACCTATTGAAGTTAAAAGAGCTGAACCTAGAGGTGGTAAAGGTGATCATCCTGGAGGAAGAGATAATGAGAGGGGTGGATATGGTGGTGGTGCTGGTCGAGGAGGAGGAGCAGTGGGTGCTACTAGTAGTTATGGTGGCGCACCCGGTTATAGTGGTGGTGGTGGTTATCAAGCTGGATATGGGGGTCAAGCTGGTGGTAATCAAGGATATGTTCAAGGAATGGATCCTGCTACTTTATCACAATATTATAGATGGCATGCTTATATGGCTCAAATGCAACAAATGATGGCTATGAATCAGGCTGGTGGTGGCACTCCTGGTGGTGGAGCTCCCGGTAGCGTTCCTGGTGTTACTCCTGGTAGTGCTCCTCCTAGTGTTCCTGGCGCCATTGTCGGTGCCAATGGTGATCAAATTCCTGCCGGATATCAAGGAGGATCAGAAGGGGCTGTTGGAATTCCTGGTCTTGGTGGAAATGCTGGATCTGGTCCAGGGTCTGCTTCTGGTGGTTACGATGAACGAAATGAAAGTGGAAGTGGTTATGACGAAAGTACCAGAAATTACAGAGATCGGGAATATAACAACGATGAGAATTATAATAGCGGTAATAATAATGCTTATGAAAATTATGATAATAATGATAATAATGATAATAGCAATTATGGTGGAGGAGATGGTCGTGGTGGTAATCGCAGTGGTAGTGGTGGTGGAGATAATAGTGGTCGTCGTAATTACAGAGGAAATGGTGGATGGAGGTCTCGTAGAGACAGATATAATAGTAATGATGGAGGGGATGGAAATGACGAAAGAGGAGGAAGTTATAATAGTTCTCGAGGACGTTCAAGATCACCTCCTAGTAATGTACCATCTGGTCCTCGTAGAGGAGGACGTGGTAATGGAGGTGGTGGATATAATCGAAACAGAAAAGGTGATCGTGGTGATCGAGGAGGATATCATCCTTATCAGCGTTAGAATTGACGTAAATAAATATGAAACCGTAAATATTAAAGCCCTCTATTAAAGAGGATCATGTACAAATTTGGACAGATATTTCTAACTGTGTACATAAATAAAACATCAAAAAAATTAATTCTCGAGCGAAGCGAGAGCTAGGGGGTCCGGGGATACGCCCCCAGCCGCCGGAGGCAGACCAATGTTCTTATTAGTAGCCAATCAATTTCGCAGGCCAAACAGGGTGGAATGACGGGTGTGGCCGTTCGAAAGTACCGTTAAGGTTAAGTAACGCGCTTCAACATGCATATAAACTATTTATCATTAAGGTATTGATAAGTTACGGTTAGTGCTAGAAGAGAATATAAATTGATATATATATCTATATAAATGCCGTAGCTTATGACTTTGATTTGTTTCCAGATTCGAATCATTCGATACCAGTCCCTGATCTCTCTTTTCTATCATCTTCTCTTTAGATCTATAGGGCTCGTCTGTCTTATTAATACAGCAATATCATATTACGTAACCGCATTAAATTGGCAGATTAGCCGCATTAAATCTACATCCGATTAAGCAGTTAAAGACCCAGACCTTTAAGACCCTTTCTCGGACACAAAACTTTAAGACGATCTGATCTCTGGTTTGTTCTTGATCATTTTCTTTAAATAACGAAAGGACATTACTGTAGAAATAATTGTTGAAAGTTTTGAATAATAATAATAGGTTTAGAGTTTAAAAGTATTTGGTTAAAATAATTGATTTGGTTATTGCATCCCCTCGGATATTTCGGGCGCGACTAATTTCATACAATTATTCTGATTGTGTATCTTATTAATTTGGTTTATTTATCTGTCTGATTGATTCTATAGTTCTTTTGAAAATAGAGGACTGAGCCACTTCAACAATTAAGAGAAGTTGACGATTTATCTTTCTCCTATAGTCGGGACACTTATTTCTAATTGGATATGAAATTCATAAGTTACTAGTATTATAGACCACAGCTCAGTTGATTTATTTACTATTATTATACCAACCAGCTTTTTCTTATTATTTGGTTGATAATTCATTTGGTTTATTTCTGATCCTTTCAATATTTATTTTCCCATACTTCATAATGACAATATTTAATGACATTCAATTATCAGATGAAGCAAAAGCTTGGCTCCTGATAACTGCTTCATCAATAGCTTGCCTTTTAGGAAGTTTGGTGGTCTTTTTTGATGTTATTTGGGGTTTTATATTTCCCAATCGTCCTAAAATTCAATTCCAAGATAATAAGCAAGTCTTGGTAGCTAGCTTAAGTCTAAGTAGTGGTGTGCTATTATTCACTTCAATGTATAGATTATTACCAGAAGCTTTGGAATATTTTAAATCCAGTCCTGAATTAAAAGGTGATCCAAGAGGTGCTAATATGGTTTTGATAGGTTCATATGTTGTGGGAATTGCGGTTTGTGCTGGTTTCAATGGTATTATTCATGCTCTAACTTCTCAAAGTGTTGTTCATTGTGTTCATGGTGGCGATGACGAAGAAATAGGAGACTTACAAGATCTGCCAGCAGAATCATCTTTAACTTCAGGTCTTAATCATAATCATAATCATCAAAATCATCATCAAAATCATCATCAAAATCATCATCAAAATCATCATCAAAATCATCATCAAAATCATCATCAAAATCATCACCAAGATCATGCTCACAATCAAAATCAAAATAATACTCACTTAGACCCTTCTGATCCATTATACACTTCTGATGATGAAACAACTGTCCCTGGTCTCCAACCTTCTGATCATAATTATCATTCTCAAGATTATGGAACTGTCGATGAACCAGTTCCATTCCGCAATTCTTCATCTTCTGCTGAATTATCTGCCGATAGTAGTGAAGGTGAAGAAATTAATGAAACTACAAGTCTACTTCAACCTCCAGACATCAACACCGAAGCTACTATCACTACTAGTACTATTACCACTGTTACATCAGTTGTTGAACGCCCTCTTCTTCCCACTCGCAGAATCAGTCTTTTGGATCTGACTGAAAGTACTCTTCGAGGTAAAGCATGTATGGGAAAGTGTATGGGTTATGCCAGTCTTGAACAATGTGTCTTCAGCGTTAAAGATTGTTCTGAAATAATGGACGGTGATGTTGAATCACAACATGTCCATCAAGAACGATCACTGCAACGCCAGCATTCTCGTACTATGATATTCCCACCAGTAGATCAAGTGGAGAATGATATAATACCTCACAAACTGATCCATTCTCATCACCATCCTCACCACCATCATCATGATTTAGATAATGATGATGATATACAATCTATTCGCTCAAATCATTCCGATCATCCACAATTTCACCATCATCATGTTATTTCACAATATTCGCATCTTTTTTCTATTGGCATTCAAACTGCTTTGGCAATCACCGTGCATAAAATTCCTGAAGGCTTTTTGACTTTTGCAACTTTTCATGCTAATCATTCTCTTGGAATAAGTGTATTTCTTGCCTTGGCCATTCATAATTTTTCTGAAGGTTTTGCTATTGTTTTCCCATTATTTCTCGCTACTCAAAATAGATTGGTCGCTTTTTGTATAGCTGCTGTTTTAGGTGGAATCAGTCAACCTCTAGGTGCTATTTTGGCATGGGTTTTTTTCAGGAACAAATTGACTGACGAAGCCACTAGTCTTACGTTTGGTTTGATTGTAAGTCTTACTGCTGGATTTATGAGTATAATCGGTCTTCAGATGTATGGGACTAGTATTGCATTTGGAGGTCAACAATCTGTAACATTATCATGGGCATTTCTAGGTGTCACTATTGTGGGTATCTCTGCCTGTTTAGTATGACCGAATATTGATAAGGAAAGTAGATTCATAAGTGCACGAATAATAAACAATTAATATTTTTAAATTGCTTTTTTGGCAGGTCTCGTGTGCTATTTTTCCCTTCCGGCGGTCGCTTCGCTCGGCAAAGCCTGATAGGTTTTCAAACGCAGCCAGAGCTAGGGGATCTGGGGGCTACGCCCCAGCCGCCGGAGACAGAACAGGTAAAGTAGAAGCGATATAATTCTATTTAATAAGATAGAAAAGGATTATATGTATAAATAGTGAATCTCTATTGCCCAGTCAGACCCAGCTGAACAATCAGATAGACATTAAGAATTGTCACAAATAACCATATAACAAATCCTAGAACACATACAGCCCAACTATTGGACATATCAACAACGACTTCAGGGCTATCATCGTCAGCCGGCTGGACTACAACAGTCATTACCTTTTTGAGAGAAGTCAGATAAATAAGTGGAGCCATTAAAAATGGAAGTAATATAGAAAGAGCTACTTGTGAAGCATTCAAGGCAGCATTCAAGCCCGTTTGTCCAACAGCAGCAACCACAACAAGACAAGGAAGAATAGCAATGAATCTAGTAATGACTCTTCTAATCCATGGTTTAAATTTCCAAGTGAGTTGTCCTTCACTGACAATTTGACCGGCAATAGTGCACACGATACCCGCTGATTGACCAGAGAATAGTAAGGCAACAACAAACAATGTGGCAGCCGATTTATTTAATAATTGGGCCAATATTTGATGAATACCAAATATATCAGCATTTTCAGCTGCCTGATTATTATACATAGTAGAACCAGCTACAATAATAATAGCACTGTTGACAAACACTGCCACAGTACATAATGCAATAACAACTTCAATTATTGACGATTTCAAAGCATACTTTATTGCCGCATAAGAAGGACGATACTTTTCCTCCAGTTCCAATTCCTCGTCAGAATTTACTCCAGTTGTTCCATGATCTACATCATATTGACGAACGCGAGGTTTTGCAAGAGAGGATCCAAGATATAAACTGTGAGGCATGACGGTGGCACCCAATATACCACAAGAAAGATAAAGTCCATTCTCTTTAATAATCTCACTAGAAGGCAAAAATCCACGAAATACGTGACCAACATTTTGGGGAGGAACTCGAGTTAATAATACTGCAAAGCAAATAACAATTCCAAATAGCAATATAGCTACTCCTATTTCAAATAATCGAACAGTTTTCATTCCTTTGCCGGGACGATATGCTAATAGAATTATTAAAACATCCACAATCGTGAGAATGACTCCGGCAATAAGGGGTATCCTGAACAAAATATTGAGAGCAATTGCCGTTCCAATGACTTCAGCTATATCAGTAGTGATAATAGCTCCTTCAGCAAAAGCATACATGGTCCAAGAAAGCCATCTTGGTAAGAACCGACGATTAATAACTGCAAGATCTTGTCCGGTAACACTACCTAGTTTTGTGGCTAGTGCTTGTAAGAAAACAGCTATTATATTAGAAAGAAGAATAACAAATAGAAGAGAAAACTGCTTATCAGCACCAGCTGAAATATCGGTCGCATAATTACCGGGATCCATATAAGCGATAGATACCATTAGGCCAGGTCCAGCAAATGAAAAGAAGGTTTTAAGAGGTTTCACAATAGGTGAAAATGGACTGAAAAAATCATTGAACTTTTGCATCCAGGTATTAAAGAATATTTTCAACCTCATGTTGTTGTTGTTATGGTCATTATTGTTGTTAAAGCTTTCGTCGTTAAAGCTTTCATCGTCATTGTTTCCTTCAGTAGTAGTAGTATTGCCTGAACCAATGGGGTGATCATTATTTCTGTCACTATCATTGTTTCTGTCACTATTATTAATATTTCCTGGTTCATTAGCGATATCTGTTAGTTCAACAGTTGTTTCTCTTTTATTGAAGTAGTTCCTCGGAGGTCCTATACCATTCTTATTAGGAAAGATATTACTTTTCAGAAACCTGCCAATACCGCGGGCGTTGCCCTTACCGCCAGGTTGACTTGAAGTGTCATTATCGGTTTCATCATCCACGAATGACTCAGAGAAAATTCTTTTATTTGGGGTAGGATAATTCATGTTGAATAGTCGTTAGTCTTGGCACCGATAAAAAGGGCCCTTCCAGTTTCAATCCTGTAGTAGTCAATTTGTATATGTATGATTCATATTATTTAATAAAAGAATTTCTCTCACAATTAACGAGAAGATTGCAAAACTCGATACTGTTTGAATTGAGTCCCTAATGGCTTTCTAGAAGATCATTAACAGCATAAATCTCATGAACTTCAAAAATGAATTATGATAAATCTATATTCAAATCTTCAATTGGTTTCTTCCGTCTCCTCCCGCTTTCTCCCGGCTCCTCTTATAAATAGATTACCAGTTGTTGAATTGATATCAACTGAACACCCAACTATCTAGTGTGATTATAACTTCTGAATATAACACGAATAGAACTAGAACGGTGCAAATCAATTCCCATTCAGTCCAAGACACAAATATAAGTTATCAATAAACAATATTAATTGACCCCCGGAATAAATGTGAGCACTTCAACAATTCTTAACCTTCATTCAGATAAAGTTAAACGAGACAAAGTTTGACAGCGGATGGCAGATTATATATAACTTTCTTCCTCATCTCATTCAAATCCTAACCCGAGGCAGAATCTGAATAGCATAACCGACCTAACTAAATTGATGTATGTCATCTATTAATAGACTATTATATAAATATAGAAATAATTGTTTCTTCTGCCTATGAGTGATCTTTTTGTTAAGTTTTAATTAATTATCTGAATAATCTTTAAATGGGTCCTTTCAAACATTATCATTATCACCATCATATTTTTCATGTCATTCAACATATGTAATGTTAGTGTGTTCAGTAACGTACGTGGCAGTTGTCGATCGACTGAGTTGGGTGCAGATCGCTGATTACCGTTCTCATCACCAGCGACAAGGATCATTCCCAAATCGGGAACTTGTCTACGTAGTAGAGAGGCAGTTTCGTACCTACGTAGAAAGGGCAGTTTTGTACCTAGGCAGAGAGGGAGAGAGAGGGCAGTTTCGAGGATAACAGAAGATTTGATATAGGTACACCGTACCCTTCAGAGGTAAGTAAAATCATGTCCAGGCATCATTATACCTTCGACTTTGTCGTTTATGACCTCTGAGGTATGATAGTTCTGGTAGAGATAATACAATCTATAACCCCTAAGGTAGATGGACATGGCGTGAGATATGATCGATCACTAACTTAAGATGCTACGTGGCCAATTGCTAGAATTGGCGTACAGCTACTCTAACTTAACAATGTAGACAGACTATCTGTACCTAGTAAAGTTACCTACTTTTAATTACAGAACTTAACCTGTTAGATCTCTTGGCAGGCATGCATGTTCATACCAATAGCAGCTATCAATTGTGGGCAAACGGAGATTCGATTCACATCATACATGTATACCCTGAGCGTACCCTAACCTATGATTTCTCGAGCATGACTAGAGTCATCACCCCAGCCACCGGAGGCAGAGAAAACTGGGCCCGCGGGCCACGCGAGGTTCTGTCAGTGATCAGAAGAATGATGATGACAACGACTCGCTAGAGTATCGCATCCATTCACGGTTTCACCGGAAGAGATATTTTGAGTCAATTGCTTTCTTTGAGTCCTTCGTAAAATCTGCGAAAATCTGGAGTAAATATTGTGGTAAAGATCTAATTCGTGTGATGGAGACTTTCCCTTTTCCCATCATGTTAACCGGTGCGGATAGATTGATTACTCCTAAGAGTTTTGGTTAGGCCGAGAATTTGAATACTTGGGGATACGTTGACAATCAGAAGTGGAGTCTATCTTTACTGCCTTCCGTAGCTGGAGCTCATTTCCGTATTTGTCTCTATTCCGAGCAAGCGAAATCTACAGGTCTGATCGTGTCCTTCGTGAGCGGTTGATTGAATTCATCTAACTTATTAGTAAATATGTAAAAGCTACGTAAACTACATTAATAATTTAATATGCTGTATATGGCTGATTCTTGCACAAAAAATGAAAATCAAGACATTGGGGAAAAACTTTCTAGCTTTTTCAGTTTCATTCTTCATTCTCATTTTCATTGTCATTATTGTCATTATTTTCATTGTCGTTTTCTTCTGGTTCTTGCTCTTCTTCCTGTTCTTCTTGTTCTTCTTGTCCCTGTTCCTGCTCTTCTTCATCTACTTCAACGTCTTCCCCTCCCTCACCTTCATCTTCTATTTCCTCTTCAATATCTCCACCTTCGGCTTCGACTTCGACTTCCTCTTCTCCTTCCGCTTCTTCTTCAACTTCTTCTTCGCCATCTTCTTCTTCGTATTCCTCTTGTTGCTCTTCATCGGCTCCATACTGGTCTTCATCATCTATTAAATCAGCTTCAGGTTGTTCAGGAGGGAACTCATCCGATGGTCCACTTTCATTATCCCTGGATTTTAGTTAGACAATGTTCTTATTTAATTAGAGCCATTCTTTCTCCGGCTTCTGAAGAACTTCCAACAACCCGTTGCTGGTTTATGCCTAGGCAGGAGCTGGGTCGCGCGGGGGTTAGCATATACATACCAGACAATATTAAATCTCGTTACTCGTGGTTTTTCAGCAAGAATATTCCGTACAACACGATCTACTTGAACTTTTGGAGGTGGATTCAATCGCAATTCCTCTGTATCATATTCATTATTCACATAATAGCCGACTCTAACAAATTCTTTACCAGCATAAGCGCATGAAAGTAGTATAACTGTTACGCTGACTAATTCCGAAGCCGGGATAAGATCTGGAGATGGTGGATCAGCTGTGAAAACAAATTTATTAACTCCTACTGGTACAGGACCTACTAATAATGAGTCCAACTCTTGATCATGCTCGAAGCTAAAAGAAGTTAGATACTGAACACAACATGATTCAAGCAATATCTATCGTGATACGCAGATCCAGAGAGAGGGCATGCACCCGTAGATGTCGCTGCGCTCGAGAATAGTACCCATTAATGAAGAGCCTCGAGTGAGCAAAATGTGACTCGAAGGCAAGTCTGCAGAGAGCTAGGAATACCCGGCCAACACTTCGCCGTTCTAGACACCAATTGATCATGTACTCATGGTTATCCTCAACACTTAAACATACGAAGTAGATGATCCAACATAAATTAATTTCCATTCGAGATCTGAATTATAGTTAGTAATTAATCTTAAGCAGAAAAACTTAAAGAAAAAATACCTTCCTCTCGAGGATTGCGGAACCTATTGTGTCTCCACTTACCATCTTTTAAAGGCTCTAAGCATTCGAAAGTAATCTCGAATTCGTATGGATCCGTAAATGGCGCTGGATTATTCAACACACTAATATTTAGTAGCGATACTATTGACATAATTGATAATTCGCTTCAAAATACTATTATATCACTCGTCGCGAAATAAAATTAGATCTTAAATTGGAAAGAAAGTTAGATGATTCGGAATAAGATCTCTGCCTGAAAATAATGAAATTCATTTGCCTGCTGCTTCCTGATGGGGTCGGAACTGCCAAACGCGAACGCGTGGGTTAGGCTAGGTTTGGGGTATAGAATAACGTGACGTGGGGTCTAAATTTCATGGCACGATTGGCTACGAAGTAGTTCCAGAGTAAAGTCAATAGTTAGGTTTCTTACTATAATACCACAGGGTCAATTGTCAGAGATTAGTAGCAAAAAATTTGTCATTGTAATTGATCGAATTTTCTTTACTGTGGTATAGTTGTTACCGCAACGGAACAACCGCAACGTAGACAGTCTATCAGTCGATCGATGAGTAACAGAGCACGGCTGTTTGAGTTGTGGGCACTGTCGGCCGTGGGCAAGTGCACTGTCGGCCGTGGACAAGCGCTCTGTCGGCAGTGGACAAGTGCACAGTCGGTGGACGATAGGTTGAGTGGTCATAGTTTGTCACAGAGTTGTATGCCGATTGAACCTAAAAGTTTTAGAGATTTTGCTCAGCCTTGCTAGGGAATATCTGCCTCCGTTTGGTTCCAATGGTTTGCCCTGTTTAAATGGGTCAGGATATCGGCGTCTCTCTCCTGTCATACCTTAATCGAACTTTGATTAGGTCGGGTTTTGTATAATTTCCTCACCCGAGTACAACCAGAGCTAGGGGGTCTAGGGGCTGTGCCTCCAGCCACCAGAAGCAAAAGCAAAAGGCGTGAGGGGGGAGGGAGGGAGTGCTTCTATACTCCCAAATAAAATGATGACATCCTACTTTACCAATGCTCTGGTTGAATTAATCATAATCCATGTCTATATATACTAATTAATCACTGTTAATAGTTTTGTTGGATGGATGATTGGTATTGTTGTCTGGTCATTTTTGTTTAACAAATAAAGTTACATGCATCATCCCTGCGGCAAAGCTTAAATTAAAGTCACTAACTAACTACGGTACCTGCATTTCAAAGGGGAGACAGTTGAAATGTTGAAATGGTGTAAATACTGATGATATTTCTCTCAACATATATTAACAATGATAAAAATACCGTTCACATCATATGAAAGCTGCTGCTAACAGTTATTTCCTCTTTAATTACTTATTGACTTAACCTGTTATATAACGTCTATATTCATTTTATATGCTAACTCACTCAGGTTTTACTAATTAATACCTATCGTCGCAACGTGGTTGGTTGACAGATTATTAACTTTTTTATTCTAATCCCGTTTCCTTTTTGAGGTTATCACAGTCACTGTAACACCAGCAAGTAGGAACCTTTTAAAAGAGAAAAGAAAACCTTGATCGTCTGTTCAAATTAATGCAGTATAAAAAATGTTGGTTATTAGCCATAGTCTACTTAGTATGTTATTCGTTATTTAAAAAACTCTTGAGAGGAGAATAGTAAACCGATTATTCCTGATTGCGATCGCTCGCCTTTCGTCTCTGAGCTCAAGTTATAGCTTTCTTCGCCTTCATACTAGGCGCCTGTTTCTCTCATTATAAGCCAAAATTCAATAACTTCCGTAGAACCAAAAAAAACTTTATTTGTTATTCCTTCCAATTTCAATCATCCAGTAGTATGCCAAAAGAAGTTATACTCCCTGAAGCATGAATCCGTCCTCTTCATTAGGATATTACTTGAAAAAGAATATCTTGAAGACTCCACAAAGATATGAAGTACGGAGACAAAAAATTTTTTGAAGGTAATAGTCGATACTAAACATGTACGTTTATATATATAATACTTCGTCAAAAATAAATAACAGGTAGAAAAATATTAATTCAAATAGAGCGCAATTATCTTATTAAAGGGAAATATGGCACAAAAGATTAAGTAAGGAGACGAGAATAAGCAGAGCCAGTAGCAAAACAAGAATAAATATAGATAAATCTGTGTGAATAGCTTTGGGATGATTAGATAAATGCGGATGAAAATAGAGGTTATCAGCTTAATCTGTCAAGACACGTTAGAGGCCCATATAATTGGACGCTCAACATATATTTATAATCCAGTACACACATGGCTCCGATAAATGAAAACACTATATCTCCTGACAAAGTGTGCCCCTCAGTCTTACCTGCTGCCCACTTTTCTAGATAATTTCTCTCTTATAGCAGCACCCAATTTTTTTTTTTCTCAAATAGAAACCAAGCCAGTTCATACGAACACTTCTATCCAATTATCATCTGTCGAAATATCTTCCATGTCAGTGGATTCCTGAAATTCTACCAAAGAAGCTCATAATTAGCAATCTTGTCCTCTCCTTTATAGTTACCCCTTCAATTGTTTCCGGGATACCAAGAAAAGTTCCAATAGTATATTTTTGTTAATCTCTGCAATATTTTATTAAGTCATGGATATACCAAGAACAATAACTTTACCCGTAGGCCTCGATCTTACAGGGTATCCCTGCAATGACCAAGATATTGGCGGAGAATTTGGAGGAGAAAGCGCTTCCGCTAACAATGATCTCAGCACTTCAGAAGCGACGGATACAATTAGTAATATCCACAATACCTATAATATTAATCCGGGACAGTTCTCTTTGCCTTCAAATGGGTCGGTGCTATCAACCAGCACTGAAATCGATCATGATGAAAACAAAATAGACGGTTCTAGCGGCTTGTACATGTCTCTAGGAGATCAACAGAACGACAAGAATAGTAGTGGTCATATCACATCCCAAGAACATCTACGGACCAGAAATACTGATAATTCGAATCTCGATAGTATTGACCGTTTTGATATTGACACCAATAATAATCAAAAGAGCACTAACAGTATTAACGCCAACAACAATAATACTAAAGACAATATTGTTGTTAGAGATCTACAAGAAGAGGAATTTGATGAAGATATAAACAATAATAGTGGTACCAGTCACACGAGTACCGCAACCGCTAATGATTCTATAGTTTTTGGATACAGTCCGGATCAAATGCTAAATCCGGGAATTTTGGATGAAAAAGATCGATTTATTATGGGAGATATTATTCCACCCGGATGTGAAGATATTACAGACAGGTTTTCGTATTTTCAAAATGGTGGAGACTTGATGAATGGCATAAATATTCCAGAATATATGATTGAATTGCAACATCAAGGAGGAGGACCACAGCCACAACAAGAAGTGGTTATGGATGCCGATGATCCACTATTCATTACAATGACAAATGCTGGAGAGACAACTACAACAAGAGCAAGTGACAATATCGAATCGTTAAATTATGATTCAATAGAGGCCAGTGTCAATAGTATCCTAAATGCCAATGATGTTGAGATGAATGATACCATCATTTGGGCCCAAAACAGCGGAGGAGATGGATACAATGCAATTGAACAAGACAAAAACGACGAAGATGATGAGAGACAAGGTATGTCCCTAGTGGATCTGTTTTACAATGGACAACAACAGCAACATCAAAATCAGAATCAGAATCATTCAAATTCATTACCAGATTTATTCTTGATAAAGGACTCCTTCAATTCATTGGTTGAAGTTGGCCAGAATCAATCTTTGTTATCAGAATTATCTACTAGTAAACCATGTATAAAGAATCCTAGTAGCCATATTGAGTCAATGATCCATACCCCAATACTAAGAGGATCAATGAGTAGCAGTACAACAAGATCTTCACAATCAAAGAATGTTTCTCAAAGATTAAGTTCAATCATCGCGCCACCACTACCCTCATTTCCGCATGTACTACCCCCATCACCAAGACCTTCCCCTGAAACCACTATCCCACCAACGACTGTAAGAGATTCATCGTCATCATTACTGAGGAATAGTTCAAGGTCAAAAAAATCTACTCGAGGAAAGTATAACAATAATACGAGGACTCAAATAGTAAACAGTAGACATCACAGTACTGGAGGTAGTAGGTTAAGTCGTGATGAAGATAATATTGGTGATGGTAATAATGTCAACAATAGGTATCATTATGAAAGTTGTAGTAGTACGAAGAAGAATAGTGATATCCATAGTAGTAATATTAGTGGTAATAATAGTAACAGTAGTAGCAGCAGCAGTAACAGTAACACTAGTAGTAATAGTAACAGTCCAACAGAACCAGCAACGTCTGCAAGTCAAAAAGGAGATACAATTCAATTACGTCAACCATCGTTTGCAGAAGGAAGGGAAGACGTTGGAAGTTTTGGATTTATAAATTTTCGGAAACCTGGCGCATGGACAAGACTAAAGCCTAAAAATGGACGTCGACAACGAAGTAGAGGTGTTGGAGGAAGTGAAAGTGGAAGCGAAATTGGATTAGAGGGAGAAGAAGAAGTGGAAAAAATAATGGATTAGTAGGAGATCCAATTAGTGGAAGATCTAAGGAAATTCCTACATGAATGAAAATTCAGTCATAATAAAATTTCTCAAACAAATAGAAATGAATTTAAAATCAATAATCAATAAATATTTTAACACAAAATAGCCTACAGCAGTCAGTTAAATATATTTCAAGCCTGATCTCGAAGACCCGGCCTTGGCTCTATTCTCGGTAGTGTCGGAGTCATTATTAATCTCGGCCATGATACTATTAAAATTAAATTGATAAGGACAAAAGTAAAACAAAATATGATTCAATGATATTAACAGAGTGTTGCCTTAAAATTCGAGTGCAATGAAGTGCTATTTTCTCTCAAAGAGTATCTCACTATTGTTACTATAAATACTTCAAAATCCCTGTTCTGTTTTCCTAATACTCTGTTATATATTTAGATACTCCTGTCAATCGTCCCTTAACTCTGTTATGCATCCATGCATGTAGCTTGTCAGAAATATTAAATTCATGCTACTTTCTATCAAAAGATTCAGATTCGGGTCGACCAAGAGAAACGTATTGACCGTATTCCTCCAATCAGTAGAACTCTGGGCCTACCAAAAGGAAGTTTAGTCAATCACACTAGCCCCCGAGACGACTGATTCTCGGCACAAATAGCACAAATAGCGTCCGAGAGACAGCTAGCCAGGTGGGCAGAACCCAACCAGACATTCTAGAACAGGAGCTACCACTATGGAGCTACATGCCACCCCCGGAGTTAGAGGAGTATGATAAAATTTCACTAACATAATTAAAGTTTAATTAAATTACAGGTTACCGGAAACAATTTTGTTTTATGTTTTTCCATCTATCACAACTTGATATCTCACGTGATCAGGTTTCAAAGCGCGCGCGCGCGCACGATCGGCATACCTGCATTATTGTTAATAACAAACAGATCTAAGAGTAAAGTT
Organism: Sugiyamaella paludigena; assembly: GCA_030579875.1. NCBI lineage: Eukaryota > Fungi > Ascomycota > Dipodascomycetes > Dipodascales > Trichomonascaceae > Sugiyamaella > Sugiyamaella paludigena. The sequence continues at coordinate 57,453 of JAKTRU010000035.1, forward strand.
AGCGATTTTCAATGCATTCACTTCAAATGGGTAGTATATGCATATGCAGGGGAAATTCTTTTAAAATTCCTGTAGTACCAGATTTGACCCTAGAAGATCGGCATCACAAGTCTAATTGGCGGAATCAAAATAAACGGCATTAACATAATATACTAAACAAAGAAGAATATGATGGCAGGGGACCGGGGCGATTAAGAATGCAGAGGTACATCAGAAAAAATATTTAGATAAACTAAACAAAAAAGGAAACAGAAAAATACATAAACTGTTTTAAACTGTTTCGACGGACCTTAACTTGTGTCACCTCGGTGGCGCGAAGTTTAAACAGTTGGTCTTCTTCTCTATGATGGGATCTGTGCCTGGGCAAGAGGTGGTCTCTCTAGCTACCTTGTCGCATGTCCTAGAATGCCTCCGGCGGGTTGGGAGTAGCCCCAAGACCTTCTAGCCCTCGCTACGCTTGAGAAAACACCAGATCACCAAAATACCAGAACAAGGGATCCCCGGACCCCACAACTGCATGGACTATTCAGATTGTTTGGAGACCATGAACCGTTATACGCTTATACCATAGTTCAAAGATCGATCTACACCAAGAATAGCGGATTGATTCATGCAATATATCTGTTATGATGATGAGCCAATAGTTTATATATGGTTGTACGTGTATAAAAGCTTAAAATAGATTTGATGTTTACATATATTTTTGTTGACATTGAAAAAAGAGTTCAAGCAGAAGGGGAAATCCTTCTATGCTGCACATTCCAAACTAGTACGAACATTGGATGTGGTCGTTTTATAAAAGAACGTGTGCGTAAACGTTAAAACTAAGTTAAAACTGAATTCATATAACTAAGCGCTAATTCCAATATCTAATTAACTAAGTTTTTGAAATTTAAGATTGAATTTATTTTCTGTCTGTATTTTTTTTCAATCTTGATTTTGTATTCTAGAAAATTGAATAAATTAACGAATATAAAGGTAAGTCATATATAGGAAGGGACTCTGAAAGATTTGAAGATGGATATATATCAACAACAAATACTTTCAATTGCTGTTGTGAGGTACAGTGAGGAGAACAGATATCGTCGGATTGTTCTCATCAATTGAAAGTTTGTTTCGTCGCCATATTCTTCTTCGTCATGTGTGTCTAGTACATACAGTTGTATCTTTAGCTCAAACTTTTTAACTAACATAGCTAACCAGTTGATTACAAGGTCTACGAAAATAATAAGAAACACTAGAATTGGATTTCATTAGGTAAGATTATATTTCATATACTCCCACTGGGACGTGGTCAATGTCGTTTCTCGAGCTAGGAAGTCTCGGGGCTAGTACGCCAAAGCAATCAAGAGCAATCATTACGAGTCTCGTTATGGCAGAAAAATGTTTGTTTTTGCAGCCGCCGGATAAACAGAGAGAAACAAAACTGGCATCATCGCCCCGAACCCTGGAAAAAGTTCTATTTTCTAACACCCAGCCGCACAAATCCACAGCCGTACATTCCATTTTAAGAAAATTTAACTATATTGGGAGATAATATTTTTTAAACTATTGTCTAAAGAAGCAAGAGCGCCGAACAGAAAGGGATTTCTATTGACCGAAGTGGGATATAGTGTGAAAAAAAAGAGTAAGAAAGCAAGTGCAGGAATAAGAAGAAGAAGTGGATGAAAAACAGGCAACTAAAATAGGACAATACGATTAACAAGAGAGAAGAAAACGAAAGCGAATAACAAAATTAAACAACGGTTTAAGAGGAAAGAAATTTGAATGTAATAGAAAGAAACTTAAGAATCATTTGAAAACAAACAGGGAGAGTCAATTCGTCAGCTGAGTTAATTCAGGATTATCTCAATAAAAGAACGTATCTCTCAACGAATCTCTCAACAAAGAAAGTCAATTTTATTTCGTATTCATAAACAACCAAACCAAAAAATAAGCCTGCCTTCCATTTCTATTTCCATTTCTATTTCTATCTCCATTTCTATTTCTATTTTTATTCAATCAAAGAGAGCACATCATTATCTGATTGTAATACATAAATTGACTGTGGTTTTTCTCACAGTAACTTTGCTTATTGACGCACTGTGACAGTACATACATACAGACAGATCTTACATATTTTTTTTTTCTGGCTGCAATTCCTATTTGAGGCATAACCAAATCTAAAGCGTTTGGGGTTTTTCGGGCTTTCTTTTTTTTTTTTAGAGTTCCTTTCTTTTTTTTGTACTTCTTCTGTTCGAAGGAGTGTATTTTTGGTCCCAATATGCAATCTGAACCCTATCCACAACCCTTGAAGCCTTCCTCCTCCTTCACATTCCCTCCTCCTCTTCCAAAGGCTGATGATGATAATTATAATAAGACTACTAGTAATAGTAGTAATAGCAAATCTTCTTCTATACAGACATCATCATCATCAATACCTTCATCAACATCCTCATCGACAACAATTTCAACCCCATTAACTTCATCGACATTGTCGACGTTGTCAACTTCATCAGCGGCATCTTCTTTGTTGTCATCATATTCAGCAACAAATTCATCTAAACCATCATCATCTAATCCATTAACTCCATCATCATCTAATCCATTATCTTCATCATCTTCACCTTCATCTTCGTCGTTATCAGATCATCATCATCAACAATCACAAGATCTTCAACGACAAGCACAGGAATATCATCTTCAACGTTATCAACAACAACAACCAAGATCACATTATCAACAATTACTTAATAGAAGTTCTTCTAGAGGAATTTCAACCTCATCTGGTTTTAATAGTTTGGTTGGTGCTGCTGCTGTAGCTTTATCTCAAGTGGTTGGTAAACAACGAAAAGATTTAAAGAAACAACAAGAAGATCTCGACAGAAGGGAACAATTGAAGATAATTGACCTGGACAGAAAGGAACTACTGGAAAGAAAAGATTTGGGTAAAGAGAATTTGGGAGAGAGACAATATTTGGAACAAAAACTCGACTATTTAGAGAAAATAGACAAATTTGAAAAACAGGATTTAGTCAATCGTAAGTCAAGCGATTCAACTTCTTCCCCATCATCATTATCTTCTTCACGATCTACCACTCCTGGATCTTATAACTCATCATCAGAATTATCAGAATTCAGTTATAATAATAACAAGAAGAATATTATTATTATTGGTAGTGACAATACCTTTTCTTCTTCTAAATCAAAAAAAACTCCCGATACAAGTGCATTCAAAATAACCGTTGATCAAGACGCTGACGGTGATTTGTCTATGGCCGATTCTGGATCCAAACAGGGGATACCAGTAGGAGTGGAGTCGTCGTCATCAACGAAAGTTGAGGTGGCAGCAACAACTGCATCAGAGCATGAACTATTAAGTTCTTCGTCACACCAACTACAACAACAACACCTCTCATCTCGTCAACCATCAATATCTAATATGACCTCTGCTGCCTCAACTTTAATTACAACCTCATCATCTAATGATGGTGGTACTGGTGGTGATCATCAAACTACCAGGACAACTGCATCGTCACCAGCTTCGAAATCATCATCTATTGGTACTGCAATAGGTCCTGGTGGTTCCCATCATCTACAAATTCGTCCAGTAACTGGTCCTAGTATTCCCTCATTACCTCCTTTAGCTGGTGCTGGTAGCGGCGGTAATACTAGTAATCGTCGGTCACCACCGTTTAATGTATCACCTACTTCAGCAGGTGGATCAGGAATTGGCCCTATTCCGAGACAACAACAAGTAGATCCTAATTTATCTTCTCTCCTTGGACCCGGCACTTCGACTTGGAATTATTCTGATAATTCTTTGATTCAAGCTTTACAATTAAAAGCTGAGCAAGAGCGTACTAAGCAAGAGTATTATCGGTTGGAAATTTGGTATAGAAGTCTTGAATTAATTAAAGATGCAATTGCTTATAATGTACCACCAAGTGCTATTCCAATCCTATTTCAATCAACTAGTGGTGCCCTTTCTTCTCCATTAATTGCACCACCATCGTCATCTACTGGCCCACCACCACCGGGAGCAGCAATAATTGGCGCTGGTGGTCCTCCCCCTCCTTCAGGAACATCAGCATTCTCTACAGCAACAGCTGCTGCTGCTGCTGCTGCTGCCGCTGCTTCAGTTGGTGCTGTATCTGTTGATACCTCTCCTCAGCAAGATACAGCTCGTTTATATAGTGTTGATAAAAATACTCTTGATCGTGAAAGATACCCTGGTGTTTCTGGTAGTGGTAGTGGCCATCAAAGAAATATGTCATTACCTCCTCAAATGGTTCATCCTCAACAGCCGCCTCCACCTCCGCCACCACGGTCGGCCGAGTACCATCAACAATATCAGCAGACTTCCCCTTCACAACCACCAGCTTCTCAACAGCAAGCTCCACAATTGCCACCTCAACAACAGCAGCAACCACCACCACCTACTTTTAGACCGGGTCATGCTCATCATGCTTCTATGTCAGCTATAACTTCCTATGGTTCACCTAGTGGTAGATATTCTGGTATTCGTGCAACATGGCAAGCAACTACCAGTACCACGCCTACTGGTAATGCGCCGCAGCAACAAACGCAATCTCAGCAGCAACAGTCACCACAATTCCCCCCTCCGGTACAACCAACTACAATTTCGCCTTCTTCGCCATCATCTTCACATCAACATATAACTTTCCATCATTGGCAACCAAACCAATCAAAGGGAGGTAGCGCATCAGGTGGTGCAGGTACATCTTCTGGTGCAAATACTGCTGCTGTTAGTTCTACGTCAAATGTTGGCTCTAGTTCACCGAAAAAAGAATCATCAATAACACCTATTGAAGAAGATGAGCAACAAATAAAACGCCGACGTTCCATTACTGACAGACCTGGTTCTCCTACTGGTAGTATAAGATACAACAATACTACCACTGCATTGAATGCTGCTGTAGCTCATTCCAGTGTTCGTAAGCGTGGTTTAGGCCATTCTCGGCATCGATCCGAAGCTTCGGTTCTTCGTGGTGATGTACCGACTAATGTTCGGCCTTGGACTACCTCACAATTAAGTGCTGCGAGTTTTGCAAGATATCAACCTCCAGTCCAGCAACAGCAACCTCCTCCTGTTCCACCTCATCCTCAGCAACAGCAACAACAATCGTCATTACAAGTTCTTTCAACAGAACAACAATCCGGTGTTAATGTTCTTGCTAGTGTTGCAGCTGCTGAATCAGATCGACAGCAAATGGATAGGCATAGTCCTGGTATTGATGAGCGTCCAAGGAAACATAATGTCGACTTTATGATCTCACAGCAACCACCAAAAAATAATGGGAATGCTTAAATGCTCGAATCATAAATCCCAAACAAATAAAAAAAGAAAGAAATGGCCAAAAAAATTCATTCCCGTCCATCATCTTACTGAGTCAGAGAGTCTTTTCTTTCATATACATATTTCGTTTCCCGTTTTTACAACAGAAAAAACCTATTTATTTTGGACTCAACTTACATTATCCTCCTTTATTTATGATATTATCCGGCATAGATGCAATTTATGTATTAATAAACAAAAACGTATTTCATCCGAATTTGTTAGCTCCTAACTAGGTGGTCTCTCGGGTCCTGCCCTGGACCGTTAGTTTTATCTATCCCAGAAAAGTAAGACTGGTCTAGTCACTTGACTAAGAGAGAGCATAAACGTTACAACCCACATTATCATTACAATGCAAATATAAGATAAAATTGAAATTATGTACTAACTAGGCAGTTACTTAATTTTTTGTCACACTTAGGTGTAGGTCGTATGCATATAGAACCGGAGCGCGGGAAACGTGCAATGCTTTACATATTGAATTCCTCTTGAAAGAATTGAAACCCGTGTGACTCAGCCCAATTCTGCGTATCATGAACTAGTTTGTGAGATCCTGCCGATATAACCCAACCACCCTGCCTGTCTTCGTCACGAACATGTAAAAGTTGGTCTACACAGCAACATTCGTTATCATCGGAAGAAATTCCACATAACCATGCTTGAAGTCGGACATTGAGTATTGGACGACTATTAAACATCAATCTAGCATATTCATCACGAATGTCAATATATCTAGGTTTGGATCGATGAGGCGGGTGTGAATGAGGATGATGATGAATAGGATCAATAACATGTTCTGAAGTATAATAATTTGTAATTCTTTCTTGAGGAAGTAAAGGTGCTGTTTCGTTATTGGCATCGTCATGATTATGATTATGCCTATTGTTATCATCATGATTATCATCGCTATCCAACTCTTCATCACCAGTACTATAATTACTATTGGCATCGCTAGTACTACTAGTACTACTACCCTCCACCGCCTCTTCTTCATCTGCATAATCAATTATACCGTGTTCTTCAATACCTCTTAATCTTCTAATATCATGCTCATTAACCAACTGAGGGGCATCCAAACAACATAGGTCATCTACAGCAATATCCAAATATTCATCATCATTAAGTTCTTTGTATAATTGAGCTTCCAATAAAGACGCAGTACTAAGACGACGACGTAAACGACCATCACGAGTGAAATAAATCTCAATTAATCCGTCCTTGAGAGTAGCCTCATGTAGTCCGATAGATTTAAGTACTTGAGCGTCTTGAGGATCTCTAATGGCCCATAGAAGTTTGACTTCAACACCCAGATTTTGTAAATATCTAAAAACAGGTGCACCAAAGGCAATTCCTGATCCACCAACAACAAAAAGCGCTCTTCGGATTTGGCCATTTTTTGCAGCATCAAGAAATTGAGTAGGGACTGATCGAAATATTCCCATAATGGAATAAATTTGTCTTAGTTTTATAGGATAATTCGACTTCCGAACAACAAGTTGCAAATACGGTTCATCAGGTAATGAAGCCACTGTATATGGATGGGATGACCGTAACCAAGTTGCCGGAGAATAAAGTGAATTAGATAGCCGAATATGTGAGCCAGGTGTAAAAGTTGAAAGATTCATTCTAAGACTGTTATTGATTTCAAGTTTGGCTTTCGGGATGGTTATAAGATACATTGTCGGTGAAATGTATTGAACCAGTAAAGTGGTATGAAGTGATTTGAATGCCCGATATAATACTTGAAAAATTAAAATACTTAAACATAATGCAACATATAAATTGGAAGGGGGATTTGAATGCCACCAAATAAGAGCCAATGTCATCCAAGCACTTAAATAATGAATAGCGTAAAAAATGTTATAGAATCGTCTTCGAATTGGGTGAAGAGAACTGAGAGCTATTAAAACAAAAAGCGATATAGCTGCAACACCACATAAATTCTCTGAATTTAATAATTTATGTAGTTTTCCTGTTACCAAATATATATAGAAATAAAGACCAGCGTGGCCGAAGATTAAAATAACTATCACTCTTCCTAACCATTTATGAAATGGTACAAGTTGTAAATAAAATGATTCAGGAAATGGAGTTGGTTTTAGTGTGAGAAAGTATAAAGGAGGTAATAATGCAACAGAGACACGTCCTAATCTTTTAACTAAAAAAGTTAAATCCTGACGAGTATCAGAAAATATCAAATAAGATAGACCTATGGACCAAAAACCAAGGGTCAAAGGCAGCCAATAAAACTGTCTCCAACGGTGGATTTTTCTTGATAATGATTTGAAAAATAAATGACCTTCACCACCACCAGCATGATTTCTATTTAATTTTCGAGATGCCCATGTAGCTAAAAGATTAAATAGAAATATGAGAATAATTAATGCAGTAGCCGAAATCAAAGTTCTGATTCCATATTTTGCTGTGATTGCAGTTCGAAATCGTTTGACCTCAGAAGGAACAGTGGGATATATTTTCCATGACATCTGTGAACCGAAAATAGATGGATGGGAGCGCTCAACTTCAAACTTTCCACTGCGGTTCGGTTTACCGATTCGTATTGGTATATGTTAATATGATTGGATCGGGGGTTCTTCACCACAATCTATCTTCAACCACACTAAATAAATAAATGACCAAATGAGTATATATTCATATACTCAACCAATGGAAATATTTCAATACTACTATTAATAATAATAAGAAATTAAGAACAGGATGAAAATGTGAAAGGAAGATGAAGATAGAGATTAAGAACAAGAAGAGACTATATAACAAGCAATCTACAGTGTATCACGTGGTGAAAATTTAGAGTGAACGCGCGAATAAGGATTGAGTTAACGAAACTCGTTGATTAATTAAAGTCTAAAATTTCCGAATATCTGTGTTATAGTACAAACTATAAATTTATTTTATTTATTATCTGAAGTGATATCAAGCTTTATATAAAACCTTCTCTGGATTATTTCTAGGTCTTGCAAAGATTGATTAATAACGTTGGGTGCCGCCGAAGAACCGCTTCCGCAGTTGGTGCATCCGCCAACCTTATTATTACAGTATATGCATGCATTACGCAATTATTAACTAAAGTACTTGCGGCGGCCGGCTTCGCTTAGTTTACCCTTTTGGGAATTATCTGATCTACCCATTTAAGACCATGAGAAAATTATCTGATGCCGTATGAAATATAACCATTGTAGGTGTACATATGTATTGGACTCAATGTAAAGAACAACCAATGAAGAAGAGGATTCCCCCACGTCTTGCTACTATTTCATGTCTCTGCTCGTACTTGAGTTTAAATCATACGAGATTAATTTATCTCAAGTCTAAATCTATATCATGGATGAAATTTAACAGTTGGATATAATTAATGATCAGTTTGAATTGAAACTATATCAGTAATTTCAAGCAAAGTCCTGGTAGAAGGCAGAGACAGGCCGAGACAGGCCAAAACCACAACCGCACACCGGTTTTAGTCACCGTTACTGTAGTTAGTGCACTTCAAGTTTTGGACGTGGGCGCGCGTGGGTGAAAAATTTCTTCATCACGTGCTTCACGCGATTAGCCGCGTACAGCAATAATTATTGATTTTTTACGTCTTTACGCGTCTCACTATTTGATAAGAGAATCAAGAAGACGACGATAAGAATCTTTCCTTCTTTCTCTTTTATTCTTTTTTCTCATTCAATATTCTCATTGGATAGAGACGAGATTCAAATTTTTGTTAACAATGGATGAATTCCAATCTACCTCTAGACAACCGATTTCAACTGGAACAACACATGAAATGGCTCAAGATTATTCGTCTGTTCCAGGACTATCTAATGTAGAACGTGAACTTCTAATCGAATATCAAACTTTAGCTAGGAATTTGATAGTTGTAAGTTTATTTTTGAAATCTGAATCTTTATATACATTCCTATCTAACTCTTGATATCTAGCTTTCTCAATCAATTTCTAAATTGAATGCGACACCAACTCCTTACATTCTTGAAACGCTTCAAGCATTGGAATCAAAAACTTCTTTGGTATTTACTCTATTAAAAGCTTCTGTTTATAGCGTATTTGTTCAAAATGAAGAAGGTGATCAATCAGGACTAAATGAGTATTCTAATGGTTCTGATAAAGATCAAGATATTGAAATGGATATTGGAGATCCTCCTTCAGAGTTCCTCGATAGCCATTACTATTAACAGCTCCATGAGATCATCTGCTCAATTAGATACGGTGATTAAAGGGTGTTACTGTTTGCCTTCGGTGGCTAAGGCGATGCCCAGATCCGGACCCCAAGGCTTGCCGTTTCGCTCAAGGTCAGAATTGTTGGATATACGACGCTATTCCTCTTGTCTCCGTCACTCCTCTGAGATATCTGGAATCCGCTTCATCGGGGTTAAGACCTCGCCCATGAACACATTTGATCTGGGCTACTTCTTCTACCTTAAGTCGGGGCCGAGTAGCAGGTAACGCCTGCGGCTTACGAGGCAGAGCAGACCACTAGACCCTTAACCCTTGCCCTGACAATCACATTTTGAAAAAGTTCACGCGGAACTTCGAGCTCTTCACTTTTGTTCCGATTTGTTTACTTTGGGCTCGAAATAGACCATCCTTCGAGTTCAGAACTGGGCCATAGTTCATTCGGTTGATTTCAACAGAGATGCTCCTTGTTCGTAGCAGTTTGAATTATAGTAAACGATCTTTATTGAATATATCTGGCAGTTTCTTTCAACGACAACAGTTGAGATGGAATTCATCAGATGCTATTGCTAGATATAAAGAACAATTAGAAAAGAAGGCTAAGGCGTATGTATTATTAGTATGGGGCACTCAGATTGCATAATGTAGTCTGGTGTTCTACTCCAGAGTATAACTATCTTGTTTGTAATGTGGCTAATACATCTTTTGGCCTGCAGTAAAAACAGAAGATGACTACGGAAACGGGAGAACTGGTTGATCTAACAAAATATATCTAGTGAAGGTCTTCAATCAATAGATGAATTAAAAGAGAAGTTTAAAGATGAAATTGCCTTGAAGAAAAACCAGTTTAATAAAATTGATCCTCTCAGAATTCTAGAAGAACACAAGAAAAATAATAGTCGGAACACAGCAGTACAAACTTCGTCTTCATCGTCCTCTCCTTCAGCGTCGGATCCTGCTGTTTCCGGACCTGTTACTACTCCAATATCTCCACCTCTTCCTAAGGCAGATATTAAAAGTTTATCTTCGTTTATCGATCTGGACAAGATCAAATTACATGATAAAAAAGAAATAGAAATGATATGGAAAGCTAGATTTGCTGATAAAGAGCGGTCACTTTGTGGTTCTATTAATGGTGTCACTTTTAGTATGATTTATAAAAATGCTCGTAAAAACCCAATATTTGTTCTTCCTTTGCCCCGTGAAAATGAAGGAATTGAACTACACTTTGTTCAATGGTCATTTGCTGGTCCAAATACAATTCATTGTATGCTTACAACATTGGCTGAATTTAAGCTACACCAGGATTTTGCCCGACCCCATACAACTTTGATGTTCCATAGTGATCTTCTTGCTGATAAAGAATTAGTATTAATGAATGGATCTGTTGAAAAAGATGCGTCTTTAGGATTAGAAGAAGCTGTTCTTCTATCTCTTCATTTGCAAAGGTTCTATAGTGCTGATCGAACGATAGCTTCAGGGGCAAGAAAATTAGCACTTCTTGAAGCTTTTAACCAGGGCCATGAAGAGTTTTATGTTGATTCTCTTATTTCAGAGACGGAAACCTTAGATTGATAACTATCATTGTATATATATAAATAGAATTTTGATTAAGCAATCACAGCTTCATCACTTGAATCCATCTTCGTTTTCTTTCCTTCCCTGAAATAATTAGTCCTATGGACAGGATATATTGTCCCGTGCATGTTAGATATTACCTGCATAGTTGCTATTTCCTCAACTCCATCATCTCTGGCTGCCTGCATGATACAGGGTCTGCCAACGTCATATCTACTTATCTAGAATCAATTAAGATGAAGATTAAAGATCCTATACTCGGACAATATCCCGGCATCTGATAACAACAATAAGATTGAGGCTAGCCGGTAATAATCAAAAATTATAATAGTAATATAGTGGAAAAAGCGGTACTCTATGGATGACCAAATCACATTCATCAGATGTAGAATGATAACAATATGAGCTACAGCACAACGTGGGATAGATTACTTTTGAGTGATACAATAACGACAATAAAGAGATACACGACAATAAAGAGATACATTTCGAAATCCTAATTAAACTTTCAGCGACGCATGACTGATCCAAAATTTGAGCCTCCTATCACACTGAAATGTCATTGAAAGTATTGAGAGGTTGATGTCATTCTGAGAAGTATTATCTCGTACTACGGACGAACGATTCTCATCGACTTCAAATTAGTTGCCGCGGCCTTTCTCAGTCTCTAAACAAGAGTGAATTTTTAATTTTTAATTCTGGAGTAAAACACTAAGTGGGACTTTGATATAACTAAATGAGTTGTTAATTTTGAAATGGAGCAAACGAAGTTCATGATACTGTATTCTAGCAACTCCTTTAATTAAGTTCTCTGCTTTAGGTATAATGCCCCCGCCCTTAGTGTTATGATTGACAGCATAGACTAACTTTAATCTTGCATATATGCGCGGCCCAAGTCTCAGCCGTGTGTAAGACAGCCGTCCACCGCGAGGAAAACTGCTATGAAAATATGCCGTGTCCTACATGTGACTGGTAGTTTGCTCGAACAACGAAGAGAATTAAGTGACGCTATAATTTACTGCAACTCTCTGTCAATCCAATAATTTATTGCAACTCTCAGTTATTCTCTGTCAATCAGATAATCGGCTATTTGCTAAATTTAGGTTTGATCAGATCAACCAATGTGTTAAAAGTGTTAAGACTAATTATTACACAGAACGCAGCACGTAGAGGGAATTGAATATGTGAATTTCTGAAAAAATGCTGTCTACCAATTGATCGTGACACTAAGAGCAACTAGGGACCTGCTTGAAATCTGCGTATGTTGGAAAAAGAGACCCACCTCCGCAGCTAAGCTCGCGCACTTTTTCATAGGCCATCACGAACTCATTGTTGAAAACGACCAGGTAAAGCAACGTACATTATTTGATTATTCAAATAATCAGCTCATGAGTAGATAGGAAGAAATAAAATGTGTATAATAATAAAACTAAAACACGGGTGTAAATAGTATGAAAAGCATAATACTTAAATAGAAAGAAAGACATCCAGCAGTGAACTGGTCATAACAGCTAATAATAAATAATAATAATAATAGAATAATAAGATAATAGATGTAAAATAATAAATATTCGATGATTGACTTTGTCAGATACAGCACAATAAAAGATCATCCACAGGCTTAGAGAAGGTTTAAGTGGTGTAGTCAACAAAAGACTAGAAGATAATAACCGAGGACATGTCACAACCCGATAACACAACAGAACAAAACATTAAATAATTAATTTCCTGAAAATACGATTAAGATCCATTTCGGTTATCACAATATCCGCCTCATTTCCAGGCTCAAGTTCGTTATATCTATCGAAAAACGCCCAATAAGGGATGGCGAAATCTCCTGCATCGCCTTCTACGTCCACAGATATGATATCACGATCCAAAATTGGGATATCAGTATTGCGCCTTAAAGTCCATAGTTCCAGGGAATATCCTGTGACTTCTCCACGCCTTCTTGTTCGAAGCACAATAGCGCGGTGAACAATAGCGCACAGGACATACCGGACTCGTAGCAGATGCTCGTTGTCATACCCCGGCAATCTTAACCACCAGTTTTTCACGGAATCCAGACTAGCTCTTGGTTGCGAATCGGCAACTTCGACCACAAGAGTGGGAAGATTCACAATATGATGGTGACTACGTGACTCTGGTCGCAAGGTTGCGTCAGCCATATGGCCACCGCGGGTGTGGCTAGGTGGTCGTCCAAAAGTTGCACTGCCAACCAGTTGGACAGGAACGTCATCCCCTATCACGTCGCCACCTCGATTCCCATATCTTTGTACAACTGCCTTATGTATGTAGTATTTTAATTGATCACATAATATTTCATGCTTTTCTCCAGGCATTTTGAACAATACCTGGGAGCCGTAGTAGGTCAATCTTGATTTTTGAAGAAGGGGAAGACGATCTATCAGCTTTTCCCTTTCTGATGCGGAAATGTTAAATATATATATATAAGAAGTGTAGCGAGTATCCCACTTTCCTGTTTCTTGTATAATCTTTTTGGTAAGAGTTGCAGTCGATTGACGAGAAAAATCAAAAGTCCCTTCTGAGCCAGCTAACTCCACTAGAATTTCATGAGATGGAAGGGGATTAAGAATATCAGTGATAGTCTCGCTTATATTGTTAATTTGACTTGATGGCATTGAGGCATCGTCAGCATGCATATTATTGATGTTATTCACAAAAGAAAAGGACGAATCATTATTATCAACTCCGTTTTGGATGAGGTTTGAGTCGCTGCCGCTGTCGGCCGTTCTAACCCTTGAATTCGACATGATTTATATTAATCGTCGTAGAAAAACAATAACTGTTGAGAAGAGGGAAAGTAACTCGAAGGGGAGTAAATGAAATAAGAAGAAGACTTGTGCTGGTTAGAACAGTTGTTGAATCAATTGAAACTTATGAGCGAGGTTCTATGGACAGTCAGAGTAGGATGCTTGGATTGATTTCCATTTATGTAGGAGGCATACCCCTACCCTTCCGATCGAATCAAACATATACATGCACAGCCTAAGCCTCATTCAGCGACGACATGTCATTCTACTAGGACCCTGCAGACTATCCTACTATCTGTCTGCCAGTATGTTTGTGCCTCATCATGCTGTTGTGGGTACCATGTGAAAGATGTTTCAAGTGGATTGAGTTAGGGAAAGAAGAACCCCGTTGGATCACCAGTCCAAAGCTTGAATTAGTTGAAAACTACAGAGTAGGACCTAAGCTGGTTTGAAATTTTTTAGGATTAAAATCAAAGGAAGAAGTTACTTTATCAGTTGGTAAGTTACTAATTAATCTATTAAACACGATTCACTACTTAACATTGAAGTTGAATTTATCATAATCTCCTTCTCTAGCTTCACCGTACTACTATTTATGAATATCTGTGAATTATAAATCTATATGAGCACATTCATCCATAGCGGACTCCGGATAGCACCACTTGTTGAACTTAAGCTCAACGTTTATATCTATTAACCCTTGTATAAAATAATATAACTCTATATACCGATAATGAGTGAACTGACAATTTGACAATCTGCATGAGCTACTTCTAGACGTGACCATCCTAATATCCTGTATTTCGCGATTCCACTCTTTATCTCTATTCCACCTTCAACTATATATCTCCATAAAAGAAAAGGAGCGTCCATACTCTTTAGGCTGGCAGGTTAACGGCGTATATAAGGATATGCTATTTTCCGCCTTATGTCACGAAGTCGCGGAAGTTACTTTAGGGCGGCTACTGCAACCTCGAAACTTAGTCTTTGCAACAGCCGACCGACACCACAAAATGGTTGATAAAGTGGCATATTTAGGGCCACCTGGAACGTATTCACATCAGGTTAGTGTGTGACATTAGATGTGTATTCCTTCTTTCTGATTTATTTCGAGTTACTAACGTTTTTCAGGCGGTGTTACAAGATTTTCCCGAAGCACATCACGTGGTGTGTACCACTATTCCAGGTATGACTCAAGAACCGAATCATTGAGGAGCAGTAAGGGAACGAGCTGATAATGGCGAAAAGAGAGTGCAGAGAAGACATAAGATGATGCCTAAGATGATGCCTGCTATGCTGGAGAATATCGAGATTACTGTTCATTGCTAGTTATTAACATATAGATTGTTTTACGATTCTGAAAGATGGGAAAGTTGATGCAGCTGTTGTTCCGATAGAGAATTCTACTAATGGGTCAGTAGTTTTCACATTTGATCAATTGCGTGATATGTATCATGGGAATGAAGGGAATATTCCCGATTTACAAGTGGTGGGTGAGATCTTTGTTAGTATTCAACATAGTTTATTAAGTGTAGGATCAAAAGATCTATCTCAAATACAACGGGTGTATTCACACCCTCAGGTTTGGGGACAATGTGATAAGTGGTATGATTCAACTCTAAAAGGGATAGAACGTATAGATACTAGCTCAACTAGTAAAGCTGTGGAATTGGTCAAAAATGATCCTACAAGTGCAGCTATTGCTAGTCAAGCAGCAGGAGTCGTCCATGGAGTTCCCGTTATTAAGGCCAACATTTCAAATACAGAAAATAATACGACTCGATTCTTAGTGTTAAATAAGAGGGCAAAAAATAATAGTATTTTCGATAATGATATTAACACTGATTTAAGTGGTTCGAAATCAGTTGGATTATATGGAACCTTAATATCGTTTGTTATCCAACATCGGGAACCCGGTGCTCTATGTAAAGCATTATCAGCATTTTCTGACGAAAAATTAAATCTAACATCGATTGTTTCACGGCCCTCTGGTAAAGAACAATGGACGTATGTATTTTTTGTAGAATTTGATGGACATCATAAAGATACTACTGTTAAAAGAGTAGTGTCCGAATTAGACAGGTATTGTTGCGAACTAAGGGTTATTGGTTCTTTTAAACGAAAAGGAGGAAAGGCACCAGCTTTGTAGATTGCGATCTAAAAAAGTTATAAATGTAATTAGGAAGATTTATTATAATAATTATCGTATTAATGAGATTAATTTCGACTCTGATCTTAAGGGCTCTGTCTGTGAGGGTCGCACGCTACACCTGGAATCCTAGTTCTTAGCTCTGGGATCTGTAAATCACATTTTGTTTTCATTAAATTCCATTTCATTAATAATAAAAGCAACAAAAAACATCATGATAATAAAATAACAATAAAAATAATAACTCCATCTCAACTATCAATATACTGAACAATTCTAGAATTCTTCCTTCAATATCTGAATAGATAATTTCTATGTTTGATAAGTTGCGCCCATTATGATCATTTAATGACCATACTTTTGGAATTCCCACTCCCTATTATCCAGAGGACATACCGAACGCGACTTAACCCAACGGGATATACAATGGAAATGAAATGCATGATTACACATCCCCCAAGCAACAGAACATTCTTCCTTAGTACCATTCTCTGATTGATTCGCTTGACAATCAATACATTGGTCCATCAAGTGATTACGACATATAGCACATGTATCGATAACAATATCTGAAAAGTTAGATAATGAGAATATTTTGCAGTAGTCCCAGAGCCCCAGCTCTCGCTGCTTTCGAGATTCGTTATACATCATCAAACCTTACTCACCCCAAGACCAAAATGCAACGGCACTCCACTTCAAATGTTAGTAAATAATCATCATAAAAAAGCTTAGGGATTATTACTTACTTTTTTGACTTCAAACCGTGGTTTTTCTCCTTTTTTTACCGCTATGAAATTGTTAATAACAAATTTTCTATCAGGAGTCGCCAGATCTATAGAACTTATCACGCCTTCGTATGTCTCTGGCGGCTAAAGCATAGCCCTAGACCCCTAGATCCAGATTTAACTAATGTCATAATTCTTGAGAACTAAAGCTACGCCCAGCCCCAGAGACAAATCAGCACAGCTGTACCATCGCGACTTGAGTGATGTAAAACGGACTTGCCACATACCAGTACTAGTTTCAACTATTTCATCTTCCTGAGGGGGAACTTCTACTTCCATATCATCAGCCATTTCTACGACTTTTTCCTTTCAAATATGGAGACAAAAATCAAACTCTTCAGATTTCTAATTGATTCAAAATTAAAATGATCACCTTTAAGATCACCTTAACGACCGACCCTGGAAAACAACTGGATTATCCAAACAGAAGAAGTTGAAGGACGAAGACTTGGAACTTCTTGGTGAAATGTCGATGGTGAATAATCCAAATATAAGCAGCTAAAATCAAACCCTAATATGCAATCAATGATGTAGGGAAAAAACCGTGTAAACGCCGCACTAGTTATTATTTAAGGGAAAAACCGTATAGATGGCATTTCACGGAATATATATTTGACGGAGCTTTGGAGCTTTCCGGGAATGAACTTTCATACGAATTGTTCTCGAATTGTTCTGGAATTAGATCTGAATCAGTCTGGTCGGTCGAATTAGGTCAAGCCCAAATCTGACCTCAGATAAGATTGAGATTTTGTTGGTAAAAGATTTTTTCGTCGATTTTGATAATATATCCTCTGCCTGCGTCCAAATCTTAATGTCAATTTTAAGAAATCATGTATGGCCTTATGTGAAATCTCAACTAATCTCCAGTCGTCTTTCATCACTTGATGAATCAGTTAAAAGAGTTCTTCTAATTGAAGAAGACGATGACCATGCTAAACTCCCATCTGAATTGACTTGTCGAGTTGTTCTTAATTTATCTCGTGACAGAATATATTCTTTCTCTTATCATGAAGTTCCGAGCTATTGGATCATATTACACACTTTGATATCTATGACGCTTTTTGCCATAGATTACGAAACAAGGCATGACCCCGAGAAGAATGATGGTGTTGGTAATAGTTTTCAAGGCATAGAATTACTTGATTATGCAATTCTGGTAGCAGGATCTCAAATTCATGATAATGATAGGAAAATTATTGACGAATTAATGAATTTAGTTATAAAACGGGATTCATATGATTATGATTTACCCCGTGAATTTGTACCAAATGATATAAATAATATCGTTGATTTATCTGTTTCTGTTCCAGTTGAAATTGAGATTGATCTCAATGAGGATGAAGATGATTTGATGCCACTAATTACCCTTCAAAAAGAAATCGATTCAGATAATCCCAGACCAATGGTTTTTCGAAACCTAGTCTCTTATTGGCCAGCCTGCTCATTGTGGAATAATCCGCAATACCTTCTTTCCAAAACCTCCAATGGTACTCGTGTTGTTCCGATAGAATTAGGCTCTTCATATGTATCTGATAACTGGTCTCAGAAATTGATCCCATTTGGTCAGTTTTTGAAAAATTATGTCTTAGACAATCATGAAGTAGGATATCTTGCTCAACATGACATGTTTAGTCAAATTCCAGAACTGAAATCGGATTTGACTATTCCCGATCTTTGTTATGTTGACCAGAATATCGATTCGCATGGCCCTTTATTGAATGCATGGTTTGGTCCTAAAGGAACTGTATCGCCTCTTCATACCGATAGCCATCATAATATTTTCACTCAGGTAGTAGGATTCAAATATATCAGGCTTCATCCCCCAATTATGAGAAACTACAATATGTATCCACTGACAAATACCCAGGTCCGAATGGATAATACTAGTCAAGTGGATTTGTCAGATCCAACTCACCGTGATAAATTCCCAGACTTCCCTTGGGATTCCGGATATTATGAGTCGATTCTTGGTCCTGGTGATGCTCTATATATTCCTAAAGGCTGGTGGCATTATGTTCAAAGTCGTACTATTAGTTTTAGTGTTAGTTTCTGGATTTAAATAAATTTATAAGCACTCCACAGAAACAGGAGTTGGGGGCTTGGCTCCCAACCACCTTGAGCTGGGGGTCTCGAAAGTAGAGTTTAAGAAATAAGCTTCATTGTCTATTTAAACATCAAAAATAACTACTCTTCCATCAACGCCTGAAGTAGAAATTTTAGTTACACGACCACCAGAAGTTGCAAAAGGGCGAACAGAAGTAATAGTATTTTGGTGAACAGTAAGTAATTCAGTAGAATCAGTACTATCAGAACCTTTCAAATCCAATTGTCGGAACATATTCAAAGCAGATGATTCCTTAGCAGCATCCGATTTCTTCGATTTTGCCGGATCATCAATCGAATATGAGTATGACCAACCTGATTCAGTACCTTCAAATACAACAGGATGACAATCATTTCCAGCAGTCACCAATTGAGTCTCAGAAATCCAAGTTAAACTGCGGAATGGTAAGAACGAAGTGCTTACTGAAACAACAGCTTTAGGAGGTAGATCTGCACCAGCAGGAAAAGCTACAATGACGCTGGAATCATGAGTAACAAACGCCAAAGCATCACCTGATGGAGAAAATGCTACGTCATGAACCCATCCTCCTGAAGTATTGGTGAAATCTCCACATAAAGTCTGGAATGGTAAACGTTCTCCCCAAACAGATGGAGCAGGTCTTTCATCAACAGTTTTAATATATCCAGAGAATACACGAGCATGTCCATCAGTAGAGCCTGCTGCTAATAATACAGAATTGGGATGCCAATCAACCGACAAAATAGTCGATCTAATTGGTTTCTTAATATGTTTAGAAACCCACCAATCATTCTCTTCTTCAAAATAACATACAGCAATTGCACGAGCTCCCGACCCCACAGCGAACTTCTTATTATCCGGGGACCATCTAACATAAGTAGCAGCACGATTTATTCTTAATAATACCAATGTTTGTTTCCAAGAACCATCAGCTTGAGGTTCCCAAACTAGAGCATTACGATCTTGAGAACAAGTGACTATTTTGCCATCTTTAGCAACATCAACAGAAGTAACAGTTTTATCATGATCAGCTAATTTAGTTCCGAATTGCAATTGATTACCACGTCCAGTATCAAAATAAAGTTCTACAGTATTATTACGAGCCACTGCTAATAATGATCTATCTTCACTGAAAGAGTGGTCAGCAATAGGTTCATGACCTAAAGCATGTTCAATTGGAGCACCTGGCATTGGAACGAAAAGGCCCGACAGGAATAAAATTCAAATTTAAAAAACCAACAGGAGCAACACTCTACTGTTAGTCAATTAATCTTTTACAAAAAAAGAAGAAACTTAATTCAAAGAAAGAGACAACGAGATAAGAGGAATGAGAGAGACGGAACGAAGAGAGCGAGAGAAGTCAGGAAGCCAAGTCGCGGGCGGGGCATTGCTGACGGGGCTCGGACCGTGAAGTGGGTGCCGATTAGCCGGGTAACCGATGTGAGGCTCATGTGGTTGGTGAGGCTCGTGAGGCGCAAAATTCTTTGATATGCTTACTGAAGAGAAGAAAAGATATTCGTAGTCAATCTGATTGGTTTATTCTACTTAGTGATTTAGAATTATGATAGTTGGTCTCGTAATGATGGTCAGCATGTCACATTATCACATATATCTTTGTTTATAAAAGCAATTTAACAGTCAGTAATGTTTACAGCAAATTTAGTGCTAGCTCAACCCAAGAAGTGTGTGTGAATCGCCGAATCGGAGAAATGTTAAACAAGCTTTTCATTAATAAGCTTGATTGACTTTGTGAGATAAAAATGTCGAATGAGAATAACGGCCTCTTATCCGTCTATATATGTTAAATTGCGATCATCTTATCTGATACTGTACATTTTATATGCAGGGTCCAGTAACTGTTTATGCAGGGACCATCTTCACCTCTCGACTTTCTGTTTAAAACATTTAAAACTCACGACAATGGTTTTCCCATAGACGGAGACAGAGATTACTAACTGACTTGTTGTTTTGTTTTCCTGTGGTGTGGTGGACCAATCGGAATTGATGACCACTGATAACGTCTAGACAATAAATACCACCCATTTCTTCTGGCTAAACCTCCCAAAAAATGATATTTAATAATAATCATCCTATTTTGAGTACTGAGATATCAAAATATTTAGTTATTGATAATAATCAAGTTTTGATTCCGAAATTTTTTTTTTGTTCGTGAGTCAGTTATCTTCGAGAGACTTTTGATTTAGGACCAGGAAGTCAAGAAAGAGAAACCTTTCACTAAAGATCGCGACGTCGAGAAATTTTTATTCAGAATCTATACTTTTAGATCTAAAGTAAAGAGAAAGTGAAGAGGTTGCAAATAGTTTTATTTTTGTTTTGGATATATATTTTATAGGTTGGTTTTCACTATTCATTCAAGATGACTTCAAAAAATGATTCTTATTCAAGTCCCTTATCTTCAAGATATGCTTCAAAGGAGATGTCACAGTTGTTTTCTCCAAGAACAAGATATTCAACTTGGAGAAAGCTTTGGTATACTTTAGCTGTAGCAGAGAAAGAACTTGGAATTGAAGCTATTAGTGATGAAGCTATTTCTCAACTTCGAGCAAATATTACTATTAGCGATGAAGAGATTGAAGAAGCTACGAGACAAGAAGCAATTGTCAGACATGATGTTATGTCTCATGTACATGTTTATGGGCTTAAAGCCCCAGCGGCAGCAGGAATTATTCATTTAGGTGCTACTTCTTGTTATGTTACTGACAATGCTGATCTGATTTTCTTGAGAGATGGATTAGATCTATTGATTCCTAAATTGGTCAATGTTATTGATCGATTGTCTAAATTTGCTCTTCAATATAAAGATTTACCAGTATTAGGATGGACTCATTTTCAACCTGCTCAATTGACAACTGTTGGAAAACGAGCTACTTTATGGATTCAAGAATTACTTTGGGATCTTAGAAATATGAGAAGAGCTCGTGATGATCTTGGATTAAGAGGAGTTAAAGGTACTACTGGTACACAAGCTTCATTTTTGGCACTGTTCCATGGAAATCATGATAAAGTTGAAGAACTTGATCAAAGAGTGGTTGAAATGTTAGGTTTTGAATATGCTTATCCATGTACTGGTCAAACATATTCTCGTAAAATTGATGTTGATGTTTTGGCCACTTTTGCTTCTTTGGGAACTACTGCTCATAAATTTGCTACTGATATTCGTCTTTTAGCTAATCTCAAAGAAATTGAAGAACCATTTGAAAAATCTCAAATTGGCTCTTCTGCTATGGCTTATAAGCGTAATCCTATGAGAAGTGAACGAGTTTGTTCTTTAGCTAGACATCTTCAATCAACTTTCCAAGATGCTACTGCTACTGCCTCAGTTCAATGGTTTGAAAGAACTTTAGATGATTCTGCTATTCGTCGTGTTTCAATTCCTTCTGCCTATCTTACTGCTGATATTGTTCTTTCAACTATGCTAAACATTGTATCTGGTTTAGTCGTTTATCCGAAAGTTATTGAGAGACGTATCAATTCTGAATTACCATTTATGGCTACTGAAAATATTATTATGGCTATGGTACACAAAGGTGGTGATCGTCAGCATTGTCATGAAAAGATTCGTGTTTTATCTCATCAAGCTGCTCGTGTTGTTAAAGAAGAAGGAGGTGATAATGATTTGATTGAACGGGTTCAGAATGACGATTATTTTGCACCTATCAAAGACGATTTGCCTATATTACTTGATCCAAAGACATTTATTGGTCGTGCCCCACAACAAACTAAAAAGTTTGTTGCCGTAACTGTTGCCAAAGCATTTAAAGGTTTAGAACATCTTATAACCACTGAAAGTGTACAATTGCAAGTTTGAGTATGAGAAGAATTATATAGTATATATTATTGGTATTATTTATATAATTAAATTAAAGTCAAATTAAGAACTACTTCAGGCAGAGTGCCTCGGGCGTTAATTCTCGCTTTCGAGATTATTTTTTTTTAAAAAAAATCTTTTTTTTTGATCTTCAAAGTCTATTACATTATAACATACATATATAAATCCTCATATAATACCCTATAACACAACAGCTTGCCCTCGAAGGGAAAACATTATTTCTAATATGAAAACCCTTCTAATAAATAGTCTTTAAGCAATCAGTTACCTAGCACGCTCTAGGCTGGGGGCAGTTGTTATTGTATTCTCTTATGGTAGTTTCGCCGATCCACGACCTCGAGACCGGCGTCAGCAGCTTGATACAGACTGGCTTTGGTCAGACATCATTCCTCTATAGCTCAGTTGGTAGAGCGTTCGGCTTTTACGACAAAGACATGTCCTTGAAGTCGACCGAAATGTCCAGGGTTCGAGCCCCTGTGGAGGAGTTACTTTTTTTGTTTATTGAATTCTGAGACCCGATTTCGAACAGGGCCATAGTCAGTGGCCAGGGGCAAGTCGAAGGTAGACGGGTTCTCGAGTAAATGTCGTTTATTGAAATAAATATATAGTAGAAACATATCCCTTAGATATCAAAGGCACCGCCTCTTTTTCAGATAACAGGAGAGATCCCTTCCTTTTCCAGTAACTGCCAGAGAAGAAGATCATGTTCTTTCAGAACATTTGAAATGCCATCCTTGATATGCCTGTTATCAAATTCGCCATCCTCGTCACCGGTCTCTCTTTCTAATCCATTTACGGTTTCGGAAGTTTCAGTTAATATACTTGTCATTTGTTCAGCCAATTGTGTAATCTGATTTTGAATAGCAGCATTAGATTGTTTCAGATCTTGAAGTTCTTGTCGACGACGCTGAATTTGGTCTTCCATAAGCAGAACCAGACTTTCTCGAGATTGGTGCGGCCTATATTCATTCAATAAATGATGCATATTAATAAGAATTACTCTTATATCTTCTACTTTAGCAGGAAAACTTTCTGGAGAGATACTCATGATTCCAACTAATTCTAAGAAATTAACCAACACTGATTTTAAAAGTTTCTTAAGTTCCCAAATTTGTTCTTGATGACTTGCTTGAACAGAAGAATCTCCAGGGGCAGTACTCGTACTGCCACTTGTAGCAGTTCCACTTCCTATCTCTTTGTATAATTGTCGAATTCCAACTTCTTCCAAGGGTAAAAGTTTGTCATCTACTTGCCATATTTTACCAAAACCTCGGTAAGACGCCTCATTAGGTGGGGCAGGCGGTTCTAAGAGGTTTAACGGAAATGGCACTAAATGGTGGTCATCATTATCTCTTATATCATTATTTCCGCTCGTATCTTTAATATCAGTGGCGCCCTGAGAGTTCTGCAATGTATTCGTTATTTCATTATCATCATTTCCAGTATGTTCTATTAGAGTAGCTGAACTCTTTTTGCCTTTCAATCTGTACTCCTTCAGCCTAGCTAAATTCTCAGTAGTGAAATGTTTATAGTACCATGGTGGTGGTGGGTATACAGAGGATAATCCTGACATGCTGAGGCGATGAACTACAAGTGAAAAAGAGACACTCAATTAAACCAGAAGAAAGATAAATGCAAATTGCATAAATGAAACTCTTGCCAGGCTTTTAATTCCAAGTTCAATCTCTAACATGCTCAGTGGTTCCAGCTCCAAATAGCTTTTACGCTGAGGTTGAATGGTCGGTTGGAAACGATTTTGAAAGTCAACAAATACCAGTTATAGAAGGTTAGTTGAGGAATCCTTAAATCAGCCTTTAAGATTATCTCATAAAGGACGTTTTTATGATATGGGATTCACTTCTCATCAATTCGCTCTCCGAGAATCACTCTCTGAGATCGCTCTAGGAGAATAGCCAATATCGATTGTTACCATATTACTAACTCTCATTGTCCTCAACAAACGATTATTCAATACCGATTGAATCTCGACTGCGAGAGCTGAGTCGTAGCCGAGTCGTAGCTACAGCCTCCATAGACAATCACCCTTACCCTAGTGAAATATTTACTATAAATGACAAGTTTTGATTGTTAGGAAGGAATATTCTCGGATCTCATGTTTGACGAATGAAGTTCCATCTGACAGAGTGAGATGGAGAGATGGAGAGAGGGAGAGGGAGAGAGAAGTTATTTTGAATATAATAGATAGTTAATTAGTCTTTGTCATGGCAAAAAAGAAGAAATCGAAACAGAAGTCGGTATCCCAGACGACGACTGCCACCGAGGCTACCGTCGATAGTTCTGGTTACTCTTCAGTAGATACAGAGGGTTTAGAGCGGTTCACATCAGTACCCCGAACAATAACGTCATCATCATCGAAGTTGAATTATGTTTCTTCTACTCAAACATCGAGTGAAGCAATGGCGGTTGCTGTTTCTAAAATGAATCGGGAAACTGATAAGTTCAAAACGAACTCTACTAAAAATGCCTCTTTGGCAGGGTTATCAGAAGATACAGTTATGAAGGATATAGAATTTCGACCTATTGAAGAATTGGATACCAGATTAGAAGGTTATATGTATTTTACTAGAGATGATATTGTTAGCATGATTGAAGAATATGTTATTGATGATGAGTCAATGATGACTTCTATAAACAAGGAGATTACTATGAATAATTTTTCTGAATCGCTTCCTTTATTTAAATCATATTTGCGAGTGGATGAATATCGGAATTTCCTTAGTGAACTTTATTATTCATTAGCTAAAGAATCTTTTAATGAAACAGATCATCAAGAGGGCGTTACCTATTTTTACTTACATCCACCTGTTAATGATTCGTTTCTTATTGATGCATTGAAAAGCTCTCTTACGAGTACTCTTTATGATCGAGTAGATCAGAAACACCGTAAATTGAATGATATCCCTAGTAAATATTTGGCTTTAGAAGGTTACCAGGAATCGAATTCTCCAAATAAAGCTATGAATATGATGTTAGATAGGCGTTCGATAATGTTAGAGATGGAGTTTTGGTTTAAGATTAAATTAGCGACCGCTAGAGTTGATGGTCTTTATGCTGTTGCTGACCAAGTGCTTCATTTTCTTTCCGGATCTCATAAAGAAAATGATTCAGCGAAGTCCATTGCTATTCCTTATTATGAGGCTCTAGCTCAGATAAAGGATTCTGATGGTATTGATTAAGTCTTCTAGATTAAGAGTATATTTATTAAGTTGAAACATTTTAGTCAGAAAGCTTCTCCCTCTAGTCAACAATCAACCATTATGAGTTCATCTGAGGCCCTATAGTTGTCTAGTAAGTAACTCTTCTGGATTTGGACTTGAAGCTCCCAGTATGAGCCTGATGGCAGATTTCCGTCGTGAAAATAAATTTCGATTTGGGACTGAATTTAAATGATGAACAGCATCATATTGGAGGTTGTTGTCTCTATAATACACATAGACTAGCAAGCTTTCTATTTACATGACATTATGATAACATTATATTTTTGATTTACTAAGATTCATACCGCTGTCCTCTCTACCCGATTTTATAACCCGGCAGAAGGTAGAGATAAACACAAAGATCATTATGGCCATAGATCATCAGATGATTCCTGCTTCAAAAAATGCTTTAATCGAACCCTGAAATTTTGGATTAGAACAGATAATCTGCTCAAATTCCTTGCCATCAAAAGTTTTATTATTAATAATCTCGCAAAACATTTCATTCAACAAATCCTCGACTGACATATCCCAGAGAATTGCAAGTTCAGCTTCTGTCTCAGGACTTTGTGACAAAGGTTCGTAGGCTGCCCAGGAATCAAACTGATTATGGTTTTCCCAAAGAAGCATATCTTTATCCTTTTCCATTTCATTTTTATATTCAATTCCAGATCCAGGTAAATGTCTATGTTGTAACGGTCGTTGTTGATTTAGATCTTCTGTTATGGATTGAATAGTCAAAGCATCAGCAAATGCATGCTTGCTCATATCAATATAAGATAGGAAAAGTTTACGAAGGGCACTTTTGATTTGCTTAACCGAGGTTGGATCTTCAGCCATTCGACAGAGTTCATGTACTAAAAACTGAACTTTCCTGTTAATTGAAGCATTGACCACTAAATTAGTTCCTCTAACAAAATCAAGAAAACTTATAATATCACCTCTTTCACTTTGGTCGTAGATATGAATAAGAAACTCTGGTAAAATGGAATCAACGCAATACTTGGTGACTAATAATTCCTTTAAAGCCCGGTAGGAAATAGCACCAAATTCTAGAAAATCAACAGTTTCCCCTACTTCGGTATCTACAAGGTATTGGAATTGAATATAAAGCATTTCAATTTCGGCTGTGGACATGTTATATTCAGTTAAAATCCTTAACTCTTCAATATGATTATATGATAGAGATCGTAATTCCCAGTCACGACGAGTTCTTAAATA
Source organism: Sugiyamaella paludigena (assembly GCA_030579875.1). NCBI lineage: Eukaryota > Fungi > Ascomycota > Dipodascomycetes > Dipodascales > Trichomonascaceae > Sugiyamaella > Sugiyamaella paludigena. The sequence continues at coordinate 84,646 of JAKTRU010000035.1, forward strand.
TGCAATATGTCCTTGAGATATCCATGGAATTTGTTGTTGGGATAATTTCGATTGATCAGCTCGAGAAGAAGGAATTGGAATATTAATTTTGTAAAGAGGGTGTGATTTATCATGAAGATTTTCACGTTCACAGTTTTGACAAACATTAAGCCCAGGACATTGAGTGCATTTATAAAGTACTCCCCTTATCGGGGAGATATCTGAGTCACTGTCGTCGTTCATTTGACAATACTCACAGGTATTATTATTCTCATGTAATATTGCCTGGTTCCTTAGATTATCAGTTGCAACTTGATAAAGTAACTCATATAGTGCTTTTGATACTGTAGAGTAAGGAGGAGATGGAATTTCCATAGGCTCTTCTTGTATATCAGCAGTTCGTAAGATATGTGGATATAGAGGGCCATTTAACCGACCTGATATAGGCATGAAATTAGTGACATTTTCTGGAGAAGTATCAATCACTTCATCGGCTGAGCTGTGATCTGTAGTTGAATCTATTCGGTTTCCAGATCGGTTTCCACTACGAGCTTTGGTCCGTAACTTCTTCTTCTTCTCCTTTTTATGATTGAGATGTTTTGTTCCATCAATATAGACTAATACTAGTTCTGTAAGAGAAAAGGCAATTCCACTAATAAGTGCCAGACTGATTATTGTTTCACTGTGGTTGGACAATTTATCCATTTATAGAAGAATATAACCTGTCGATTGTAAAGATATAGATCCTAACCAATTACATGATCCAGATTTTCACTACATTAGCAATCAGTCTATGATATTTACACCGATTTATATACCAAGTAATGTTATGAACTTGAGGCTTAACAAGTCTAGTCAAGTCAATTCGAATCAAGTCAAGTCAAGTCAATTCAAGTCAAGTCAATTCAAGTCGAATCAAGTCAAGTAGAAAGCAACTTCAATATGTCATGAAATAACTGGCCGGTAAATTATATGCTAATAAACGTAGTTTATATTTTGGACAGATAAAAGAATAATAGGATACCTCAATATAATAATATTCAATCCTTACTAATCTAGTATATACATATGATTTATAATGAAACTATAGTGGTAACAATATTCTATATTAGAGGTTTTCGATCCAACGTGGAACTGAGTGCGCGACTAAGCGCCAGCTGTCGGTTAACTCAACCTTTGGTAAGATCAAAGTAAGGTTACACTGTAACGACACAGGGTCAATCAAGCTCTGAGTTGTCCAGTCTGAGTAGTTTTATTCCCACTATAATGAATCTAATTGCCACTCCCACATTCCTAGACTCCTAGACTCCCACACTCCCACACTCCCTCACTCCCTCACTCCCTCACTCCCATACCGCAAACCACACCCACATCTGCGCCACTCGAACTCACCGGCCCGCCGACAATTTATCTGTCAACATCCTTTATCAATAACCATCAAATCACATTACTGTTGTCCTTCCTATCAAGCTAACCTTGTCTCTACCTGTTCACTAATCCCTCTGGCTGATTTATATCTAGTCAACTCCCTCCTCTTCGTCTCTCCAGGGGTAAATCCGGGTTAGGGTAATATTTGATTCAAACAAGCGAACTCTCTTCTCAGTAGAATCTCTCTCTCTTTCACTCAATCTTCTCTCGCAATTTCAAGATTTGATTTGATTTGTTACGTTATTTTACGATTCTCCTTTATATATCCTTGTTTTGTGTTGGGTTCTACCGATATATAAATATATAGATCCTTGGTTTTGTTCATTAATAGCAATTATGTTTTTGTATTTAACAGCAGTGTTTCTCAATGGTGCCAATCTATTCCTTCAGGTTTTTTTTGCCGTCATGTATTCGGATCTAGAAGCCGATTACATCAATCCGGTAGATCTTTGTAACAAACTTAATATGGTAAGTATTGAATATTAGCGGACCGCCAGAAGGGCAATTCATCTAGATTATTTTCTGACATCATTTCATAGTACGTTATCCCTGAAGCAGGATTGCATGCCTTTTTATCAATTTTAATGTTGATTTCTGGTGAATGGTTATCATTTTTTATCAATGTGCCATTGTTGGCATATAATGTTAGGAAATTTGTAACCAGGACTTATATGTTGGATGCCACTGAAATTTTCCGTACTGTACATAAGCATAAGAAGGAAACTTTTGTTAAGTTGGGATTCCATTTGTTATTGTTCTTTTACTATTTATATGCTATGATCATGTCTATTGTTGCAGCAGAGGATAAGGTCTATGGTGAACACTATTAGTTGAGGAGCAATGCCAAAAACAGAAAAGGATTGAAGGGTGGATAAGGATATTTGCTGTAAAGGATGAAGTATAAAAGTTAAATAAATTATTTGATGGAATTAATTTTATTATTTGAAGTGATCTGATTTGGCAAATAGGTTCTGTATATAGAAACCCACTAATGAGACATCTTAATTTGCCTGTGACAGCTCTCTACGATAGCCAGAACTCGTCTGCTTCCTGAAATTTGCCTCAGGCGACCGGGCATAGTCCCAGACTTCTTCTTGCACAGCTCTCACTACCGTGAGAACAGGCGAGTAACTGTTCATTCCTATTAATCAAGGAAAGAAGGAAAGAATCAAGAAAGGCTGTGGTTGGCAGCATGTCTGGTCGCTACTTCCTATAGCATCAAGCTGTCAGTCTGCTTTCACGAAGAATGTCAATTAGACTCTTGAGAGAAGGGTAATGAACTAAGGGTCGTGGCAAGCACGAAACTTAAGAGAAGATGGATTCCGCCTACTGCCACGTTGAGTTATTTAGTTTCTATTCTCTGAGAAATGGTCATTCACGTTATCTAGTTGAAACTACTATTAGAAACTCCAGACACGAAGTTGTTCGCAACCGATCTCTGAGACCCCGACCTCACTTTTTAGTACCGATAAATCTCCAGTGAAGCGAGGGTCTGGCAAAATCCTTCTTGTCATAATTCATTATTTTAATCTAATATTCTATAAATGCTCTATTCTATTAATCATAATCTATATCAATGCAACTAATTTAGAACTGCTCGTAATCATTACTGATATAATCGTACCTACAAGAACAGTTCCATGAAGAACATGAGATCCCAATTTCATGCCTCTCAACCCTTCTAAACTTCCAACAATAGAACTAGAAACTGCACCAGCAGTAGCTCCAAGACCCCAACAGTACAAAAAGTTCTCAGGAGGAAAAACTGCATTATTCCTACTTCCCAAATAAGTAAAAGTACTGAATCCAATGAATAATCGACTTGAATAAAGTCCTAAAGACCTTGCCAGCACATTAATTGGTAATCTATCAACTTTGGGTTTCCATAATGTTTGAGCAATCAATAATTCTACAAACCCACCAGTAGCACCTGATATACCAGTCTTGAAGTAGATTGGTATTGGTAATTGTTGAGTTTCACTAAACATAATATCAAATGTCCAAAATCTCACAACCATTTTAGATAGATGAAGTGGAGTATGTTTTTTAAGAAATGTAGTTAACTGAAACTTTGACGAGGAATGCAATTTTGTATGAATAGCATCTATAGGTAAAGTTGCAATTCCTGCTATAATACCAGAACCAGCAAAACATAATTGATGTTTAAAATCGGGAAATGATTGATATAAACCATTATAATAATTTATTTTCTTAGTAGTGGTTCCAGTACTAGCAGTTGGTTCAGGAAATTGTATTTCTGAACTCATTATTGCTCAGAGATAAGAAAGGCATAAACACCTAACGAAAAATGCTAAAATCGGGATCTATTTTGATTCGGATATGTCCTTTCTGCTCTCTCTCGTCTCTATTTAAATATGGTCAATTCTATATTGATTATTAATCCAATACCCTAGATGACAAATATCATATACTTGAATCAATTATTTTCATGAACTCCATTAACAATACAATATTTAACAAAGATTAAATATATATATATGGAAATTTTCTTTATTTAAACTTTACGAATTCAGTCATATATATATATTGATCTCGTAATCACTCAGTAGTTATATATATGTCACTCAGTCATCACACATGAATTTTGCTTATCAAGATTAGCTTGGTCCGTGCGTATAGTAGGAGTTAGGAGTTAACCTAAAACGTATTTAGCTGTTCCTGTAATCGGTTACTGACGGTAGATCTGGTACGGCCGTTATCGGTGTGATTTTTTGTGGGCGTGGTGCATAAACTTATAACCGATCCGAGCTCCGAATGAAAACTTGCATTGAAAATCAAAATAGTACGGAAATCCGTTAACTAGTAATTCTTTCGAATCACGATTTTTATTCGGGATTTCCGTTAGTGTTAAAAGTGATGTAATAATATGTATACGCATTATTTTTACGACATTTTTTTAAATTCAAGTTATTTATGACTACCAATAGTGATTTTTATCTTCTCATTGTTAGAATATAATAATGTAAGCGAATGTCTTCGGATGTTCTCTTCCGGGGATCAAGTGAAAGTGTAATATCAATATTGGACGGTTATAGTATCATAGTGATATTTAAAATGAACTGCGTGCCTCTGAATTCGGATCCCGCATCTCCGACTATCAGCCTAGAGTTACTGTTCCGATGATTCTGTTTTCTCGCTTCGATCGACTTTGTCCCCCTGAGGCATAACTGATTCAGGTCATCCTTAAAGCCATAATAAACATCTAAATTCAAATAATTGTTGAATGAAGGTGGGTTGTTTTGTGCTATCACGCTTTACTACGATCATGATGGCTGATAAATAGTAAAATAAATTCATAAATTTACTAACTTTATGTAAAATTATAATTGTAAAATATTATTATCCAAAATAAATCTGACGAATAATACTACTCTACATAGGTGACTATGCTGCCAATTCAGCAACTCGGCATTCTAACGATTTAAACCGACTGTTTCTAGAGTTTGAGTCTTCCTCTGTAATGTGATTCCAATCATCCATCCTCTGGTGGTGGCCAATTGTTGGAATATTTGAGGATGTGATCTCTGGAATATCTTCTCAGCTACGAGACTTCTAGATGTTCTTGCCCAGAGACGTTTGCGATCCCAGCTTCTGCAAGGAGTACTTTTTGGGTGTGCTTGGGATAGCCCTCAGGATTCGATGGAGACAATTATTCGGAATTTCTTGCAGTTACGTCGAAACACGACTGATGCCAGACATCTACTCTATATATATGATTGGTATCAGACATGAGCATAATTACCTCATTCTGTTCCAGTGGCTTTTCTTTTCATACCTCACAACTTAGCAATCAAAGCCAAAGTTCCTTCCCTGAATGACAGCAATGATTCTTCCAAACCACAATATCAGAAAAACATGCGGTAAATGTTGAAACTGATTGATATAATAGAAAAAATCCAGGCCCGCCAATTTATATGAGGAATAGCAGGAGGTGCAATCGTATTATTCTAGTCCACGTGGTTCCCAGAGGAACTGATGTTGAGCGCCAATATCTAGAGAATGACACTGAAGTTACTGTAGACCAGTACGTCCTGAGGATCGAAGAGGACTATTATCATCTTCTAGAACATTCTGAAAGAATTCTGTAGGAGCATATGAACACATGAACTTGGATATACCTCTAATGGGTGGGATCCTCTATGTCACGCTATATCCGTTGCAGGATTCTTCAGATTAATGGATTAACCCGTCTACGGATTATCTTTAAGTACTCTACGGAAATTTCTATTCGGTTTTCCACTGGCTTTTCTAGATTTAAAATTCTTCTCATATCATTACTATTAGCACTCTTTCACTGTTAAATATACCACATGGTTGATTTCGTATATAGCTCTAATAAATTTCCATTGGTACCAAGTTTTCATCCATTCCACCCAGATATTCGGATTATTGGAGTTGCACCTCACCTTTCAAATACGTATGTGATGAACGCACAGGCTACACAGCACGGAAAGTGTGCTCGAATTTTATAAAGATTTGTTATCAAAGTTTAAATGAGAAGTGCAAAGAGTCTGCTAGTCTGAAAATGCTTAGCTGGGCCCGCTGTTGAGCATGATAGGCAATAAATATTATCCCTTTCGAGCATACAACGACTAGTAGGATTGATTATCATTATTATCTATATAAGTTTAATAAACCAGCGACATCTAAATTTAAATACATGAAAATGTTGTTTTGGGATATCTATAATTATGATCTTGGTAACTTTAAGAAGATCACCAATGAACATTTTCCAACCTGCTCGTTTCTCAGAGACACGAAAAAGGGTCCCGAGGAATCCCCAGATCCTATTCTGACTTTCTTGTCGGTAATGTAGATCGATTCTGTCACGTAGCGAGCTAGGGGCAGACCGAGTTTGCCGAGCACAGAGCACAGAGCACAGAGCACAGAGCACAATCAGGGGTAGAGTCTATACTAGGTATAACTTAAAATAGAATGGGCCTGGTGAATTTTTTGGTCGATCGGTTAATAAACGTTAATAATAACCATCGACTAGTTATTGATGAGCTTCAGCAGATCAAGATACTGAAGGAATGAAATGAGGAACGATAATCCTATGTAGGAATGAGAATTAGACAAAGAATAAAAAGTAAGAAAACAATCCTTGATAATAAGGGATTATTATCATATATATATATCTCTTTAATAGTGACGAATATTAGATTCAAGACACCTATGGTGGTGATTCTGTTCCAGCAACCTGAAGTTCGCTAACATAGTGGTGGTCATCCAACTGTAGGAAAGGCCATTTGTTATCAGGCATGCAGCTGCATCACGATCCACTCTTAAAATGCGTTCGATCGAGTAAATTGCAGGTAGAGAGGGGGGGTTTTCTGGACTATGGGCAGTCTGCTAGAGAGTTTGTTTGGTTGCTTAACGGATTCTCGAGCGTAGCGAGAGCTAGGGGTCTGGGGCTATGCCCCAGCCGCCGGAGGCAAACAAGATCGAGATGAACAATCATCTATACATAACAACGCAGGAATCGCGGCCATTAATTATATACAGGGGTTATGTAAATCAATAATTCATCAGATCTACAGGGTACCTGGTACAGATCAGGAATGAAGTGATTGAATGGATAGTCAAAGAATTATATTAGCTACAATGAACTAAAAATGGTATGTTACTTGATTATTAAAAATAGACTATAGTCGAGAGTATGAGTCTTGAGTCGTGACTCGGAGATACGAAGCTAGGTAAATTCTTTCTATGCACAATCATAAATAGGCTTGAGGGTTTATAACCAAAAAGAGATAATAAACTGTGGTGTAGTGTGTGGTAAAAAGGGTTTTATCCCATTTCTGTATGATTGCAGTAAATTGTTTATGTTTACAGTGTGACTGCGGTCTACGTCCGGGCTGGGACACAGGCCCCCGGTGGGGCAGAAACTATTCGCAACTGATTTTGGATCCCGGAATCCAGCGAGCGAGAGTTAGGAGTGATTGATATGATACTATAAGTTACAGCTATAAGTTATGTACTGAATGTACACTACTACATTATTAACTACCACATGCGTTAGTTCAGAAGCATGCAGATCGTTCTCCGGGAGACACCCTGATGTTCCGCGTTAAAGTTGTAGCTGTAGCGACCTCTCACCACACTCTCTATACGTATATTACTCAACCTCGAACTACTGACAAACCGCCATCAAAACATACACTTTATATAAAAATAGATATTAGAACTCCCGATCAAAAATGGATTCATAAGCCGCTCCCACACAAAAACAATAAAAACACTCTATTTATAGTCCGCACGGCCACTATATATTACCCTACAGCCTCATTCCCACCCTCCTCCCACAAGTGCGACCGAGAAAAAAAGTTGCGTGTAAGAGCCTGAAGAGACGGTGAAATATAGAGCAGGGGCCACCGGGGAAGAGGGGCTAATAACACCCACAATTTTTCTTTCTTAGATTTTCCATCTTCCTCCTTTCACCTTTCACCTACACACTCCTTTTTTTGGTTTGACCGAGTTTATTGAGAAGATAATTATTTGGTTTATATTTGATATTTGATATTTGATTTATATTTAGTTTATATTTGATATCTGGTTTATATTGTATTTCTTTGACTTGTTAGTCGTTTAAAGTTCTTCGTTTTATTTGGTAATTTAGAATAATTTGGTTTTCGTTTTGGTTGTTTCTGTGATTTTTTCTTCTTGTTCATTCCTTTCAACAACAAATTTCTATCTTGTATTATACAGATATATCCCTTTTTGCATTCAGGATCTCTATTCTTTTGTATTATACACAATGATTAATCCTTTATATATCTTATCTATTGCTATTTCATTAGCGGCTTCAACAGCTTCCGCTTCACCATCTCTTACTGCCCCTGATGGTGTTGTTCATATCACTACAACTGCTACATCTATAGTTTATAGAATGCCTTCAGCTATAGCAGCTGATACTCCTTTAGTTGTTTTAGCTAATGAAGAAGATGAAGAAACCCCTGCTGCTTTTATTTTACAACCTCGTAAAGATGGTGATAATTCAACTGTTGCTTCTAGTTCTTCTTCTTCTGTCCCCCCTACTACTTCATCTTCAATTCCACCATCTAGTACAAGTGAATCCACTACTTCATCTAGTTCAACATCATCTTCAACTTCATCATCTTCCACTACTACTTCATCTTCTACTACTACTTCATCTTCTACTAGTTCAGTTGAATCAACTACTTCATCTAGTTCAACCACATCTTCATCATCTTCATCAGATACTACTAGTTCATCTACTACTACCACTGAATCAAAAGCTGTTGTAACCGTTACTAGATCTGGAACTCCACCAGCAACTACTTCTTCTTCAATTACCACTTCTGCCTCTTCAACTTCTAGTACCCCCTCTACTACTTCAACTACTACTACTAGTGCTTCTGGTTCGTTAACAACTCCTGGCAACAATAATAAAAGTACTTCAGGTGGAGGACTTTCAACTCATGATCGAAATATTGTTATTGGTGTTGTAGTTGGTGTTGGAGGTGCTTTAATTTTGGGTGGTTTAGCTTTTATTGCTTATAGAATATGGGGAAAGAAAAGCATTCATTCTCCATCAAGTGGTCCTGATAAAGGTAGTTTGGATGAAAATACTAACGTATTCAGAGCAAATATTGATCAATATCATACTGCAAATCGTGTTAATAATCCTGCTGCAAACTTTTAAATTCGAAAATTTAATAAAAAAAGGAAAAAATTCAATTGGACAATCTCAACAGAAAAAAAAACATTTTGAAACTTTGGAGTTATAGCAAGATAAAATAAATAAACTAAATTTGCATTTATAATTTTATTAATAGTTAGCATGATAACAATTTAATAGTTAGTTTATATCCCTACTATTGTTTTGCCTCCGGCGGCTGGGGCGAAGCCCCAGACCCCATAGCTCGCTTCGCTCGAGTATAATACCAGTTGGAATTTCACTGGTTAGTTCTCCGCTGATATAGTCATCTGATTATTTCCAATTCAGCCAGTACACGATGAGCCAAACAAAAGTTATTTCTAGTAACTCCATTCAACCAGACAAACCTGTCCATTGTTCCACCCTCTCATCTGAGGAAACCTCCACTCGCTGACTCTAATGGCCATCAACTGCAATAATAGTTCACATGTCTTCATCTCTGTCTGTCTCTGGATTGCGACCTATGTCGATCATAGTCTTTGTGGGACCGATATTCCTGATTTATACCACGCCCTCGCGGTTTGCTTCCATCTTGATTATATTCACGGTCTCGTATTTGGTCTACTCTGTCGCTTCCTTTTTCACGCTCTCGTTCACGATCTCGCCGATTGTCTAGATGGCTATCTCGATCTCGACCACGGTCTAGATCATGATGTCCATATCGATCACGGTATCGATATTCACGACCTTGTCTACGGTCTTGTCTACGGTCTTCTTCATCTATTTCATCGTCTCGTGACCGACGACTTCGTGTTCTATCATTTCGAGAGCTGTGTCTATCATCACGTTTAGAGTCTGTACTATGGCCGTCAGCTTTCTGTGACGATGATGATGATCTCTTGGATGACGACCGGCTACCTTCCGACAATGGCTTCGAACTTGTTGATAAGTCTATATCATATCCTAACGCAGCAGACATCGCTTGACGTTCTAACTCCTTCACTTTTTCAATCTCGGCTCTCTTTTGTTCATCAGATAAACCACCATCCTTGGAATACCAAGTTAAGTCCTTGCCATCCTGCCAACGACCAGTTGGGGCCATCAGCGAGTTCCCAAGATAGTTTGTACGATATTTATCATTTTTAACATTTTCCCAATCGAACGAACCTCTTCCTCCTCGAACACTTGCTTGTTTGAATGATTTTCCTACTAAATCCATACTTGTGAAAGATAGTGAAAGATAAGTAGATAGTGAAGCTTGATTGTGAAATATTAGATTCGAAAATGATTTTACAAATCAGTATACTTCTGCATAACATGTCGAAAATGATTTTAAATCGATGCTCACGTGATTTATTTCGGAAGGGCCCGGCCCGGCCGCGGATAGTAACAAGGCCGGAGGGATGACTGACAATCATGGTTAACTATATAATAGAGCCATTGAGAAAAGACTAATCTAATTCAACAGGGTCTAATAAGCCCGACCTGACTCTGCAGACATTTCTGAGTCCTAGCTGATGTGAATATTAGTTAAATAGACAACATATCTTCTGCTAGTGCACTGTTGACTGACAAAAAGGTGAACACTTGAGATAACTGTTAACAAAGTTAAATTACCATGTCGGGAAATTTCTCCTTTCCAGGCTGAATTTGTAATCATTCACATCTTCTAGTGATAGAGCTAAGCATAGAGATATGACCCTCGACGCGATAGTCGGTGGTATAGTCAGACTCAGCCGTGCGGCGTGTTCAGTCATCTGCAGCCGGCTACGTGCATATACAAGATCACACCAGGATCGACCATAGCTAACGCTGATATTTTATGATTTATTTATTTTAACTATAATCTGTATTAAAGCTGGGGGACCCGACGTATATAGACGTATATAGAACTTGTCACCTTAGTTGTTTTCACTGGTGATGATGATATATTACAATTGAAGGATTTAAAAAATATCAATCACTCCGAGTGTTGTTACCACAGTCGAACAAATTTTCAAGTTACGGCGTGATATTTTTTCCTGCTGTTTTTGCCTTTCTTAAATTATCGTGGAATTATATGGAAGTTTTAGTTATCATGGAATTTCATTTGGTATCCTCTTGGGTAGTCAAATTATGTAAGCCAGAAAACAAAAGGCCCGTGAGATTCTTGGCCAGATTTTCGTAGACAACGCTTCGGACACTACTGTACGTATATACAACCTAGACCAATGAACTCGAATTCAAACCTAGATGAATTTCAGAATTCGCTCTTTTAGACTGGCTCTGTATACGCCTTTGTCCTTCGTCATAAGTTTCACTTAATAATTCTTCTGATATATTGAAACCTATCATCCAGTCTTCATATTTTTGTTGAAGATGAGATAATAATTGAGAGTACCAAGATCTGATGCTGATTCCAATATTTCCTAAATTAATAAACAAGAATCCTGTCATGTCGAAATTTCTCTTACAGATAGAAAGAAAATTATTAGAATCAAATAGATACTTGGTTCAAAAAATACTAACATATAATATAGATTATGGGGTTAGTTTACTACTAATTACAATTAAATCACTAACTTATTATTATTACATCAAGGTCATTATATATAACTTATGGCAGGGCGGAGGAGAAGAGGAGTGCAAAACGAACGAGACAGAATCACTTTTCCCAACCCATAGCTTTAGCCCATACACCTCCAGTTGCCTTATCAAACCTATCAATAGCACTTGAAACACTATCAAGTGCAGGACGAACATCAAGAATGAATGAGGGATTACCATCCTCAGTGTCAGGACCAGCATAATAATCAATAACATAGCGAACTTCTGTCCAATTGCCCGACTCATCTCCACGAAGCACAGTCCAATCATGACGATCAAAAGGTAATTGAGTACCATATTTAGCGGGGAAAAGTTTACCAACAATTTGTAACATTTGTGCACGAGGTGATACATCATCAGGACGACCAGTGAATTTCAATAATCGAGGTTTAATAGATGTTTTATTAGTATAAGGTTCTTCCCATTTAACGATTTCATCCCAAGCACCCTCATTAAGAAAATTATGAACATCAACCATAGATTCTACCGCATCTTCAGGGATTTCACCACCACCCTTACGAAGCATTGCATTAAACATTTGTTGAGGTGAAGGATATTCCCAAACACCTTCAGAATCTGCAGAGCCTTTAGGAATAGAAGAAAATGTTCGATCAGTAGGTAAATTCAATTTCTGACCTGGTGCTTTTGATGATGAAAGGTTTGGCATATTATTAAGGGGGTTAATATGATCCTCTGAAGTTTCAGAAGAAGAATCTGGTCTCCAAGATGACCACCACGATGAAGGAGAAGTGGTGGTGGTTTTATGCTTAACCGGACAAGTCATAGGAGATTCTTCAAGAGGACTTGTAGTTGTGGTAGGAGAGACAGTTTGCTGCTGTTGTTGAGTTTTTGAAGACCATGAAGACCACCAAGAAGTTGATTGTGAATTAGAATTCGGTGATCTTCTTTGGAATTTACTATGATCAACAGGACATTTGCCTAAAGATTCAGTCTGTGCTTCATGTTTAACAGGACAACTGTTTGCAAATTTTCGATGATCAACTGGGCATCTAGCAGTCTAAAGGGATTGTTAGGACATATAAAACGTCTGTCTAGACAGCACCCCACCGGAGGCATCAAACCGAACAAACCTCGACAACCCCAACCAAAAAACCTCATCGGCTGATTTTCTTTACTTACCTCCAAAGAATTCACCGACTTCAAAGATGATGATGAATCACTATCAGCCCAAAACCAACCCATTATATCTCTTGAATAAATGAACAGAAATTATACAACTTATAATTAGATCAAATCAAAAAAAATTTAAAGTTAAAGAAACACTGGCACCAAACAAAGCCTGTTTTCGGAGAAGTTTAAAAAATCAAAATCGGATAAACTCGGCATAAAATATAATCAGCCGTACCGTACTCGTGTGGCATGTGCCTCCGACAACCCCCCGATATGCTGCCTCCGGCGGCTGGGGCGCTGCCCCAGACCCTGTTTGCTCGCTTCGCTCGAGGTTTAAATCCGTTACGTGAAGGTTCTCGAGCGAAGCGAGAGCTAGGGGGGTTTGGGGGCTAGGTCCCCAGCTGCCGGAGGCAAAAATACGGGAGTGGATAGGAAAGTCTGCCTCCGGGGGCTGGGGCGCGGCCCCAGACCCTGTTTGCTGGCTTCGCTCGAGGTTAAATCCGTTATGTGAAGGTTCTCGAGTGAAGCGAGAACTAGGGGGTCTGGGGGCTAAGCCCCCAGCCGCCGGAGGCAGAATCACGGAGAGGGGCTCTCTACGGCATAAGTGACTGATTTTGATAATATTTACCCGGCTTAAAAGAGGTTCACCAGTTCGGCATTTGACGCAATTTAAAGGTCGTAGGCGGGGCGGGTCCTAGGAACGAAGAAGAAGGTTTATTTCGATATCTTTGTATGATTCTGTCAATTAATGGAATAAGAGATAATAAGTATTTCTTTTGAAATAAAAATAAATCAGTCAATTAGTAATATATCTATATCTCTGAAACTCTGTTGAACTGATATTTGGTGAATAGGACAGAAATCTCTCTCTGACTTGATCCTATATACAAAGGTTTTCTCTGTTTAGATCCAAATCGTTATTGTCGCATATGAATTCAATTATATTTCAATTTGTTTATTTCAACCATTTAATATTCGGATTAGTTCTGACTTTATCATGTCCTTGAAATTAAATAATGGACTGAAAGATCAAAATCTTACCAATGTCCTACAAGATCTAGTGGTAAGATTTGTTGTAAATTGTCCTCAACAAGATCTGGAATCTTCAGAACGACTTTTCTTTCAATTAGAAGAAGCACAATGGTTTTATGAAGATTTTGCTCGTGTGGAATCCCCTTCGTTACCTTCAATGAAAATGAAACAATTTGTAGAAAGGATATTTACCGCTTGTCCTATTCTCTATTTATATAGTCAAGATATGACTAATGATTTATCCAAATTTCAAAGTTATAAATCTATGGTACCAGTTCGTGGAGCTATTATTCTTAATAAGAAAATGACTAAAGCTTTAATGGTTAAAGGTTGGAAATCAGATGCTCACTGGGGTTTCCCAAAAGGTAAAATAAATAAAGATGAACCTGATAAGTTATGTGCAATTAGAGAAGTGTATGAAGAAATCGGTTATGATATATCACCATTTACTGTCGATCAAGATTTTGTCGAGGTTACTATTCAACAAAAAAATATTCGTCTTTATATTGTAAGAGGGATTCCTGGAAATACTCATTTTGAACCTCGAACTCGTAAAGAAATTAGTGTAAGTTCAGCTATTCCCTGACAGTTTGAGCGGCTGGGGTGCTACCCCTTTCGGTCGAGCTCGCTTTTATAATAAATCTAACAAGGATAAATAGAAAATAGAATGGCATGACGTGAAATCATTACCGACGTTTTCACGATCATCAAGTCCACAGAAACATAATTACTATATGGTGGCACCTTTCATGCCCGGACTAGCGAAATATATTGCAAAAGCAAAAGGTTTGGCATCAAGTCTTACAAAATCAGAGACTAAAGCCCTTAAGAATCTACTTGGAGTTGGTGTTTCAAAGGCAATAGCAAATGCTAATTCCACCGTGGAGGATAATGACGAGGCTGCTCATCAGCTTCTTAGTTTATTACGTAGCGGCCCTGCTGAGCTGCCTTCATCAAAAATGAATACAGAACCATCTACGACAATAGGAACAGCTGAACCAGCTTCCGATCGTAAAATTCTTCTCAATTTACTTAATCAAGGAAATGTTTCATCCGATAATACTGAAGAACGCCAATTAGAAAGTGCACGAGAAATTCTCAGCTTATTAAGGTCGGAATTAGATCAATCAAATCAACAACAGTTGGTTCCAGCTGTTCTTCAGCTTCCTCCAGACGGTCCCGGTTTCCAAAATGGATTTTATCCTCCTCCTATGCCACCACAGATGCCTGGAGTTGTTCCTCATCCATTTTATCCTGGATTCAACTTAATGCCACCTCCTCTTCCGCCCCCACAATTTTATCCTCAACAACAGCAACCACCACAATTACAGTTAGGACAATCAGGTGGGCAACAATATTCCTCTTCTTCCCCGCAGGTGCTAAAGCAGTCATTGCCTATTGATGATTATCCTAGCAGTAATAAGCCTGACTACAATCCACCTGCTCCACCGCCAATGCCACCTCACATGTCCTCCCTTTTATCTTTGCTGAATAATCGTAAGGGAAAATCTGCTGCTGGCGTATCAACTGAAACTTCGGCAGGATTATCTCCGTCAAGTCCAGGAAGATCTGACCCTAGATATGATTCTATGAACAGGGATAGGAAACCTCTCACATTGAGTGATCTTTCCGAAGATGGATCCAAAGCAGGAGGATTGGCATTACTTTCTTTGTTAGATAAAGATCCAGCTAAGAGGTTGGAACACCAGCATGATTTACAGGAACGACTGGCTAGCAGTCCTAAAGTGAATGAATTCAGCAGTCCTAAAGCTGGTGACTCCTTAATGGACCTTTTACGTCCTAGAAGTTCGTCTTCTAGGCCAAATAGTGCGGCTCCTGCAGATACGTTCAGTACCACAAGCACGAATGGTAGTAATGGTACCAGCTCGGCCTCACTTATGGGTCTCCTTAACTCAATTGATAAATCATCTTCACAGCAGCAGCTATCTAGTCCTGATCCATCTCGTGATCTAATGGAAATGCTTAATCCTCACCGCTCTGTAAGTACTTCTAGAGCAGCAACTGATAGTCCCCAAATTCAATCTGTACATTATGAAACTGATAATGGGTCAGCATCAGCTTCGGCTTCCGCTTCTTTAATGGATCTTCTGGGAGTGAAGCAGAAACAACCAACAAAAGTGACCCCAACAGCCGCCTCTCCTTTGTCTGAAAATGGTAATCTAGCAAAAAAGTCGTCTTTTTCACTTATGGACTTGTTGAAGCCCGCTAATTCTGCCTCTTCTTCTCCTGGGCAGTCATCAAATACTAAAAAGATCCCAGAGACCGCTGATATCAATATTCCAGAAATCAATATTCCAGATATTAATATTCCAGAAATTAATATTCCGGAATTCAATATGCCAGAAATCATCGTTCCAGAAGTCAATATTCCGAAAGTCAATATCCCAAAAATGAAGATTCCGGCTTTTGGGACACCACCTGTTAATGTTTCACCCAGTGCAGCCGATGTTAGCATCGCTCCAATTACCTCCGTTAAATCTCCTTCACCTTTTGCACCTTCGCCTAGAGTTGCTGATGTTTCAACATTAACTGCTCCTAAAACACCTGACTCTGAAGCTTCTCGTTCACTCATGGATCTACTCAACGGTGACGTTA
Organism: Sugiyamaella paludigena; assembly: GCA_030579875.1. Lineage (NCBI taxonomy): Eukaryota > Fungi > Ascomycota > Dipodascomycetes > Dipodascales > Trichomonascaceae > Sugiyamaella > Sugiyamaella paludigena. The sequence goes on from JAKTRU010000035.1 coordinate 101,060, forward strand.
ACAATAGTGTTAACGGAGACACCAAGCATAATGCTGAGAGTTCGTCCCGCTCTTTTGGTGCCGTTGGTGAGTCTCGTAGAGTTTCAAAGCCATCAAATTCTGTTACTCGACAGTCCAGACAATCCAGTTCAGGGCAAAGTTTATTGAATCTTTTGAATCTAGATCCACAGACAGAACAAAAACAACAAACGGTGAAATCTTCAGCAGTTCATAATTCTCGCGAAACATCGTCGCTTATGGAACTTTTGAACAGTAGTTCGAGCAGTCCTGTGCCTCGGTTTCCCGAGTCTTCACCACCACCATCAGGACCAGCCGATTCAAAATTTTTGATGCAGCTTCTTAATGAAGGAACTCAAACGGTTAGTACTGACACGCATAACAGCAATTTAATTGGATCAGTAGGTTCCTTGGAATCGCAGCAGCATGAACCAACCGGTCAATCCGTTGATCCTTTGAAATTTGAAAACTTTCTGAGAGATTTTGCAAGTGGTTCATTTGCCTAAATGTATTTATGTGAATAAATAAAAGCATGACGGTGAAGATGATAGAGATTGAATTCTCTGTTATACCAAGTTCTCTTAATCTGCCTCCGGCAATTGGAACTTGTCCCAGAGGATTCAATATTAGTGTGCTTTCGACAGTCGGGGTGGCACTTGCCCGGTCTTTGGAGACGAACTCTGGTCGGGGGACAGTATTTTAATCTGAACAGGGATTAGTGAGAGTGAGAGTGAGAGTGAGAGCTAGTGCCGCCGGATTTTGATTCGAACTAAGTCCGTCCCATTCGAAGTACTGTCGGAAGGGAGATTAGCATTATCTCGGGATCCGGGAACAAATGCCATATCGAAACCACGGATGGTGTACCGCTAACCGATATGAAGACAGATTGTAAAACTCAGAACAAGCACTGCTCCTCTGTCTGCGAGACGAATTCACACCCGTCAAATTGAGCTCCCGTCTTACAAAAACTCCATTGAATTTATATATAAAAAATACAAAATAACATATCATCGATGATTATGAATCTGAAATAAAGAATATGGGCTCTTTTCTCACATATTTCGATTCAGACTATATTAATTAACCATGTTTGTTCAGATAAAATAAAGAGGATATATAAATTTGATATTGACGAGGAAGAAACTATATACACTCGCCTAAGAAATACGCAAGGTAAAATAACCATGAACCGCGGCATACTGAATGAGGTTTTTAAAACGACGTATCGAACGCGGCGAACTTCGATAGCAAGGTTACTATGCGCGATTGTCCTTTGTTGAGATTCAATCTCTGATTTTGTACTTGGTTCATGTTAGTAGATGCTGATATCAATTTAGCGCAAAAGTGCAAATATCAACTTACAGTATTTTGTTTTTATTAGATCTCGCATGATCGCCAAATCTTAACTGCTAAGTTAGAGTAGTCTTGCAGGAAAGGAAGGGGAATAAAATATTTCGTATTATTTGTCTATCATAATTTGAACCGATTTTGCAATCATACATCAATGAAATCGCGTACTTGAGTTCCGAGTTTAAATTGTTGATGAATCATCAGATCCTCATTAGCCCAAGATCCCTTCTGTATATATATATTCTTCAGATATTAACGCTTTGATAAATCTGATATAATAGGCATATATAGAGAAAATTGTGAATGATTTTCAGTCTATCTCTTATACATTCTATCCGTATTGTTTTTCTACCTCCAGAGCTTGTGTAATTTTCAGGGGTAAATTTGAAATATTAACGGCTTTTTTAGTGTACCGCCGTCATGCGGGTCGGAACTTCATGAAGATAAGCGCATGATCGCCAACGGCTATGCGACCAAAGGATGACCAGTCAGATAATAATAATTAACGGAACTGACGACAAATATTATGAAAGAACGAGCGGGTCATACTGCGTTGCATCTTATGGCGACCACGGGGGACTGACCCAGCTCTTGCTGAGTTCCTGCTGAGTTCTTTGTGGGGAATGTAGAGAACAGGTAGTAATAATCACAGGTGGAACAATAGCACAGTACAACTAACAAGAAAAGAAAAGAAAAGAAAAATAATTACTGCAATTATGATAACAAAAACAACTTGTCAAAATAATATCTACTGTTGTCTATGGTATTTTCAGCTTTGCCTGTCTCCACTTCCTCTTGTTGTAGGGCCTTTCAAAACAGGGGGTGTAAAGCGACAACCTCCAGTAGTCGCAGGTTGAATCGGACGATCAATCTGAGCAAATCAAAGAACAATGGTTAAATGAAACGAAGGGAATATCGATTTTCTGCGGCAAGGTCCAGCTGGACTGAATCGAGTAAATAGCATTTGAGGCGGGACCTAGGTGCAGCGGGCGACAATGAAGCACACGCCTGACTCTGCAGTTAAGAGTGTGTACAGTTTAAGACGAAGCAAATGCTCCGCTATCACTGAAGAACGACTTTTATAAGAAGTTGGTTCTATTATTAACTATAGCTTATAGACTCAAATCTTATTGGTTTGTCTCCATTACAAGGGGATTTTACAAAGGATCAATGACCATAGAATATCCGTCCAACGCAATTAGAGAACGAGTTACGGGGCATCAGATTCTCCACGGCGCTTCCCAGCCGCGGATATACTTTCAAAAAGATTTTGACCTCGAATCAAGCGAAACGTTGTCTGAGGTGTATTCCATCTACCGGACATAGACGTCCCTTCCCCCTATTTTTGAGTTTCTTTCAAGCATTTGAGACTTTGGTTGATTCATAGAACGAAATTTTTTTGAAGACTCGTCCTTTCTAGAGATGATTACCCCTGAAAAAGCTGAAAAGTCGTACCATCTAATATACAGATTATTATTTACTTGAAATGCGAGATAAACCCTTCCTACAAACAAAATATTTTTCTTTCACATTTTCATCGCCCAGTTTTAATAATTTGGGCTGACTTTATTATATTTCCCACAGAACGAAATAGATCTTCAAGCTTTATTTTTAACTTTGCACATTGCTGGACTGAGGATAACCGGCATATTATATAGAGGCCCTGAAGTTATCATGGAGTGTCGACGGCCTTACGGATACCAGAAATATAGCCTATGGATCGCGATATCATGCGTGGAAAGAACCGTCGATCAGCCAAGACATACATGTCAACATATAACTGTCGTCTGCATTGACTTCCATTTGGGCACATGGTTGCGTTAGGCAGGATTATGGAATCATCTATCATCATGCATTCAGTTAATTTTTGATGACAAAGGGCCACGAATGGAAGAACGTGAATATGATGAAAATGAATGATGGCAGGAAGATTGTCAAAAAGTTAATATATTATTGTATTAATAAGGGGTAGTTCTATTCCGTATTCTGAGTCAAAATATTATTTTCTTTACAGAGAAAATACTGAGCTGATTGATGGGGTCCATAGATATGGAATTATAAGATTGACAATATTAAATCGGACAAATTATCGTCCCGAGCCTAGCGAGAGAATGGGGCACCCGACACCCGGAGCCGGAAGCACCTTTTCTATAACCAACATCTGTTCTCAAGTAATGTTCTACCCCAGATCCCGTTGTCTCGCTAAATTTGCAGCTATCTAGTGCAGGGAATGTACCCCGTAATTAAGATCTCTCCGTCTTCATGTTTGCAGATGTATCTCTCCGATATAATCCATAGAAAGCGGATATCGTAATACGTCATTCTAATTTATTGCTATCCTTATACGTCCTTCCGGTATGAGGTTGCGTTCCTGATCTCGGCAGCGGATTTTTTCATTTTTTCATTTTGTAGATTTATGTACGAGTGACCACTTAGTTATTCATGGGCGTGAGAAATTTGATGACGATCGAAGGCACATTGATCGTCCTCTCTAATACAGGAAGGAAACCATCATCTCTGGCCGGTAGCAACTAAAGGTGACGTGACACCTAAACTGTTACCTGGTCTGCTCTGCCGATTATTATTAACTTGAAACTTGTACCGAACATGTGGTTCGTTTAATATCTTCACATGATAGTTTTTGGAATGACTGGCCGGTGTTAAAAAAGAACAACAAATCATACACGGAAAGTTTTCGGCTCTGACGGTTGGTCACAGAGTCAAACTTCGCTGGTTCGATATTGTACGAGTGAAGCAAATAACACGGTCTGGGACAGGGCCTCAACACCCGGAAGGAAAATCGCCGGGAAACTGTGCCGGCCGTGCGAAGTCAGCGGGAGGTCAGCGGAAGCGGACCCAGTGTCCCCCCACTCTCCCACTAACCGATTCTTCTATAACCCATTTATTTCAGATATTTCTCTATTTTCGTAAACCTGTTGCTTGTGGTATCTAAAGCCAGCGGGACCGGTTTGAAGATCTCGTACAATAATAGTTTGGAGGTAAGTTTTCTTCTGCAGATGCCGGTGTCGTCCCACTTAATCGGTACGGTCCGGCCGAGTTAAGATCTTCGTTTATCCTGAGTCGTTAGTACGTCCATCTCCCGCAATCAATAGAAGAAAGAAAGAATGCAACTATGAATTATCCCAACAATATATAGGAATTCAGATTAAATTAAATTTATTAGTTTATCATCATTTAATTAAGGAACAGGAATATTTGATATATAGGTCAATAATTTATTTTTTCGTTCAGGGACCGACCGATTTGGTTTGGCTCACCTCATATGTATACTTCCATACTAGGTTAGTATATATCTCTTTTCGGATAGATTGTTTCATTTTGTTCCTGGCGCTCATCGATTAAAATAGAATTATCTCCTGTAAGTTACTATAACGGGAATATTAGGGTTGAAATAGAATGATACGTGCATGACATATGACGAAAGACCTGTGAGATGATGAATATATAGCAGGAGATTATTTGCTCAGCCGCCCTTTTGGCGCCGGCAGCGATGAAAGCCCCAAACCTCGTTTTCATTACTGTTGACCGTATGGAACAGAGTTAAGCAAGAAACCGGGAAAACAGACCACTCCACGGGGATCCAGGACTGTGCCGCAAATACCAGCCATAGATAGGAATCAGTCAAAAAGAGAGGTAAAATGAGTGGCGGGTGAGTTATTCGAATCATTCATTAATCAAATTATTTTTGAAGATAACCTTTTTCTCTCATTTTTTATGTATAACTTACCTATAAATTATGGTTTTCTTTGTACGATTATCTATCTAACTACTGTACTGTATTGATTAAAGATCATCCTTTTGTTTCTGATCGGTCACCAGATGCCAAGTTGTTCAGCATTTTCTTGAGACCCACTCATAGCAAACAAGATTTATTGAAAATTGCCAACTTACCAAGCAGGGCAGTAGGCAGACAGATACCCCATTAGACTTACTATGAACTCGTAGTCGATGGAAATGTTAAGTGAACACATATTTAATCGATGATAAACATATGTTCTCAGATGTTGCATTACTTTGGTAAGTTCATGACTGTTACTCTGTTCTACTAACTTATCACTGCTTAGACTGATTGACATTTACGTTATCAACTGTTGTTCTGATTTAGAGCCGTATAAAAAGTTAAATTAATTCTTCCTCTTTGAACCATTCGAACCTCCTTTATATCCTCATCCGGCGTTATTGAATTGGTCACCTAATGCTCGCAAACACCTCGTTCTGCCCCTGCTGGACCCTGTCGGAATTCCATCGGCACACACAGGGTACTATGTCTCAGACCTCCTTGCTCCCACCACCCCGATCTGCCGACGATGTCCCAGACACACATTCTCTCGCTTCCTCGATTGTTGATGATCGTTTACCTGCAATTACATCTGCTGGGGTAGTCACTCTACCAGAGCCAGAACACGGCGCCTGGAGAGGGGTGTCCCCTGCCGCCGAAGCAAATAAACGGATGGGGCAGACCCCGGTTGACGCAGATAACGGACGATACCGCGATTATCAATATAAAATAATATTTAACCATAGAATAAGAAAACAAATTTTAAAAGAAACAATCGCGAAACTGATCTATACTGTTTCCTATGTTAATATATAATAAATGTGGTTATGAGAAATATCATGCCATATCATGTAATATTGCAATTAGGTGGATATAAGGTCGGCCAAAATTCAATTGAAGGAAACTTACGGATCTCGGCCGCCCTAATCATGGACATACATTCAACCGACTATGGATAAGCGACACCGGCCGTTATTGGTTCTTACGACATCGGTTGGCCCCTGGCTCTTGGCTCTTGGTTATACGGTAACTAGGCCCTTGAAGATCAGTCTGTTGCCCGTTTTAGGCTAAAATTCCATAGTTAATCTAACATCTTTCCTAATTGGGCCATCTTATGCGTTACTGTCAGTTAAAGTTTAGCTGGTTAAGGGAAGGGAGTACTTTACGGAAGGGGACCGAAAGGAGGCGGGCAGGCAAGAAGGCGGTGAAGCAGCAGTAGGCGAGGGGTGATTCAGGTATAAAGATGTACTACGAAATGTAGAAGATAGTAGAGTGTATACTAGGTGATTGTTACAACTCATTTACAAAGATAATGGTAATAATAGCCACAGTGAATTCCTGTGATAATTCATTATTGTCATTTGCCTCATTTATCTCTTTCTTCGTAAGAGTTATAGGTGGAGGACAAATTTCTTTTTTTAACATTCTTATTTTCACTCTATTCCTTTCATTGACGAAAACGTATAAAGCTAATAATACATAATAAAATGACCACGCGTGATGCATAGTATTCTTCCACTTGTAGAAATATTGATAGTTAGCTGATGATGATGAAGTAAATTGAATCAACGGTTTTCCTGGATTCAATTTTACGAGCGGAAATAGTTAGCCAGGAGTAATTAATTTAACCCCCGTTCTGTCTCCGGCGGGAGGAGCATAGTCCCAGACTCCTAGCTGTCGGTACGCTCTCGCTACGCTCTATAATTGAATTGTCATCGAATCAAACGACAGAGATAGGAGATTTCAACTACTTCCCCGTTCGCTCGACGCTGTCCGGTTGTGGTCAGGTGAATAAGCGAATTGAGTATAAAATATAAGCTGATAATACTGTTATAATAACTATAATATTTTATTATTATTATGTAGGTTAAAGTATATCTACCGATCTGATGGAGCTACAGGTTTGAAAGACATACAGACTTGAAGAGATCATAGAGCCGTCTATCGGGTTGGCTCCGGTAATGGGGCATGACTCTTAGTTCTATACTCAGGTTCGGACAATTAGAGAGTGAAACGACGGGTGACGAACTAAAACCTTTCGAGCGTAGCGAGAACTAGGGGTCTGGGGCTACTACGCCCCAGCCGCCGGAGGCAAAGTCAAGGGAGGGGTCGTCGGTCGGGTTAAGGCTGGGGTTTGAGGCTATGCCGCAAAGCCGCGCTTATCTAAAATAAAATAATTTACCCCAGCAACTGCCGTTAAAGCAGAAGCAACTGGTATTAAGCAGACTATAGCATATGGCTAGGCAGTGGTAAGAGTCCCCTCTCCTCCTGCTTACAGTAACCCGCGGGCCTGGATGCTACCCCAGAGACGAGACCTACCCAACAGCATAGCATAGCAACAATTGGTTGTTGGTTACCTAGAGACCCGCAATACGGCGGTGCAATAGTGGGTAAAGAGAAAGTTAAAGTGTAGTTAGCCGAGCCTTCATCCAGCCTCGAAAATATTTCAATTAGAGATTAGCGCAATTAACTATACGTAAATTGAATGAGAGCAGGGGAAGAGTATCTAGCATTCAATTGATTTAAGTGTCCGTCTGTTTTCTCTTTTTGTCTCTCGCTATCTTTTATCACTATCTTTGTCACTATCATTCCGTCTTTGGTTTTTCTGAACTGTGTCTTTTCTTGTCTCAGTAGTTTTTGTCTATCATTTATTTGGCCTGCCGACAGAAGATCACTCAGTCAGTCACCGGAAACACAAACGATGTGGGTCTAATGCAGATTTAACGGTTTTTACCCTGGCAAATAATAATTATAATAATAATAATAATAAGCATTTAACTAATCTTTAACTAGTTTTAACCTAAACACGAAAATAAAAACTAACTAAGTTTGTAGACTGACTTTAAAGACAGAACAGAACGTATTTACTACGGGACGGTTTCGTGTTACAGTGCCTGTAGTTCCGGATCTTATCTAAGACGAAGACGGCACCGAAGGCTGAGAAGTAGGAAGTAGGCTCCCGACGGTACCTAACTCTCGCTACGTTCCGGATACTAAATATCACTCTCACCAGGAATGGTACAGAGAAGAAGAATTTATTAGTAACGTTACTGTTAGCAGTTAAGAATTAAGTTAAGTTTAGGTGTGTGCAGTGTAGTTAGTTTTTAAGTTAATTAATATTATACTTGTTGTTTTCTTTTTTTTGTTTCTTGGTTTGGGGTTAAACTATGTATAAATAACAAATAATTATAATAACCGCAGATTTAGTTAGCGAACCTGCAGGTAGCGGCAGTTAAAGAAGCCCAACAGCAGCAAGTTAAACCCAGGAGCCCACCGAACCGCCTAGTCCGGTGAAAAGATAGTTAAATATAATAACTGAACTAGGTATAAATACATATTGATACTAGTTAAGTTAATGTTTTAATGGTAAGTAAGTTATTATAACTGTTTAAAGAGACCGACAGGAGGAGGACAGGCGTGATGACAGGAGGGAGAGGAGAGAGAAGATCCTGACGGCAGGTAGATACGGAAAAGAATGGAAGAAAATAGAGAGAGAAAAGACAATTGATAGGGAAGATTAAAGAATTGTGACTACGAATTGACGAGTGATATTGATTGACAAAAGAATGATAATTGATGAACAAGATTGAGTTAATCTCATTCATACCCCGGCCCGAAGCTAATTAACAAGGGGTAGTAAGATACTAACGCGCTCAACGATCTTACACTTTATATGTGCTTAAAATCTCTTAAGTTTGCGCGCAGTTCGCGCGATCTAATTACCCACCCGTATTCAACTTCCCACTTTCACTACCACCACTACTACGATCACCATGCATCTACAACCCTCACACCCACCTCTCGCATTCACATATACTAGTGTATGTACAGTGTACATACTTTTTTTAACTCCGTACATAACTAGTGGTTGTACAGGTAGGTATATATATATCTCAGGATAAGTCTGATGAAATTTTTTGAACATCTTTTTTATTCTCTCTTTTCTTTCAATTGTGTCTTTCATTCTTTCATTAATTCCTATTATATTATATATATATGTATATGTATATGTATCATTAGATATATAGAGATAGAGATAGAGATATAGGGGTATAGATATATATCTGGTTATATTTGTATATCTGATTATTTTATATATCTCGTTATATCATTATATTCATATATTCATATATATATATATATCTATTAGGATAATAATATAATACTCAGTTGAAAAGCAATTGCTGACAACAGTATTTATTATAAAAACCACCTTCTCTTCTTTCATCATTTTCAATTTGGTTTCAATTGTGTTTCTAGACTGCTGTCTTCTTTAGATAGAGAGACAGACAGAATAAATAGAATTCCATCGAGTGAATGTTTATATAGCATTTCATTTCATTTGAGAATTGGAATTGTATTAATATCAATTGATAAATTGAATTGGTTTGATTGATTGAATATTGTGTGGATAGTTGTAGGTGGATTAATTGATTTTAATTCCCTTTTCATCATCCTAGTTTTTAAACCTCATTTTTTTTTTTCATTTCCATACTTTCATTTTCCTTATCATCTTGAAATTTCTTTTTTGTATTTAGATTTTGGTAGGTTTCCTTTTTGTTCCTCACCTTCATCTTGTATTTTTCTCTCCTGTCTCCTACCCAAAACACAATTGATTTGTGTTTGATTGGCTTTGGATTCTTATTCCTTCAATTAGTTTTTTGATCAGGTATCAATTGAACTAATTCGTATCAAATTTCAAAATGATTGAATATAAAGATGATATCCTTAAACATATGTCAGTTATGCAATCTTCAACTAAATGTGATCCAAATATGATTGACCTTCAACCGGAATTACAATGGCATATGAGACCTTATTTATTGGATTTTTTGGTTGAATCTCATGTCGGTTTAGAATTAAGTCCTCAAACTTTATTCTTAGCAGTCAATATTATTGATCGTTATAGTTCTAAAAGAATCATATATAAACGTCATTATCAATTAGTTGGTTGTACTGCTTTATGGATTGCTTCAAAATATCAAGATAAAAAAGATCGTGTACCAACACTTCAAGAATTAAAAATGCTTTGTTGTGGTGCTTATGAATCTCATATGTTTGTTCAAATGGAATCTCACATTCTAAATACTTTAGAATGGACTATTGGTCACCCTACTTGTGATTTATATATTGATATTAATATTGAAGATATCACTAATCATGGTTATGTATATTCTAATGATGATATTGAAACTATAAGAAATTTGGCTCTTTACATCTGCGAATTATCTATGTTTCATAAATCCTTATTGGTATATTCATCTGCTACTATTGCTACTGCTTCTGTTGCTTTAGGCCATTGGATTTGGTCTTATAGTCGTCATTATCAAACCCCACCATATATTTGTTCCGGGATTCCTTATCATGGGCCAGCTCCTAATACTGTTGGTGTAATTGATCAATCTAGTGACAGTTGTTTACAATTATTAACTTGTTGTATGGCTTATCCGAGTTCTTGTCTTGAAAGGAAATATTCAAGATCTCGTCATTATAAGGTTTATAACTTAGCATTTGAGTTTAATCAAAGTCGTATCGAACAGCAACAAAAACAACAAGCTGCAACAAGTTCTACGATTTCAACTGTTTCTACTCCTACTTCCACTGTATCATCATCTTCTTCTGTGTGTTCATCTGTTACTGACGATTTCCCTCCTTCTCCTCTATCTATTGTTAGTACTACCAATTCTAATTCCAGTTTCTCTTCTGTTAATACTGGTTATATTTATACACAACAGCAACAGATGGCCCCTCTTACACATCAGTATCAGCAACAGCCTCAATATAATAAAGATAGAATCAATTATCATCCTCAACAACAACTTCCCTCAACTAATTTGTATTATTATGATGAATATGCTTCTAGTGGATATATGACCCCTCCATTTACTCCTGAAGATTATGAATATGTGGCATAAACTATAGAAGTACACCAAAAGCTAATAGCAGCAGCAGCATCTCAACCAAAAAGCATCTTTGTTATTATCATTATCATTATTATTATTATTATTATTATTATATCATCTTTATATATTATCATCATTGTCTGGCATATTAAAATCTTCATCCAGAGACATTTATTTTTTGTTTCTTAGTGTCCTTCAATATTTTTACAAGCATCATTTTATTTTGTATTATCTTTTTTTCCACTTTGCCCGTTTACCTCTGGTTTCCGTTGCTTTATTAATTAATCGCATGGTATATAGTGATGCCTCTTATCAGTATCAAATATATTTATCTATTTCTCACACCGCTTTGATTTACATAGATCTCGCTCCGCTTGAGAAACATATCAACTCTCCTTCAAGACAAGTCTGATAGTGGTTTTTGATCAAACCGAGAGCAGGGGGTTAGAGACTCCATCTGGCAACCCGCTTGATTAGCCTATTGGTGTATCAATCGAAACTAAGGATCTAATGCTGCGCCGGGACGAGTTATTATATTCAGGGGCTCCTACCGCCTTAGTTGATTCCTTCGTCCCCACTCACGCCGTTAGCTCAAATTTGACTTGTACAGCTGTTACCCTAGCAGCAATGCAAACGCCTGGGATGTGTACCCGGAACGGAGCGGATTACCCGAAGAACATCATCATCCCATCTTCCAAAGAGAGAATTAATAAATCCCGACCTCACCAATTCTCAGTTTAAATTGTCTAGATTTCAAACCCACCTGCTAAGACTTGTAAAGAAAACAAATACTATCTATGGATGACTAAGAAGCACTCTCCTACACCCACTGAGTGATGCATAACGAGAAACAGTAAGATCAATATTGTACCGATTCATGCCAAGGCATATTATATCTGACAGTTAATTTCCATGAGATAGATGCGAAAGGAGGAATAGCCCAATTCCTTAAATAGACCATTTCATTATGTCATGGGAATAATAGCACTTTATCATAGATAAGACAGGATTAGTATGGCTACCCCTGGCGATAAGGGTTTTTAGTGATCTACATTAATAATTACTATATATGCATATTGAATCCGGGGTAATCGGTTGCCGTATCTGCAGTAACGGTTTATCTCTGATCTGCAGGTAAGGCGTCGTCGAATGTCTCGGTGCCTAAGGCGTTTGTTTCAGTTAGATAGACTATCTATAAAAAGGGGTAAGATCCATTCGGAATCTAATACTTAGAGGAAATAAATTTGTCATATATGTAGACATAGATATGTATATAACAACATCTTTATCGGACTTTTCTTTATTTTGTTCCGTAGTCCACAGAGAGTTGTCCCTAACCCGAGACATCTCATCTATTATCACGTGCTTCAACTGATCGACACGATCCAAGCTTAACACCCTATAACTTTAAATCTAATGTCGTGAGCTATGCATTGTCCATGCATGCTTACTGGCATACATGCATGCTTATCATATACGGCTGACGTAACTGAGACAACTGAGACAACTGAGACAACTGAGACAACTGAGACAACTGAGACAACTGAGACAGCCGAGGCAACCCCTTGACATGATAAGAGATATTTGTTACAGCACCATCAATTATCTCCTGGGCCTAGAGTATTATTTCTTAGCCCATCAGAGCCCGCGTCCAGCGAGTTCCTGAGTCTCACTAGTTAAAGTTTGCTCAAGCCAGGCTAGGCTTCAATTGGCGATGAGAAATCAAGATCGTGGCTCCAGTCGCGGGATGTGACGACCTAGAGCATATATTTCAAGGGCAGGCAATCTGCCGTTGCACCACAACAGGGAGGGTATAACATGTAATGATAGACGAAGATGGCCACTCAAAAACTTAAGGAGAAATACCAGTGCTTTCGTGATTGGCTTCAGCTCATTACAGTTGGGTTGACACAGCTTATATAGCAGTAATGACCTAATTACACGCAATTTGTCATATATCTGATATACTGCAAGATAACTGGCTAGTTATCATCATGAATCATTATTAACATCTCATTTCCTACGGTAAATGGAGTTTCTGTTATCAGTACTTTTCATGCACGTGATTTCAAACAAAATCGCGATCGATCGATCGAAATTAACGTTGTAGCAGTCACCGGCGATATCAGATCGCCAGTTCAATCAGCCAGAACAATCTATGTACGTAATTAACCCGAACATAAAGCAATTGTTTGCTCGAATTTTCGGAACTTGATGAAAACTCGGAATTTCTTTAGTAATAATTGATAACAGAAGACACCAAGTGATCTCATGCCGAACGAATCGGTTGAAATAGTTGGAGAACTACTTTCATAGTACGCCGTAGACCATGCCTGGAAATAGACTTATCTCTTATGGAAGTCAGTATCGCCGTCGTGAGGAAAGGGTGAAGAAAGTACCAACAAATCGGAAAGAATCATCACTCGGCTAAAATATTTTTTCCTAAATAGTTAAGAAACTAGTGGTCTCCAGTTGGTTAAGCAAGTTAGTCTAGTACCGTTCATGTGTACTTTCTGTCGGTCACCCTAAGGGTCCAAATGTTGTTGGTCATATCCGTATCGGGGTAAATGGGGATTAATGATCGTCGAAAATATTTTTGCTGTTTATAGATCGGTGCATCGTCATTTCACACCACTGGAACTAACTAACTAAACAAAACTAACTATTCTTAAAACAGAAGATAGAACCTATAGCCGTTATGATCTTCTTTTTGGGAACTCTGAACTAAATTGTATGACTTCAATTAACTCTTACATCCTTTATTAACTTAAAAACAAACCGATAAATATCAGGATTTATCTGACCACCGCCTTTGATCCAAAGTCCAGCCATCTATTTTCAGCATATTCCCTCAAATAGGAAATATGCGAAGCAAAAAATATTATCAAAATTTCTGTCAAACTTGTGGGTTACTTCCCCGCGGGTCCTTCCCGTAACTCCCTTCGCTCGAGGTTAGGACCGTATCGATGGAACGTTCTTGATTACTTCTCTTAGTAACATTATTTACTCATGGACTTGCGTTATAAATACGAGTCCTGACCCGGTTTGTTATCAGGGCTTACTTTGAACTCTGGTGGAACACCCCCACCCCCGTGTTGTCTCCGGCGGCTCCAGAGTAGCTGTAAGTTAGCGGGTGTGCCTTGCTACACTCGCTGCCAGGCACCGGGAAAGGACGACCGCCGCAAACAAAAAGAGTCCCGGTCAAACCCCAAACTGGCTGGGAGCATTACTGTTGGCATGGAGAGGAAGAATGTCAATACTAATTTGAATGTTGCTGAATCACTAATTTATACCGTTAACGTTATATGACAACTCCTTAAATTGATCAAGTAACAGGTTCAGAAAGTCGATTGATTATCTTACGTTTTGAATTGACCTAGTTAACTGTCAATCCTTCGCAATTAAGCTAACTTATAGACTTCGTAATTAGCTTTGATAACTTAACTTAACGTGTTAACGTTAATTGTGATTTAAATAGGTTATGTACGTTCACTATTTAGGTTATAAGTAAGTCAAATAATTAAGACCGATTAACAATTGACTAACTTATAGCAATTAAACAAAGACAAGGATTATTCTATTATAAGACGGGGTCTCGGATTTATCCTTGTTTGAAAACAATTCACAAAAACGACTGAGACAGTTTCCCTAACGTTAAGCTGCTCCGGGATCTGAAGCTATACTCTCTCTCGACTTTTTGATAAGTACATGTAACTCTTACTTGTAACTTCAGTTAACCCGCTGCTGGCACAGATGATGGAGGCACTAGGATTAGCTGCTAATCCTTAGTACGGTGCTAGCTAAAGGGTTTACGCCTATCCTTGTGACAGGATGCAAGCTATAAATTAGTTCAAATTGACATAAACACCACTAATAAATTCTAACTGTTTGTGATCCACTGATTTGAAGAAGAATTTATTAGATTTCTCAATTTAATCGGCTACAAAGAATTCAAGTCACTATAGATGTTAGGCACTTCTGATCATTAATTTTTGCTCACTCGACCGGATACCGTATAAATCTCGCTTGGCCAAGGATGATTGACCGACTGACTAACTGACTACAACGTAACGCATGTATGTACGCTGCACTAAGTACATGAGTGACGTAAAACGCTATTACTGTAACACGGCTACTTCGGTTATGTACGTACTGTACAAGTGCTGGCCTAATACCGGTCCAAATACTGATATACCCGCCGCCACCAATAATATAACCAGCCAAAAAATGATGCAAGTACTCCGTAGTTCGACCTGGCTGGCGGGATGGACAGAGTTACCTCCAGTGGCTGTGGTACGCCCACCCCGGAGAAGAAGGCCCGGTCGGAATCCATTATCTGATAAACCTAAATTGTCCCTAAGCAACCCACCCAACCAGCATATTGGGTTAGTAAGAAAAGATGCTGCAGATGCAGGACAAACAGAACGGTTAGAGAAGAGTCCGTACGGCCATGTTGGCCCACTATATGAATTAGGTTAGGGTAATATAAAGGGCTAGGGAAGGAGAAAGGAGTTTGTTTCTCCCAACTTAATGAGTAGAACCTTGTCAGCGGCTGTTAACTTATAACTATTGACGTAACTTATAGTAGTGTTAACTAAACTGTTAATCTACAATATTCTTATATCGCGTAAACAATCTACCTGAAACAAGGTCAATCTAAACAAAACCTGGTCAATTCAAATGTGAGGGGCCCCTTGTTTGTCTGATGTCTCGGTGGGCGGCCGATTATGGGTGTCCTGCCTGTTGGCTTCAGCGGCTGAGGCACTACCCGAGAGCACTCCAACAGGTGATGATGTTCTGATGTGCCTGGCGATTCTGTGTCCCGAGATCTGCTCCTCCAGCCGCTGGGGGTACATAAGTACGTACTAAGGACGTGTCTCTGTACCTACGGTATATGTATTGATACATAGCACAGGTGGAGGGTTCTAGGCCTTTGTTTCTCCGAGCCGCACATATGCCGTATTTGCTCACCTCTCGTTAACTAACATGTTATATATAAGAATATCTCTCCCAACTTGCGGAGATCAGTCAACTTTACCACTTACCTTACATAACTCATCAATAGTTGTGGTACGAATCGGCCGTTTTTTTGTATATTGTCATTCTATTTATTGACATATAAGTTAAATATTTTGTTGTCTGTTTGTTAAATATTTCGCTTTCTCTTTCTATTTTTACTTTTATCAGCTTCTGAGTGTTTATTTTGTTTGTTTATTTGTTGTCTATTTGTTGTTAATTTGGTTCCGTTGTTGTAACTAATAAAACCTCGCCACCGAAATAATTTAGAACTTTAACGACAAGTAAAGTACGTTTAGTTAAGGTTTGAAAAGCCCAGTTGATTCTTAACTAACGGTAACAACTAAGTTAAAACTTAATACTTCTATTGCCTAGGATACCTGTCTGTACCTATAGCTACCGAAGTTAACTTGTTCAACTGCTGCCGCCTGCCAAGAATTTAACTGTAACTACGCATCTGCGTCTCACCTCTTAAATTCTTGAGCTCTGCTCTGGTGCTGCTGCTGTGTACTGTTAGTTAACGTCAACCACATTGCAGCATAGTACAGCAGCATATACATCTGTTACTACTTATGTTATTATTAACCAATTTGAACCACATTGCGCTGATCCAATAAGAAGACTTACGTTTAACTTGCCCAACGGCGTATAAGCGTAGTTAACCACATTAACTACCTAATTACGTAGTTAGTTACATACTGCTGCTGTAACTAGACATACGGTCGTTTATATTAAATTTTTTGACTATTATTTTTCACAAAGTTATAAGAGAGAACCGAAGCTTGGTTCTTGCGTTGCTTATTATTATTATTTGATTATTATTTATTATAACTTCTAAGTTATTGTTATTATTTTTTCAACTGCCTGTTGTGTAAAAAGGGGGATTAAAAAGGAGACAACAATATTTTGTTAAGGGATAGGTACTACTACACAAGTTAAGGGATAGAAATATTATTTTCATTAACTTATTATTATTTCGGTAGTACAGTATCGTACAGAAGTAAGTTACTGTATTATTTATTGAATTGATTGATTGACTTGTCAATAAGTAAGTGAAAAAAATCGGAAAAAATCACCTGCTTTAGGAGTTGTTATTAACGACACTCTTTCTTTCTATTCTGATTGAT
Source organism: Sugiyamaella paludigena (assembly GCA_030579875.1). Classification (NCBI taxonomy): domain Eukaryota; kingdom Fungi; phylum Ascomycota; class Dipodascomycetes; order Dipodascales; family Trichomonascaceae; genus Sugiyamaella; species Sugiyamaella paludigena. The sequence continues at coordinate 118,252 of JAKTRU010000035.1, forward strand.
TGATTGATTGATTGATTGATTGATAATTTGTTTATTTGTTAATTTGTTTCATTCATTGCTTTCAATTCAATTCTTCTATTCAATTCTTTTATTCAAATTTTTTATTCTTTATTTTCTTATTTGGAAGTTATTTCTCTCGTAACTATCGGATTGACTATAACTTCCTTGTGTTAATTTTATCGCTAACTCATTGATTGATTGTTAGTTTTATTTGTTTGATTACATTATTTATTAAAGCCGATTATAACAATTTCTTAATCGGATTTTCTTAACTTATCAACTTATCATTCTCAATTACTTCCTTAACTATCTTCAATTAGTTAAGTTCTTAGTTAGTAGTGAGGCTGGTTGACCTTGACCTTGACCTTCACCTTTATCTTCATCAACTATTCATTATTAGTTTACTTCATTACTCCAGTTTATGGAAGTTGTAAGATGGCAGTTGTCACAAGAAGGAGAAATTATGAAACAAATGGACCAACTGGTTCATCAACTATCGTTAAACCACCTGTTAAGTCAACGACTTCATCTAGTGAAACCTCTATTGGTTCGACACCAACAGTGATAAATATTGACCCACCAGTAACCACACCAGCTCCTACTAGAGTATCTGCTCGATTAGCAAAATCAAAAGAGCCTGAACTTGTTGAGATAAAGAAGGATTTAATTCAAGAATCTGAATCTGAATTATCAGATGTAGAGTTAGAAGATGGCGTAGAGTTGGAGTTAGAAGATGAAGAAGAAGATGATGATGGCGATGACGAGCAAGATGGCGACGACGATGATAAAAAGGTAGAAATCGAAAATGGAAAGATGGAAATCGACGCTGGCGCCGACCAAAAAGTTGATATTAAGGATAGCAACGATAATGGCAATGATGATGAAGGCGAAGATTCCGAAGAATCCGATGAATCCGACGATGAGGAAGAAGATGAAGAATCCGAAGAAGAAGAAGTCAAAAATGAAACTGAATTATCTCAATCTAATAATGAAAATAAATCAAATGAAGCTATTCCAACACTTAAATCATCAGCATCAATAAATACCACCAAAATCTCGGAATCGGATCGAGAGATTATTCTATCACCTCCTTCTTTACCTAGTTCAATATCAAGAAGACCGTCACATGCAAAAGATCCTAATGATGATAAATTAATGGCAATGTGTATTCAAGTTCTTAAACAATGCTATCCAAAAGGACTTACTATTAAACAAATTGATGAACAAATTGTTGAAACAATGAATGGTTATGAAGATATCTGCAAGTCTTCAACTATTTTATCTACGAAATTAAATTCCTTTTATAGAAGATGTCATCCAGAAGGAGGAGAGTTGGAAATTTCTTTTCTCATTCAGAATTGTCCTATTATTCGTTATCAATCACCAGAATTGCCTCGTCGTTTAGTTTATAAATGGGCTGATAAAGAAGATCTAATTAAAGAAAGATCTAATTTTGAACAAGAATCGGCTAGAATTCATGAAAAGCATCAACAGAAGCAATTACTTAAACAACAGCAAGTAAAGGATAAGGAAAATGAAACGAATGAGACGTCTGTCTCATCTATTACTCCTGGTCGTTTAACTCCTCCGGTGGATGTTCAAGCATTGACACCAACTACGACAACTCATTCAGAACATGAACATGATGATTATGGTGATGATGATGATGACGACGACGATATTGATGATGATGAGGAACAAGAAATACAAGGACGTGATAATAAAACCAAAGTTCGCAAAGTTATCGATAATAATTCTAGTGATTCCGATATAGATCATCGTAATCATCGTCGATATAAGTCATCAAAATCTAAGTATGAACATCATATAGGACAACAACCCAATTTGGTTCATCGTTTACCAACTCCACCTCCTATGTCTGCTTCTTCTCCGCCTCCTTCTCCTCCTTATCAGCTTCGTAGAGTTATCAAAAGAACCCCTCATGCTTTTACTCCTCCTGTAAAGAGAGGAGCTTCTTCATCTTCATCTTCAGCTGAATCAAAATCCAAAAAATTGAAGAAAGACAAAGAAAATACTTCTCCTGATAATAATCATAATCAGAAAAAACATGTTAAAATTGCGGCACCTTCTTCTTCTACTTCTTCAAATACCCTTTCTCCCAGTATTTCCACCGGTATCAATCCTTATTATGATATCGAACCTCATGTTGGAATGTCATGTGCTTTAGAAGGTGACATGTATTCCAAAGCGTGGCTTTGGAATGATATTAATATTAATAGTTCTTTGGAGGGAGATCATGATGTGACATCAGCTATTTTCGATGATATTAAATCTCCTGAAGATCTCAATCCTGAAGATCTTGATACAATGGTAGTTTAGAGAGAGAGAAAGAGAATCCCGCAAAAAATTATTTATTTATTGGTGAATAGCAAGATTCTTTTCTTTGTTTTATTTTGTCTTTCACCATTCAAAATTAATTGTTCAAATTGAATTGAATTTTTTTTTTTTTACTCAAATTTTTTTAATGATCTATGTGGTTCATCAATACTTAGTATATAGCACATAAATGTATATAGAAATAAGACTAGATCAAGAATTATATTAACAGCCACCTGCTGTGTAGCCCCAGCCGCCGGTGGCACAAGCAGCGGAGGAATTGTCCTCAACTCTAACCTCCGTGGACACTAAGATATTTGCGGCGTAAGAGGCTTGATTTAGCTGTTATATGAGCCGCACAAACAGCTCTCTCTTTCTTGATCCATGAAGAAGATGCAACTGAAGAGTTCATCTCTTGACCTTTTCGCTATTGGGTACAATTGGCTGAGGAGATCATAAAACATGATGCCTGGAAAATGGACTAATGGTAATCATATAAGGTTATTCTCTAGAGGAAGATATGGTTTTATTAGAAATTCTATTTGTCGGCAGAGGTACATAACGACAGATGGTGGAGGTGCACCCAGTGGATCAAGTTCTGGATCAGAGATGACAATTGAAGATGCCAGATCATACTGTGAGAATTTAGTAAAGTAAGTTAGCAAAGTTTGAGATATTGCTCAGTTGTCGAGCGAGAGCTGGGGGAACTGACAAGTTTAAATAATCAAATGCTTCTATTTCTAACTTCATTTTTGCTTTCTAGAGAAAAAGATAGATCGTCATATATTCTGAATGGATACATTCCACGGGGGCCTGCCCGAGATGCATTTATAGCTATTCGAGCATTTAATATTGATACAGCTCGAATATCAGATTCAGTTTCTAGACCAGAAATTGCTAAAATAAAATTTGAATTTTGGAAATCAACTATTCAAAAGGTATTCGCTACTAATAATGTGGTTGTTCCAGCTGAACCAGTTGCGATCTTATTATCACATTGCTTGAGATCAAATGCAATCACTTTATCCAAAAGATTCTTTATTACAATTCTTCAAACAAGAGAAGCATATATTGGTAATCCTCCATTTCGTAATCTTGATGCTATGGCCTCGTATGGTGAAGGGACATATTCTCAATTAAATTATCTGACTCAAGAGGCATTATATTCTGTTTCTCCAACTACTAGTAAATTTCTGAATGACCACCCCCAATTATTAGAGCAGGTCGATAATATAGTTGCTCATATTGGTCAAGCAACTGGGATAACAAGCTTTCTAAGAGGATTCTCTTTTTTTGTTGGTTATAAAGAGTTTGTTCCTTTACCAGTAGATCTGATGACGAAATATGATGTTTCTCAAGAGAGTATCTTACAAGCAGCAAGAACTAATAGTGGTGGACAACATTCCTCAAGATCGAAAATTTTCCTTGACCCTTCAGTAAACGATGTTGTTTTTGAAACTGCAACTCGTGCTAACGATCATTTAATATCGGCTACCAGTTTGTTGGAAACCCTCAAAACCACTCTAGAGGGCTCAATACCCGATGCTATTTTTATTCCCACCATGTCCTCTATCCCGGCCAAACTGTTTTTGGAAAGGCTCGAGAAGTACAATTTTGATATTGTCCATCCATCATTAGCAAAAAATGAATGGAGGTTGCCATATAGATCTTATAAGAGCTACAAATTACGGAGGATCTAAAGTCAAACCAAAATGTAAATTCTACTTTGTAAATACAAAATTTTAGTAAATCTTCTGGTTCGAAAGTATGGTTCCAGCAGCTCGGGCTCTGCCCAAGCCCCATTAATTACGCTTTAGACAGGGAGCATTATTACAAATTCAACAATTAGACATTAATAAAAATTACATACTGAAACAACCCACATAAAACAAACCAAAAGTCCAACTAATAGAAGGAAACTGAAAAAAATATATAGCAAATAAACGTCAGAAGTTTGAGAGATTAGTCTTTCGGAACAAATAACGCCTGGATCAACAACATGCTAAATATTCTGTAAATTTCCTAATGAATATGAGAGAGGATTTTGAGCTAAGCGAGTTACAATCACGTCTAGGACTTTTTAAACACAGTGACAACATGGAGAAGAGGGTGGGACGGAGGAGATGGCATTATGAAGAAGAGATGAATAATGGAGAGAGAACACCAATAATAATATCCGTCTTACTCTTCACGTTTTTGTCTCTCAACGATTAAGTCGAGCTCTTTCAAATGAAAGTAATCGACGACCCAAATTGCCAAAACAAATACTGCAACAGAAAAAAGCACTTGCCACTAATGCTGTCACAGATAAATAAGTCTCTGAAATTGAACCATCTAAATTATGAACTTGAGGTAAATGATCGGGAAAGATGAGTGCAAAACAAAATGTTCCTACAGTGGCTACTAAAGAAGAAAGAATGAATCCATTTCTTGTAGCATCCAAAATAAACCAAAGACAAGGATTAACCATGCCCCAATAAAAGGCAGCCTGTAAAGTAGAAGTCCAAGCGATTTTTCTGATTCCATAGGCTATTCCCATAAAAGCAGCAACAGCTCGTACAATTGAAGACCAATCAGTACCACCTTTGCCTCTTAGTCTTTTACGTTCTTCAGGAAATAACCAATCAAATAACGGTAATAAGAATCCTAATAAGATTCCTTGAGATCCCCATATTAGAGAAAAAGCACCAGTATGGTCAATATCTAAAGTATGGGCAGTGACCTGATGATTATCATGAAGATGCTTAGATAGTTGACCGTAGGCTACACCGAACGCAAATAAAAGAGCAACTCGAACAGATAAAGTAGTAGCTGAAAGTGGAACAAGTCCCTGAGACATTCCAGGGACGGTTGAAGGTGATGATGGATGAGGAGGTGGTGACCTTTTACCAGAAGAGAAGCCATTTAAATCACCATCTTTATGATGATTGTTAATATTAGTCCCTATAGAACCATTGATTTCGCCATCATTCTTATTAGAGAATCTTGATAGTTTTCCATTCATATGACCATTCATTCTATTGAATAAAGAATTCTGATCAGGATAGTCTTCAACTTGACTTGTTCTACCACTTGTAGGAGTTTGAGATCTTGAAGGAACGTCTCCATTAAGTTCAGCCAAAGAAACTTGAGAACCAAATACTCCAGATAATGCAGAAGTAGTGAGGTTAAGAAAAGATTTCGAAGCTATTGGAGCAATAATAGGAGACGGAGAATTACTATTAACAGATGGAATTGCTAGGTTGTTGGTATTATTATTGATATAGGGCCTACTAGGAGATGGAGAAGCCAAAGAGCCCGATACATTTCGAGTTTCACGATGAGGAGTCATGATGTAAAAGGATGAAGATGGAAGAAAGAGAGGACTTTATCAGTCCAAAAGAAAAAACAATAAGTTATATAATTAGACTGAATTTGAAAATGAGAATGAAAATGAGAATGAGAATGAAAATGAAATGAAATGCTAACCAATCCAATCCAATCCAATCCAATCCAAAGTAAAATCCAGCCAAATCAAATCAAATCAAGAAGAACTCAAATCGAAAAGAACTCAAATCAAAAAGAACCAAAATCAATGAAATTCAATGAAAATCAATAGAAAATCAAAATCAAAATCAAAATGAAACTTCAACCAAAACAAAATCTTTAAACTGAATCAATACTCAATTTATATCTCTCTAATATTTTTAATTGTCCTAGTTCAAAAACTATACCTGATCTAACTTTAAAACCTAATAATATAACTAAACTAAATTTCAATGTAAATACGACTCTTTTTATATATATAAATTCATTCAAAAATAAATATCAGGAGCCCAACTTTTCATAATCACCAGAAGAAGCAACAGCAGAAGAAGAACCTGACGCTTCATGTTTATTATGAACACATACTATGAAACCCCTAACCCAAGTATTATTAAGGAAAAAGTTGAAAATCTACCCCGCTTAAAGAAATAATAATAAACATTCATTATAATGAGAGAGGATGAGAATCGATCTCGATATAGTCATAGAAGTTGCTCGCTGGTCTTAACTTAATATAGCTTAGCAGTTTACATAGAAATAAGCTTACTATATTGAGATTCTGTTTCAGGATAAAACCCTAATATATAGAGATTATCAGATCACTGCTCATAAGATTGTTAGTTAGATGAGGGGAGGGAGCTCTGGACATCACTGGTGATACTGGTATGTTGTGAAAACAGGGGTATCGTATGGCTGCTATCCATAATCCCTGCTTGCTTAACTTGCTTCTCTGAACTCTCGGTTCGGCCGAGAGAGTCGACTCTGATGCTATGAGATCTGAGGCTTCGTCCCAGCCGCGGATCCCACAGGGTATTCTCGTTGAATGGTTTGTTTCTATTATCTAAGGATGATAATTACAATATTAGAAATAGCTGATTTATCATCTCGCTGTTGCAATTGGTAACGTGCAGGGAAATCTATGCCGCGTACGAGACCCAGTGCCCGGAGATTTTACTAACTATCTTAACCTCGGGGGCCCGATTTAATACTGCAGTTCCTGAACGTATATAACCCCAGACCCCCTGGCTTTCAGGGGTCAGAATCTAATATTTATATGCTCTTAATTAATTCTCGAATGAAGCGAGCTATGGGTCTAGGGCATCGCGTTAGCCGCTAGAGGCAGATTGGGAATATCCAACTTGGTGGTAGTTAGGTCAGCTTGTTCGAAATCGGAAATTTCAGAAGCTCTTTCCCCTAAATATGTTCTCTATATAGCTTAATTATGTTTTGTTAAAGTTAAAGTGTCATTATCAACTAGAAATAACAAATACAAAATTACCAGTTGAAGAAAGATGATTGACTGGAGTCAGAATTACCGACATTGTCGAACTGAGAGGCTCAACTGTTTCAAGCTACTACAAAAGCTTCTTATGCTGAATTAGTCTAAACATCTCTCGATCTTAGATTACTTGAATTAACTTACATCAGCAAATAATTGAATATCGAGAAAGGCGAGCGGCCACTGAATTCAACCTTTATCAGATTCAGAGCCGTTACGAGCAAGCATCGATTAGTGAATCAAACTAATTATCACTTCGCTCTCAACATGACATGTGTTTTTCTTTAGTCTTTCATTATGCGAAATAGAGAATTTACTATCTGACATTGAGATGAAGATGTTGACTGCACTACAGGTGCAGCAACAAATATGTCTTATTCCCATCTATAGTTATCACTTCAGTCCATTATTCATGTTAATTCTTATGTGACATCCATATTCATTATGCGAAATAAGATTTCATCATTAGGCAACCGTAGAGGATCAAAAAGACGTGAATAACAGCATCGACGGAATCTTCCTTGGCCACCTTATATCAATGCGATCGTTCGTTTAGCTGTTCTTTTTATGTCAAAGTAAAGCCTGAAACGATTCTTCCTTTCTAGTTTAACAGCATTCTTTATTAATCAACGCAGATTCTGATAAGTTCTTTTATATCCAATTCTGAAATGTGAACTTTGCCTGATATTCTACCCAAGCCGGCAAAGTTGTTCTTTGATGATCTGAATCAAGATCCTCGAGATTTAGGCAAATACTTGTCCCTTTAGAAGCGATACTGGAAAAAAAATTTAGGAACATTCAAGCAGAACGACCGTATTGAAGTAAATATCAGTTGCCCAGAATGCGATGTGATAATAGTCAGGAAGGTATACCTCCAACTGAGAGACTATTTGACAGACAATTCTCATAAATACCCTAGGTTTAGTATTCAGGGTCAACCTGAAATTGTTTCTTCTTTTCCTTCTGACAGACCGTATGATAAATGGACAGGAAACTCTATTCCAATTCAAATATAACACAATTCTCTATTTTTCTGAGCTCGGGGTGGTGCTCACCAAAAATCCCGAAACATGCGCAGAATACTTCTCAAACAGAAATACTGTACTTTGGGCATTATATGATACAAAGATCGACGAAGGAAATATGCTCGTCCTACCTGATGCTTTCCATGTTCAAGCAAGTTCACCGAAGAAAGAAAACTACAAATTCTTTCGTAAGCATTATAGAGCTATTATTCTTTACATGGACATATGGTCATTGGAAGAAGTAGAAGTTGCCTGTGAAAAAGCCTGGAGATACGATGATACGCAAGTCAGACTGGTGCGTGAAATGTATCTTAATTACATCAAGGTGCCAAGAATCATCCGGGCATATTGTGATACACCGAATCAAGTTGATAATCACCGTGCTGTTTTTAATAGAAAGGCAGAAGTTTTAGTCGGTAATATGCTTTCATCTCTGCACGATATAGTACCCGCTACAAACTTTGACGGACTAGATGTTTCCCATTCAGTGTTCGTGATGTAGCCTATACCGCTATGTGGAACGCCAGAAGCCCAATTCGGTCTTGATTATGAGCTTGAATTTGCGACAAAATTTATAGAAGAAACTTTCAAAGAACAATTATTGCAAGATAAACATTCGCAAGCGGCTTGGTATCAAACGTTCCGTGGTATTGTGGAAGCGGAAGGTGTTGGTTCTATATTCAAACTTCAGGTGTATGAGTATTTGACAACACATGAGATAATATTTACTTAGTAAAAGGAGTTCTGTAAATTCTTTCGAGGCAATTGATGACCGGGGGTCGTGGCCATCTTACCCCACGCGATATTATGTGCCATCAGCTAAGTGCTTCCCAGTTGTAGATTCATTTCAGATCACAGATATCGGAGGCAGACAGGAGATATTCCTCTTCCAAATCACCACATCACCAAGACATAGTCAAATCGATTTTTCAAAACTGAGAGACTTAGTGAAACCAATACGCCATATCAGGAATGGGAACGGTCGTATTAAGCTTGTGTGGGTCGTTCCGAAATGGATTGAAGATCAATTCCATCGTTAATGTCTAAAAAATTACATCTCAGGCAAAGTTGATCAATATAAGTTGATGATTGATGAGAAAAATTTGTTTGAACATTCAAACAACACTCAGTAAGAACTCTTCAAAGATGGCCTACAGCTTTTTGTTCGATTACCTTTCGATGTGTCCCCTATGTAGATTCTTCATTTTAGTTGTCCATCCCTCAAGTGATTTCTCTCTGAAAAGGTTTTTTTGGTTTCCGCTGGTTTTGCTGGATTTGGCACTTCTCATAACAACGTTAGTTCTAGGTCTTCTTTATGCGCCCATTTACTGTATTGTATCTCTAAACATGGTTGATTCCGTATATAGCTCTAATAAATTACTAAGTTTTGATCCATTCCACCCAAATATTCTCGTCATCTCACCTCGAGTGCCCAATACGCATTTGGTTAACACATTATGTTTTCTCTAACAGCTTTGTGCCTTTTCAGAACCGGAGCTTAGATGAACATTTTGTGTAAGAAAGGGACAGCTCTACTTTAAATCAAAGCAACTGCTTAATCAGATTGAACATTCTATTAGCATGCCAAAACTCTCTCTACAGTCGCGAATCGTATTCAATCGTTTCAATGAAGCGAGAAACTAGATTACAAGGACTTTGAGCCGATGGTGTGGTTGTGTACTCTTGTGCAGCCCTCGTGACGTTATAACCAGTGCATGTGTATTGATCGTGAAATTCGCTGGTTCATGTCTTTATCCGCCAACCTATTCAACCTCAGTTCAGTAGTTACTATATTTGCAGTCATCAGCTTATGAGTGTCTCTTTTATTGGTTACCGTCAGTCACGTACCATACTGTTACTAGCCAACTATATCGACAAATTAAGGACAGCTGCCCATCTTAGGCAAATTCAGTAACAGATATTATTCTCTTCCTGCGACTGCTCTAGTTTCCATTTCCTTCACCTCTCTGCAGACGGAACAGTTCGAGTTCGCAATCGTTTTCATTCAAATCGGTTCTTAAAATTAACTTCTTCTATATTCATTGATTTAAATACTGGATTGTTTATATCGTCATATAATGAATAAACTCTTTGGACTATAACTCTATCTTGCATAAGCCGCATGCAGGGATAACGAAGGTTGAGATATTTTTTCCCCTGCATTCGCAATTGTCTCAGAATTCGGGGACGGAGTTCTTATGAAGACAATTGTTTTCTGGTGAATTTAGATAGCACGAAAAGAAAATGCGTTGGAAACTATCGGACACCTGCTTCGACATCTGGGGCTACCCAGCCGCCGAAGCACAACCAAAGAGGGGAGATGGGGAGTGTGTATTATAATATATTATAGAATAGTCATAACAGGCATAAAAGAAATAATTAAATAATATTGTACTCGAATTTTTTTTGTTTCATTCAGGCTTGTTTCAGTGGACGAAGAACTGACATAACTGATGCTAACCAACTGGTTAAATCCTCTTCACTATAAGCACAAAACCTTAATCGCTTTTCAGGAGTTATGATTTGCATACAATACTTTTTTGACTTTGATAATGGATCAATATCAACTACATCTAGAATATTATCGACATGAATCACCTTAACAGGTCCACCTTTAAGATCTTCTGATTTATAAAATACTAAACGATGGTTGGTTAACACCACCCATTGTTTACGCCATTGGTTATAACGACGTTTCAGGCGGAGAATATAACCACGTTTAATAATACGTTCTTCTTCATCATTAGGATCTCCAATACCAACATTTGCCAGTACTTCAGGAGCAAGAGTATGATGTGATTCTACAGCCGGTGAGGAATTCTGGTGATGTGATTCTACAACTGGTGGGGAACTTTGATGGTGATGTGAATCTACAGCTGATGGCAAATTTTGATGGTGATGTGATTCGACAGCCGCAGGAGAAATATGATGGTGATGATGAGATTCTCCTGCGGTAGTTACATGGGATTCCTTTTGAGTTTCAATATTAACATGAGGTTGAGATTCTGAACTAGCCGCATGTGACTCTGTAGTAGCAACAACGCTATGACTATTATGAACTTCTGGACCATGATGGCTAGAATCTTTCATGGCCGAAGAAACATCATGATCATGATGATGATGAAGATCTGAAATTATAGGGATGTGATGGCTCAACTCCTCTACAGCAGCAACAACTGGTGAGGCGAGATTGTGACGATGGTTATGATGAGAACCCACCGCAATGTCTGGAGAGAGTTGGTGAGAGGAATCAATACTGGCGAATTCTTGCTGCTGGTGATGATGAGGATTATGAACTTGATGTTGGTGTGGTTGTTGATGTTGTTGTTGATTTTGCTCCTGCTGATGCCCAATATCCGATGCACAAGACGAAAATCCTTCAGTGCCAGAGAATTCAAATAGCCCTCCTCCACTTGCAGGACTTCCGATTTGATTATTAATAGGCGATTGTGGCCGGAAGTCCATGGCAACAGCAGGGATTATTCCTGGCAATTCCATATTAGTCAAACTCTCTTGATTGGCTTCATCATGAGCACTAAGGAAACCTATTCGTTGAAATGAACTACTCAAAACACTCTCACATGCTTCATCGGCAGTCTTTTTAATAATATCTACCCATTGTTGAGCCTCGGCACTATTATCAGCACGCAGATGAAGGTTTTGATTAGAAGTAAATACTGCAAAATGATTGGGTTTACGTTGATCAGAAAGCATAGCTGCACTCATAATATCAGCAGTTGAAATAATAGCTTCTGGTTTATACTCTCGCTGATCTTTATAATATGTTAATTGATGGTCTCGAAGCACAAACCATCTCTTAGACCAATTTTTTCTTTTACCTCTCTTATGTAGCCAACCATTCTTAATTATTTTATCTACATCAATGATGCCACCACCACCAATCATGACAGATCTATGCTTCCTTTCTTTCTTTCCATCATTATCTTCTTCTAAATCACTCTCTCCTTCATCTGCATCCCCATCATATGCTCCATTTTCATCATCCAACCTGGAACGTGTTGACGCCGTTGTTGTTTCTGTTGTTTGATTAAGTCCATTTAATTGCTTTTGCTGGGATGAAATTTGCCCTGTGGAGAGGTCACTATTTGTTCGACTAGTCTTACGAAGTTGTCTCGTACTCATCGTTGTTCCAGTAGGAGGGGGACTTGGTGGAGTTTTTCTACCTCCCCCTCCTCCTACCGAAAGTATTCGTCTATGAAACGATGGTGGTGATGTTAAATCAGACGTAGGGGAAAATGTAGAAGAGGTAAGAGTGGATCCACCAAAAGAAAACCTCTTTTGTGTTGTAATCGGAAAGGTAAAACTTTGTAGAGGAGAAAAAGATGTAGGAAGAGGAGGAGATGTAGATGAAGGAATATCGATTGGTATTGTCTTCGTTAACTTCCCACCAGTTCCTCCACCAACACCAACATTTTTTGTGGTTATGGGAGGTGGTGAAATTGCTGGAGAGTTACCACCATTGGATATTGGTGAAGGGGCCATGACAAAGAAAGTTGTATACCTCTTGATATGGATGATAGGCTCAGTTCAACAACCAATATAGTATCTAACAATCTCAGTTCAACCAATATAGTATCTTACTGTATAGTGTCCGTTGAATTGCTATCGACCGTTCGTGATGATCTCAAATAAAGAAGATTCCTAATCAGATCTCCGTTTGATATTTATAATTAAATCACAAACTTCTCCTTCTTTTGAGATGTTCTGAATTACTGATGATCACTAGATCCCGATTCCAAACAAGAAAACAACAAATCAATTAATATAACTATTCCTTTCAAATTTAATCTTCAACTTTCCATTCACTACTAAATAAATAAAACAACGAATGAATCAATCGAATCAATCAAATCAATCAAATCAATCGAAATCTTTCATGTTTTTGTTTTGAATCAATCGATCTCTCTCGTTGTTTAACGGGTTTCGGTGGGTTCAACCCTAATCTCTCCATTGTACATTACGTACATAAATACTGCCGCTCAGCCGCCTGCGCCTGCGTGCGTCAATACCATCGCCGCCGCATCCCCATTGTTTTCGTCAATATGTAATGGATTATATAATCAATAACAAGTAGCTGACTGTACCACACAATACCCCAGATTCTCCTCGTTATGCCTCCAGCGGAGACCCCGTTTGCTCATTTCGCTTGGATCCTTTCCACTCCGTTTTGCCTCCGGCGGCTGGGGCGTTCATTTGCTCGTTTCGCTTGGATCCTTTCCACCCCATTATGCCTCCGGCGGCTGGGGCGTTGCCCCAGACCCCATTTGCTCACTTCGCTCGGATCCTTCCATCTCCAGTATGCCTCTAGCAGCTGGGGCGTTGCCCCCATGCCCCATCTGCTCGCGGAGGCACGGAGGGGGATCTGGGATATTAGAATAGATTAATAAATATATGTACACATTTCTTTTAATTTATTTATTCAATAAATATACTTCATTTCAACGACGAGGACGTTTATCACGATCTCCACCCGTTTGATTACTATTAATACTGTCATCATCTGCACGCCGTTTGATTCGCTTGTCTTTAGTATTATTATTATTGTTGCTATCATTCTGATTATCAGGCCGCTTGCCAGTACGATTCTCTCCATTATCCAACCGATTATCTAAACGATTATCCAAACGAGTATTATCATATCGATTTCCTGAACGATTATCATAGTGATTATTATTATCATATCGATTATTATCGTACCGATTATAATATCCCCTTCTATTGTTGTTATTATTATATCCTCCAGAAGAAGGTGGCGGCGGAGGCGGTGGTGGTGTACCAGTTGATTTTGATGGTGCCACGTATCCAGTACTAGTTGTGGTGGTGGTGGTAACCTCTCCTTCATTCTTACCACGAGGCGTACTTCTAATATATCTGTTAGAGGAATTCCGTCGATCAACTGCAGGTGGAGGAGGTACAGGAGGAAGTGATGATGCTGAATCCGGATTAGATGGTGAATCTTTAGAACCCTGTCGACTACCACGATTATCTCTATCCCTGTTATCATAATCTCGTATATTCCTAGTATCACGATCACGAGAATCTCGAGTGTCTCGATTGTCGCGAGCATCACGGGTATTTTTGTCCCGACTATCACGCGTATCACGATTATCACGCTCTCTTTCATTTCGTTCCCGCTCTCTATCTCGTTCTTCTCTTTCCCGGTCTCTATTGCGATGATCTCGTTGAGGAATTATTTCTCGTTCTCGCGGACCAAGAGGAATAGCATTCACAGAAAGCTCTGTAGATGCAGAATCAGCAACAGTAATGCCTGATGGACCCACAGGAAGTGTTTTAGGCATTTTGTCGGTTTCCAATGGCCGAGATGTCGAATCAGAAGATCGAACTCTTTCTCGAACATCTGTTCTAGCGGGAACTTCCTTTGGACGATATCCTTGGTTCTGTTCACCATAATCTCTCTGATTCCGATACGACTGCTGTCCTGTGCCTTGATTCTGATAATTGTCACGATGATATCTCTGCCCATACTCTCGTTGAACTTGATCTCCTCCTTGATCCTTTAGACTCTTCAAATCTCTCCGAATAGCACCAAAGTTGCTCGGATCACGCTGATCCCTCTGATTCTTCTGATCCTCCTTCTGAGCCTTTTCCTCCTTTCTATCCTTATCATCTTTCTGATCCCTCTGATCTTTCGAATCTTTCGGATCTCTTCGATCTGTTCGTGGATTCTTCTGAGACTGGACCGATTCATCCTTTCGGACCTGCCCTTGGACCTGGTCTCGCCAATTACGACTTCTTACATCTCGCTGATCTCTTGGGAGCTTTTCATCATGTCCCAGCATGGGGTCCCTCCGATCCACACCAGCGCGAGGATTATTAGCTGGTGAGGTGGGCCTTCTTGGAGATCGCGCCCTAGGTGTTCCAACAGGAGTAGTATGACCAGAACCATGCCGACTTGACTCTCGCGGAAGAATACGAGCTTTGGAATTGGCAGCAGAATCAGCACCAACACCAGCACTAACACTGTCTCCAGATCGACCGACCGTAGATGATTTGCTCAATGGTGTGGCCTCTCTCGGTTTCTCGGTAGTAGCATTAACTATGGGAGGTGTCACCATTGGTGTTGGAGTCTCTCGTCGAGATTGTGGAGGTTTAGAAGCACCTCTAGCCTTTGCTCTCGCCTGGGAAGCTTTAATAGCTTCATTCTTTATCTCTTCAGATACATTTTTGAAATCATACAACTCAATCCAATCTTTGGACTTGCTGATTAGATGGCCCACTAATGCTGTTGCTGACAATTTCAAATCTTCTCTATCTTCCTCTTTAGATATGCGTTCCAATTCTTCTGTGATAGACCAGCCAAGAGAGGAAACTGCAGGGAATACCGAAATCATATTCTTAAGCATTGTAATAGTATTATGGCGGTGCATATAATCTTTGCTCCTAAGGCATGACAAAATTGATAATGTCGTGTAATGATGCCACTTTTCTAAAACTCTGCGGAAATCTTCATAACCTAAAAAGGCCGATTCAGTAGGTTTCGCCGCATATGCTATCCTCATTGTCGATAAGAAATTCACACTTTCACCATTACTTTGAATAACACCAACATGTCCACTACGATTTGTATCACCTTCAACACTTTCTTTTTCGTTTTCATTCTCGATTTTATTTTTATTTTCTTCATCTTCCTTCTCGATTTTATTTCCATTTCCATTTCCATTTCCATTTGCAGTTTCATTTTCATTGACTCTCTCATTAACCACTGCCTTCTCACCTAATCCACGAGCACGATAAACAGCATTATCTCTATGCCATTGACCGAGTCCATCAAAGACCTGTGAGAGGAACAATCCAAGGTTCTCCGCTTCATACTGTGTACAGGTTAACAGGGTTGCATATAGAATGTCATCGGTAAAGAGACGATCAAAAAAATTTAGAGAAGAAAAATTGGCAGTCCCTAACGAGTGCAACAATTCCACAAAACGAGCACAAAACATAGCATCAACTGGTGAAAGAATAGCTCTAGGTAGAAGACAGTGTGCTAATAGCTGCTTAATTTGAGCCCTACGAATCGTTCTGCCTCGGGCAATATCATTACTTGTTCCATTTTCAATATCATCATCACTATTTAAAGATTGATAGGTGAACCAAAAATCCTTTTCGGATTTCAGCCTAGACAGGGATTTTTTATAATGGAGAGCATGTCGTTTCGATTCAGCCATCAATCTAGTTAACTGTTGATTCAATTGCTCCTTTTCAGTCCGTTTCTGTCGTAAAATACTGGAATCGGTATTGGTGCGACTAGAGTCTAATCTTTGAATGGATTGATTTAAACTAGAGACCACACTGGCAAGTTTTTGCTGTTCAGCATTATACCTTTCTTCAGGATATTGGATATCATATAACGCTAATTGCCAAAATGTTACATAGAAACCAGGCTTCATGAATTCCCATTCTTTTTCTGGGAGAATTGGTGTAATTCCGGAGATAATATCTCGAAGTAATGGATGCCACTATATGATTGTTAGTTTAAAAATATTCATCACGAACTCGACATAAACCACTAATGTGATTCTCGTATCTTTCCTCAATCAACGTACCTCTTCTGATAATTGTTGATTAACCTTTGCATCTTCAATCATAGCAGATTTATCAAATTTTCGGATATCATCACCAAGAGCCATCCGCCAAAGTGCAAATGCCCATGAAGGGGATATTCCATACACTGTACATAGTTCGACAATTGAAGGGAGCCGTCCTTTAAATTCATCTGTATCCATGAAATCGTTGACAAGCTCAGTATACTGGATTAGGATATGAGTTAATTCATCATATCTAAAAGCTAAAACCTTCTGATGAGCAAGAGAGTCCTCCACTTTGTACAGAAAAGTAGCCTGGCTTTGAGCCAATAATACAAACATCTCACCCAGAATTCCAAGATCTATCAAAGCATCAACTAATCTTTTTGCTGATCGAGCCGACTGGGCCCTTCGATCCTCAATAGTACTTAAAACAGACATTCGTAGGCATGGTCCTCCCCCTAGACCTTCTACTTGAGTACGGTTCATATTCGATAATTGAGCAATTCCGGCCATATGGGTTAGCATTTCTCGGATCATAATATTATCCGAAGCATTCTGCATATGTAATTGTCGTACGAGGTATAGAAGGATAGGTCGCGGGTCCATAAGTGAATAACGCCTACAGAGTTTGGCAGTGAATGTTGCCAAAGCTATATATTTGACGTTAGTAAAACGAACATTGGATAAGAAAACATCAGGGAAGTTACTTACATTGAATCCACTTTCTATCATTCATACCATCCACCTGTTGAGTACCACGTCCAGATGTGAGTTGCATCATAATTACAAACGGTAATGCATCCCATCCTATATCAGTGAAATATCGAGCGGCTTCAATAACTAATTCACCAAGATTGTCGTAACTTTCAATCTGGCCAATGAAAACAGAGAAACTGTGAATAGGATTTGAATAAGATATCTTTGCTAATTTTCGCATCATTTCTTTAACATTTGTCTTTGAAAGACGTTTCAATACATCCTTCGTAGCTTTTTCAGCTTTTGCAGTAGCTACTTTAATTAGAGGAGAAGATTTGGTAAGAACAGCAAACCACTCACCATATAGAGCATATCGTTCTTCAAAAGTGAAACTACGCATAAGCGTGTAGATCTCGTAAATAGCACCTGGATTTGCCTCGACTAGAGATAAACAAGGTAAGATAAATATACGAAAATACTCTAACCAAAAATCATGTGTTTCTTTTTCATTTTTGGTATCTCGGCGACAATAAAATGTGCCAATTCTGCACAATTTCACAACAAGTGATATGGAGCGACTCAAAAGAGGACCACAATAGTTCAGGAATTTTTTCGAAATCAGAGCCAACTCAACTTGAGATTTCACAGGAACCAGCTCACTCCGCCAATGACTATAGAAAAAACGATTAAAGTGGTCGTCATCACCATCACGCGAAGGATGCAAAACAGTGAGAGATTTCCGGTCTGGAGGTAATGCTAAGAGAGTATCTTTTATTGGCGAGCACGGTAAGGGCCGGTGTGATGTTGATGCAGAAGATGTTGTTGGGAAGTTCCTGACCGAATCATAAAGTGGTTGAATAGAACACTCAACAAGACGATTGATGAGATCGACTAATTCGGGGTAAGGACCAGTGATAAATGGAAACCGAGTAAGAATATATAAAGAAGGATGAATAGAACCCACCGACAAAAGACATTGCAACAACAAAGCTTTAGGATGCCTGGTAATATCAGTACGACGACGGGTTTTGTGCTGCACATTATCCACATCTTCGTCAATAGAAGGAGTGGTCTCCAATCCATCTTGATCATCATCTTTAGCAATAGCAGAAGTAGCATTCAAACCACCCGCAGCGGCAGCAGCTGGTTGTTGTTTTTGATAGTTAGATTTATCATCCTCATCTGTCAATGGAGCAGCCAAGGCCAATGCTGATGCCTTCGCCAAGAAAGCTTTCTCTTCCATTTCCTTTTTCCATACATTTTCGTAAGCATCGAGATCTTCATCTGAAGGATTCACAAAATTATAAATATCACCAAAACAGATAAATCCTTCCTTTACAAGTACAGCAATTAGCATCATTAAACTCTCCGGAAAGGCAATATACTCAGCGTTGTACATCTGAAGTTTGAACCCCAGCAATTGAGCAGCCATGGAGTTCCCTCCTCGACCAATATCTTCAATAGATTTATGACCAAGTGCCGGTTCTGATGGCCACCAGGGAGACGCTTTCAACAAATCGATATAAAATTGACATCGAGAAGCTAAAGTAGTACTCGCAATATCCAAAATAATATCTAATGAACGAATTGGATCTAAATCGAAATAGCCAATAATAGATTCAATTGCTCTAGCAGTTGTTCTAACATGTTTTGTTAATGCAGATCTTGCAGTTGCAATTCTATTTTCTTGCTGTTGAGAGTCTGAATCTGTCATAACTTGATCATTATCATTATTGTTATCATCATTGTCACCTTGATTATTTGTTTTAAAATATTCTTCTTCTGCTATAGCTAAATCCGCCGATAAAGTGTCATGGATCTCAGCTGCCGTATAAACTTCAACCAGTAATTTAGCATATCCCTCTGATTCTTCTCTTAATAAATTAAATCTTTTCTGTTTATAAAGTAAGTTGGTATTTGCTCTTACTATTCGCTTTTCAAACATATTATTTGTAATTCCTAATGACATCAGCATTGACGGCTCTAAAACTAACAACATTAGAGATTTGTCCAAATTCAATTCCAATAATAATTGACCCAATTTCTCTGGTACTGGGGTTGATGTTGGATCTTCTTTCTGCATAGAAACAAAAGAAAACGTATGTAAAAAAACCTGCGCAATATCTGGAAATGATGATGCTAATAATTGTTTTATAAATATTGTTGCCGAATCCAATGGAAATCGTAATGAATTTAATGAAACAAGTGCTTCATAAAATATTGTGACGACAATTCTAGAATTCAACTGTTCTATTGCTTCATTTGAAATTTTCATCCTTAAATGTTAGAATTGAAAAGACAGGTATACCACTTCATTTTGCCTCCGGCGACTGGGGCGTAGCCCCAGACCCCTAGCTCTCGCTACGCTCGAGATCTATATCCATCACTTCATCAATCCAGATCCAGTAGACAATGGTATCCACACCAAGCCATAGTCCAGCAGCCAGAGATTAGTCTTCAACCACTCCCCAATCACTCCCCAATCACTCACAATTGAATTTGACCTTCATTCTCCCAATCTTGAAGTATCTCATCACTGAAATACTCGAAACTCACCACCGCACGGGGTTGCGGTGGGGTAAGTTCTGAACCAACTGCTGAATCTTCATTCATTGAAAATTAGACAAGATATATCAGAAAAAAAGGTATATATAGAATACCTTGAATCGAATTCTACAAATCAAAAAAGGAACCTCAACAATGATCTATAACGATCAAGAAGATGAAGAAGATGAAGAAAAGAATGAAGAGACTAAAGAGCTTCACGAGTCTGACCAGCGACTGAAGCAAAATCGGTAGGTGGGGTTAGGGGGAGAATCATTTGAAATTTCAGTGCGTGATTGTATAAGTGTCCAGTTTTGAGAGATACTGATCCTTACATCTACAGCTGGAGAGTTACAGTGTGTACAGTACACTGTAGCTAATTCAGTTTTAATCCGTGATGGGATAAAGAGCCTGGCTTCCTCCTGTAGTATCTTCTGTATGTTCTCTTCACTCGTCTCCACCCGAATTTGCCTCCGGAGGGTTTGATCTCTCCGAGCAGACAGATGAGAGATTACAGACTGAGGTACCATATAGGTAATATACCCTAAACCTTGAATATGAGTGTGATGAGAGGTCAAAGAAGCTTGCAAAATCGGTTTATAAAAATATGAATACTGCCTATTAGAGAAATATGTATTTACTTAATATAAAAGAAAGAAAAACTCCTGAAAATAAGTTCTAAATAGCTGTCTGATAAGTATATAATGACTACTGGACTTAAGCAGCTGTAGGTATAAGTATCTGTTTTTGTCTGCCGATTTCTCCATAAACGTCTGTTTTTGTTTTTCCTGCATTTATACGTTTATAAGCATTTATCATTCTAAGGAATATAACACACACCATAAAATCATCAGTTCTGGGAATATTTTTGGAATTATTTTTTTCAATATCATTTAATTACCACTCTACTAAGTATTTAGAACATGATTCAACTTCTTATCAATTGATTTCAAAATTTTGTGACTCCAGTAAAGTCCTCAATATTAATTCAGGGTTAGGTTTAATATCCTATAACGGATGTAGAAGTTGATAACTGGGTTTTTTTGATTATTGAAATCGGATTTTGAAAATTGCTGCTCCAGCCAATTCCAGTTCCAGTCGGTTCAGTCAGTTCTTTTACTAAGATCGAATCTGTTCAGTTAATATCTTTATTTTTGTTATATTCTATTCCTGCAGGATGGTGAGTTTTTTGGTTTGTGAGTTAATTTCAATTGTATATCTAACTTTGATTTTTTTAGGCGGATAAATTACGAGATCAGCAAGCTTTTGAGCAACTCCAGACTCGGTTTATTGGAGTTGGTAATACCGAAACCACAAGAGAGTATGTACTAGTGGTTTCTCAAGCGCAGCGAGAGCTACGGGGTCTGGGGGCTACGCCCTCGGCTGCCGGAGGCAAGATGTGGTTGGAAGGATATTGTGATTCTAACATTTCTAGACAATGGCAATCAAATGTCCATAGAGACAGTTTGGCATCATATGTTGGTCATCCACCAATACTGGAGCAGTTTTCTATTGCATTAGGTGAACCGCAATCACGGGTTCGACAGAAGTTTATCGATGTAAGTTAAATGTTGTTGAGGGACGAAATGATTATGTACTAACAAGAGTAGAAAATGGTTCGTCCTATTGCGAACCCGAAGCCATGACAAGGCACACGTATTATTTATTTTTAGTTATAATTAATGAACACTATGCTAAATTTCCGGCAGCTCGCGACCTCTAGCTTTCGCTGTGCTTGAGAATCGCATTTGCCTCCGGCAGAATCGTTAATAAAATATACTTCTCGTTCGATGACAAGGGATCATATCATCTAATCCTGTGTCCATTTGTATAATCTTGGCAGTATCCCATAAGTAATAATCGATTAGAATAGAGTTTATTGGAGCATCCGGGTCTTTAAGTAGAATTTCTCGTTTAATCAATTCTACAGCCCAAATACTACACCCTCGGATCTCAACTTCACGAGGATCACCATGGTTTAAAAGTTCATGGCCTTTAATAAGAGCGGTTAAGTCATCACTATAAGAAATACAATTCAAAGAATGAAGGATTTGTGGAACTCGATAATCAGCAAACATTGTAATTTCATCGATATCATAGAAACTCCCATAACTTTTGCCTTCAAAACAAGCCCATATATCTGCAACAAGGATTTGTGCTCGTTTCATAATATTAACTTCACCATACGATTTGTATAATGAAACATCATTAAAAGAAGGGAAATGAGAACTAAGAATATCAACCAGTGCTAAAGCAGATCCTTTGGCTTTATTCAAAAAGAGATCAACAAATAAACTATCGCTACGTTCCACATCACTATTATCCATTTCTTTTGCTGCTTTGATAACTTCTCCGGCTTCTCTGAGAACAGCAAAACGTTCTTCAAATAAGGGAACTTGTTCAATGGTAGAACTTTGGAAAACTTTTTGAAGAATGTCTCTGGTAAATTCGTGTGAAGCCCAAAATTCTGGACTTGTTATAGGTATATTGAAGTTATTGATAGCTCGATTAATTGCTGCTACTAAACTCCAGTATCCAGTATATAATTTGCCATTATATTCCACAGTATATCGTTGGGTTGTGGGATTACCAGTATCGGAATCATCATAACCATCAGACCAAAAACTGAAATTTAGTAAATCAACTGTGAAAATCCAATCAATTGTTTTAACGTTTAAATCTTTAGGGTTAAGTTCATGAGTAGACCATTTAGCAGTTGAATATGATTGTTCTATCATTGATTTATATATTTGATCAGCAGCTTTTTGGCATCCTTTTATTGAAATAAATACATCAGTAGAATGACCAGCTATATATTCTGAATCATTTAATACTTTATTTTCCCAGGTATGTGTAGATGTCATTATTCAAATCGACAGAATTAAGATAAAAAAGACTTGAATCAATATTACGATTGTTGGAAAAGATAAGATAACGAAGAATAAGAGTCTCGGGATATCAAAAAGATATTTCGGAGATAAGCAAAAGCACACACCATCGATGATGGATCTGCAAGATCTTACCGGAATTAAATATAAACTTTGCGGCTCGATGAGGCTTAAATGCGGCTCATATACAGTGATCACTCCGGCGGCTGGCCCTAGACCCACTGCTCAGTTCGCTCGGGGTTAATCCACAGGATCATCCGAGTATAGAGATAGCCATGAGAAGTTTTGCAACTGGATTTCTTTCAAACATCAAATTATTTCAATGGAAAAAATCATATTTAGAACAAACTCATTAACATTTAATGCTCACTTTGATATTTTCAGGGGCTCAAGAAATCACAATAAAATCGCTAAATATAGTTCAAGGTTAGGTTTGATTTTCGGATGCCGAGCTCGTTGCCCCTCGCCTCTTGATCCACCCTCGTGCCTCCGGCGGCTGGGGCATAGCCTCGACCCAACTTCTCGCCTCGCCGCCGCCAAGCTCAGTTCGTTTGATCACCCTCCTCTGGCCTCCGGCGGCTGGGGCGTAGCCCCAGACCCCTAGGTCTCGCTTCGCTCGAGGTTTCTAATTCTCGAAGAAATTTAACTACCACCAACCGGGCTTGGCGGGTTGGGTAAGGAAATTCAGCGGCTGAGTATACGCGTACGTAAATGAATAACAAATATGCGGGTGGTAGACCGACACGCGTCGATCTAACTATTTTGAGGCGGGTTCATTTAAGTTTTTTTAAGGGTTTGCCCTATTAAGTATGTTTATGCAATTAAAAAAATTATTTACCGACATACATCGAGAGAGTGAGTGAGATCCAGAGATCCACACACAGACATGGTACACAGACAGGTGCAGGTGCAGGCGCAGACGCAGACAGTGGGGAGAAGGAAGGAAGGACGGGACGGGACGAAATAATCGGCAATTTTTTGAGATTTGCTTCATCTCTCTTTCACTTGACTCTTGACTCTTGACTTTTGACTTGACTCTTGATTTGATTCTTCATTCTTCATTCTTCATTCTTCACTCTTAACTCTTCACTCTTCACTCTTTCACTCTTTAGTTCTATTGTTGAGTTAAACACCTTTTAGAATAAGTCCTCTAATGATATTATAGTTCGACACGGAAGGTCTTCTTCTGTGTACAACGATTTAGACCAATGCCCGATTTAGGTATTGTTATTCCTTCAAAGGATGTGGTAATGTCAGGGTCTTCTTCAGTATCTGTTCAATCAGGGTCAATATCATCTTCTTCAGTATCTACTCAATCAGGGTCAATATCGTCTTCTTCAGTATCTACACAATCAGGCTCAACATCTTCTTCCTCATGGTCAACATCATCTACTTCTTTCACATTCCCTGATCATATATTCCCTCCTGTTGAATCTTCTTTCCCTGGTTTACCTCTCAATCCAATTGGTAAAATATCAAAATTAGAAAATGATTACAAACTTATAGCTGCAAAAGTTGGAACCGGTAAAGATCCTGAACAAATCCATAGTCTATTCCGATGGGCTCGTGAAGCTCTAGATTTTGCTGAATCACATCATGGTTTAAGTCAACATTTAATAGATACTGCTGTTGATATTATTAAATTAATAGTCGATTCCTCATCACAAAAACCTCCTTCTTCATCTTCAAAATTTTATGGTGCTGCTAATTATATTGTTGGAATATGGTATTTGTTTGGTCTGTTCGGAACTCCTCTTAATCCTAATCTTTCAATGGAAAAGTTCCTAATGGCTGCAAAACAAGGTTATTCACGAGCTCTTTATAGATTAGGTGCCTTTTATGAAAACGCTGCTCAAGTCACTCCTGCCCTGACTTATTTCGAACATGGTATTAAAAGAGGTGATGCTGCTTGTTATTATAGAATGGCTATTGCTTATTTAAGAGGTCAATTAGGTAAATCTGTTAATATTAAACTTGGTTTGGAATATTTGGAAAGATCTTCTCTAATGTCTGATCCTGATTGTGCTCAAGCTGCTTATATTTATGGATTAGTACAGTTAGGAGAAATTGATATCCTCAGTGGTTCAGCAAAAACTGATAATCGTCCATTGGATCCTGAAGCAGGCATTCTTGCCCTTGAACGATCGGCTTGGCTTGGTTTTGGTCCTGCTTTGCTTCGCATGGGTAAATCTTGGCAAGGTGGTGAAAAAGGATATGATTGTACAATTGCTTTAAGATATTTTCATCTTTGTAGTCGTCAAGATCAGTATTCGATTCATAAAGACAAAGTTAATAATAACAGTAAAATTAATAAGGGATCATTATTAGGAGTACCCGAAGTAGAGATTTCTAAATGGATGGTTTGTGGATATGAAGGAGTGTTTTCTCCAAATGAAGAATGGGCATTTAAATTCGCCTTGATGGCTGCTGATCAAGAAAATAGCACTGGTGAATTTGCAGTTGGTTATTATTATGAAGTGGGAATTTATGTTGATGTTAATATAGAGAAGGCTATGAAATATTATACCTTATCTGCTCAGCATGGTTTCAATGATGCTAAGAGTCGTCTAGATGTATTACAGAATGAGTTAAGGAAGGAAGTGAGAGTGAAACCAACAACGCAAACGTCAACAACAATACCAACTGAAGATAATAATCAGTCTATTGGTGTTATAGAAAATGCAAATACTAGTAATATTGGAACTATTAAACGTCGCTTGACTCGAAAAGATCATGAAAGATCTTTGTCCTTATCTATCAGAGGAAAAGGCAAAGCCAATTCAGAACAACAGTTGCATCATTTAGAGACACATCCAGAACCCCCAGTTCCAACATTTACTTATAAAGCTAGTCCATATAATTCACCGCCTGTGAGCAGGACTCCAAGCCCACAGCGAAAACTATCGGATGGAGACGATCAAATATTGTTTGAAGGTAATAATTTGAGTGACCGACTCCCACAGGAACAAAATCAATCAGAGCCTCAAATCCAATCGCCATTCTCCCAAGAGCAGTTTCAACAACAATATCAACCTTTACAAATAAAGAGGACTAGAGAACCACCGTTAATGTCACCATCCTCTTCAAATTGGGGGACCATGAACACTCTACTACCTTCTCGTAGCCCCTCTCCTGGCAGGGGTCACAAACATTCTGCGTCAGTGGTAGAAGATCGAAATACAAGTACTCTAGAATCTAGAATGAATCCTCGTAAAGTTTCATCACCTGTTAGGCCGTCTGTTATACCAGAAGATTCTAAGCCCAGAAAATCACTCACATCAAATTCTTCCTTATACCCACCGCGAACACCCTCACCAATAAAGTTTGATAGCCAGCTTGATAAGCCTATACCAAATCCAACTCAAATTGTTCAAGTTGGAGAAAGGAAGAAACAGCCTTTCCAATTATCATCAGTTCCTCCTCCTCGACGATCAGTTTCAGGACAATTAGTTTCTCGAATGCCTGATGTGGCTAGTATATCAGATGCGGCAACTGATACGGAAAGCCTCCGAAAATATAATGGTTCGTCTTCTTCGACTTCTCCGACACACCCATTGCCTTCTTCACAGCAATATTCTGATGTTTTATATAGAGTGGTACCACTTAAGGTAAAGAAATCAACGGAATTGTTGCAAAGACATTCATTTCCTTTAACTTCAGATGATCCAGTTGATGAACAACAATCCAGTAATGCGCGTCAGAGTCCAGATATATTGCTATCCTCACCATCTGGTGGCAAAGAAGATCCCACGAAACGATATAATACGTCACCCGGCAATACTTCACGAGGATCTATTCCAAGTTTGTTAGATAAATCTCCTGCTTGGAGACCTGAATCACAACAACGAAATATCCGCCCATATGCCTCTCACCCTATTCTGAAAGAAGGAGATAATAGTGTTAATACGAGTCCAATCGGTGGTAGTCAAGATCTGAGATCATCGGGGTCGATTCCAATGCTGAAGAAATTTGAATTTGAAGAAGTTGGGTCAGAAGTAACAAATATGAGGGATTCGATTATCTCCTCTCCAGTAACTACGGAAAACTCTATATCAGACGAGGCTAGGAAAGTAAACCTGCGATCACCTATGTCAGAAAGATCACTTTCATCTAAGCTTGCAACTGCAGGTTCATCGCCTTCATTGTCTGTGTCACCTGGCTCACTTCCATCTAGGTCCCCGGTTTCAATACCATCTAGATCACCAGTTGAATCAGATATTATGAGATCGGAATCACCTTATTCCCGACCAGTATCAACGACTTCTTCTTCTTCTTCTAGTATTATAGTTCCTAGGTCTAATAGCTCGTCACCTTCCGGAGGGCCAATATCTAATTTCAGCCGGATATCAACTGTAAGTTCAACAAATACTACAGTAACCACGGCGACAGCTAGCACAACGGCAACAACAACATCATCAGCATCAGCATCCTCATCAACATCGTCAACATCGTCATCGTCGTTGTCTGTTACTGAGAAAAAAGTTGAAAAAGATATGAAAATGGCTCAGCCTAGAGTGGCACTTACATTTGATGAAATGGGCATTGCAACTGTACAAGATGAGAAAGACTGTGTGATCATGTAATGTGCATATAGACATATGATAATAATAATATTTTTTGTAAATCTATCCGGTTTCTAAAATAACGGGACTGGGATTCCAGTCTCCGGCGAGTGAGACACTGCTTCAGACAACGTTGCAGATTTCTCGAGCGAAGCGAGAGCTAGGGGGTCTGGGGGCTACGGCCCCAGCCGCCGGAGGCAAAATAGGGGGGAGCGGGCTCTTCGGTCAAAAAATTCATGAATATATATATATATAAATATGAGACACGTACAGAGAATTATATGAAGAGAAATACCAACGTAAGTCTAAATATATATGATTGATGAGCGGAAATAAACATAAACCATAAATTTTCAGCATGAAATATAAATACCAAATAATAATAAAGTCAACCAGTTTTTGTGATTCAAATATTCATTAGATATTAAAACTCTTATCGAGTACATTAATAGCACGAGCATCTTCGCTCCAAACACCGGCCGCAGCAGTATCACGATTAATAGATGTAGATCGAAATGATTCAAGTCCATTAGATGTAACAATACTTTGTGGAACAGCAGCCTTAGGTAACGGAAGTGTTGCGGAACCGGATGATGACGGAGGAGTTCGAATTGGTGGCGGTGGAGTTCGGTGAGCAATCAAAGGTGAAGGAGTATTAGCATATCCACCTAAATTTGAAGGCGGCGAACTAGATGGTTTAGAACCACTAGATGGAACAGGAGTTGTTGAACCAGTTGAAACACCACTGGTTGAACCAGCACTTGCAGAAGCGATTCTATGAGGAGCTGGAAGGGGATAAATAACCAAATTGGGGTTTGGTCGATGAGGCGTCTGAGGAACACCAGCAGCACTAGCAACTGTGGCAGGAGATCCATTAGGGGCAGTACTAGGCATTGTTGTATAATGTTGGGGTGGTGGGGGGTGTATCATTGAACCAGGAGGAGGAGGCGGAGGAAGAGGCTGTTGTTGCTGTTGTGGTGAATAATATTGCGCTTGAGGATGTGGCTGTTGAGGAATAGCATGGTATACAGTTACAAGTGGTTGTTGTTGAGAATGCTGGGCAATCTGTTGATGTTGAAGATGCTGTTGATGCTGTTGCTGTTGTTGTTGTTGCTGTATTAACTGTTGTTGGGGCTGCTGTGGCGGTTGCTGTGGCTGTTGTGGATACGGTGAATATCCCTGTTGTAGACCAATAGGCTGCGGTGGCATTTGATGGATCTGTTGTCCATATGGATTACCACCATTGGTTATTATTCCATTTCCTCCTCCACCATACATTTGAACAACTTGTTGTTGTTGATGATAATTCATTGCTGAGTCCCGCTCAGAAGGATAAATCTGAACAATAGTATTAGGATGTGGATGATCCATGGGAGAAGAATGATCCGGGTATAACCCTTTAGGAATAACTATATTTCTTAGAGCGGGATCCCTTGAAGGTACTGGTAACATATCGCCATTTTTTAATTGAGATCTAGAAAAATAAGAAATTAAATGAAGTTTAAGATTTGTTGATGTAGTAATTGAAAAAGATTGTTTCATTAGACCGTTTGGTTTATAACGATAGCCATCTTGAGGGATCCAATGAACATCATGTTCATCATCTAGATCATCATCAATATTTTCGTTGTTATTAACACTATTGCCATTAATTTTGTTACCAGGACTAGTACTATTATTATCATTAGAAGTACTATTCATAATATTATTAGGGAAAGAAGGAGGACCATTAGGAGGCTTTTGTTGATCAAAACTCATTTGACCAGTTTGAGAACCTCCCGTATCAACAACTAATTCAACACGTTTACCTTCCATTTCACGATAAGTTAAAAAGGAACCCGATACTCTTGAGGCACTCCAAGATTTACCATCGGTCCAACGACGCATTCCTGCTTCACGTTCATCCCATACAAATACCGAACCAGGTTGAATAGCTTTACGTTCTTTTTCAGAAAGACGACGTTGAACGCGAGGTAAGATACCAATTCTACAAGCTTCAAATAATATGATAGCATCTAGAGTTGTTCTAACATAACCGTGATAAGATTCCATTGTGAAGTTTTTGATATGAGATCAATAAACTCTTGAGATCACAGGAGAGCACTTTAAATCACTTTTATCAATTTCAAGTCACCTTATTTTTCAACTTATCACTTGTCACTTCGGTATGCCAAGTCTAAAATCATCAACTTCTTGGCGAAAATTCTTGTGGCAATCCTAAGAAAAATAATAACAAGAAATAGATCAATGAAATCTAAAATTAAAAATCAAAATCAAAATCAAAAGGTGATATCAAAAAGAACTTCCTTTGTAAGTGTGTTCCTGACTAATTATTTCCTTAGTAATACGGATATGGTAGAATAATAGGTGAGTTGACGTTTATGTTGGCAATCAATCCAAACTAACGATGAAAACAATATTAACTTGTCAATATATGGATCATAAATGGAATATGATTGTTGAATAAATATCTAGATATATGTTGTTAATCAGTCAACAAATCAATATCTTCTCAATAATATCTCATCAAAGATTTCCTGTATCAATATAACGTCAGTAAATGTCCGTCAGTCAATATTCGTCAACCAATATTTCGTCAATAATCAATCAATATCTTATCGATAGCCAACTCTCTGAACCTATCTCTTATCTATTCCCTATATATTCTTCTTCCTTTGAATATATCTTTTACACACCACCGTAAGAACACAAGCAGATACCTAATCTGATTCTCTCACACACTTTAAAAATTGATAATCAACTAGATTCTACCAGATGATGAAGATGAAAGGATAGAATGAAAGAAATGAAGAGAAGAGAAGAAGAACACAAGAATGGAAGAATGGAAGACGAAGAAGAAGAAGAAGAAGAGAAGAAGAAGAAGAAGAAGAATGAAGAAATGCTGGTCGGAGTTATAGTACAGTAGTTAGTACCTGACTGACCGGCCTGACCTAACTAGGCGGTGATACAAGCAGCTAATTACTGTACAGGGGGCGCCTGAAAATATATGAATTCGATCGGTCATAAAATAATATAAAGAGATAAAAACGGTTGTATATTTTCTTTTTAATTTTATGTTTTGGAGGTAGGAGGGGGTTAGTTGTTGGTAAGTTATGAGTTAAGTTACAAGTTAAGTAAGTTATGAGTATTAGTAGAGTGTGTGTGTGCGTGTGGAAGGAACTAGGAACTAGTTAGTTCTGCAAGTTAGACTTCCAAATTAAACTAATTGCCCAGCAAAAAAAACAAAAGACTAAAAAAACAAATTTCCTTTATTAAGAGTTAACAAAAAGCAAATATATATACACAAAATAATTAAAAAAACGAGTTTCTCTTTATGTTTATACTTATATCCGACTGGATGGTTCTTTTTTTCTTGTTCGTTTTAAAATGAAATATATATTGTATATATTGTATATATTCTATTTCACATTCATTTTATTTTAATTCTTTGATATTCGTTTCAATGCTTTGTTAAGTTTCTCTCTACTGGTTTGTACTTTGTCTCAGTATTTCTTGATTGCTCTATTTTGTCTTGATTTTGGTTTGTCCATCTTGTCTCTCGTTATACTGCTATATCGTACTTGCTCTATCTATATTGTATATTTATTTGTTTCGTTCCTCTCTCTCTTGTTTCGTTCATTCTATCTCGTTTTTCTCTCCTTCTTGTTTGGCGCGTTTTCCGGAATCTCCAAATCAAACAAAATAAATTATACCAAAAAGAAATATACAGTTACAACACAAAAAAGTAAATAAGCAACAACTAAGGTTTTAAGTTAAAAAGCTTGGCACTCGTTATAAAGATAGATTTAAGACAAACATTAAATAATATTCTTTTATTATGCCCAGAGCACTGCCTACCTAAACTTGATTTACGTCATTACAAAACTTAATTCCACCGCTAAGATGAACCAAATATGGGTAAGGAATAAAAGAAAAAAACGTTTATTACTTTATCCAGGTGTCCGCATAAGCAGATAGAAGCGGAATGCCACCGACCAACCACCACCAGCGGGCTCTCGTTCTGTCCGGGTTAGAGAGCTCAACCTGTCCTGTTTCGCCTCCGGCGGCTGGGGGTGTAACGTAACCCCCAGACCCCCTAGCTCTCGCTACGCTCGAGAAACTGTGAATTCCCGACATTTGCGAACGATCCGGCATCTGGCCCCAACCACCGCAGATAATACAATATGCCGGCATTTTCCCGAGACGGCACCACAAGAACAACTGCGGTTAAATAACTGACAATGCAAATAAAGTTAAAATTTCTATAATTATGTTATTGTCAACTAATATTAATGTTCATTATCTCTAAATAACTTTAATACATCTGCTGAATGACTCGAACTAACTGAACTCAACTTAAACGAGACCTCTACTTCACCCGTTTACACTCCCTCACATATAAATTTTTAGGTAAGTTCCGATTAGTCCGGTTCATGTACCGTACATTGTACTGCATGAAAACAATCTATAAGTTAAAGTTAAAGTAACTTTAGGGTTGTTAATCTACCAAAGTTTACAAGATGCCTGGCTAATCACTGCAGTGCCTCTCTGTTTATGACTCGACAGGAAATATTTGGAGTAGCCAACATATGTGGTTCGTAAAGCTCGTTAGACAGGCAGGCATACGTGCCCTTTCTCTTCTTCTTCTGACTCCAGGTGTGGCTCCAGGCCGCTAGCTCTGTTAGAATATTTTAGAATGATTAGTTAAGTTATTTCTGTTAATTAGGTTAAGTTATGCATCTAAGTTTATTAACTTAACTGTTAACGTTAGAGTTGTTCAGTTAACTAAATATTATAGTACGTAAACTGTTTAACTCATATATGAATCATTCCCAACTTTATTAACGTTAACGTTAACTTAACTTAATCGACCTTAACTCATTAAATCAGCTACAGTACCACCACTCAGTTATCGAACTAAATTAAAGAATAAGTTATAAATTAACTGGTTAGTTCATCGGTTAAACTTGAACTGAAATTAACTTGTTTAAGCATAAGAATTCATTTACGAACTATTATGTAATCTTAATCCTTGTTCTCTCTCATCTGTCTCGTTCAGTCCTGCTCTGAAAGAAATCCACTTTAACTTTTTACATGACAGCCTTTTATCAGATCAAAAGAGTTCCGTCTAAGAGTTCCGAGGCTACATCATATACGAGAATTATACTCTCCAATGACTGATCAAAGACCTGGGCAATGAGAGAACTGAGTGCCAGGATCGGTTAAATCATTACACGTCAGTATTTTTCCCCAACTGTGAATCCATACCAGCCACTATGTGTTATTATTGTATGTGTTCATGTTCATGTTAATGTACGTTAACTGTAACGGTTATGTATATGTATGTATTGTAATCTTACTTTTATGGATTTATGCATCTTACGTTGTTAACTTAATCATAATGATGCATGTAGTTAGTTAGTCACATAACAACTGCACAATGACCAAAAAGGGGTTGCGTTCTTAATACGACCTGTCGTCTCCTGCAGATGAAGTACACAAAATTTTAAGCTTACTTATGCTTAAAATATTACCCTAACCTATTACATCGTTTACATATCTTGCCCTTTTGTTATCTAGATGAAGTATTTTACCCTAAATCAATAAATTTGTTTTTCCATGGTTTAGGGTCAAATTATACATTTACGACAATATACATTAAATTTCGGAGATCCCGTTTATCTGGGGGACGCTAGCTACTACGGTTGGTAAAACAGGTGAGCTGAGAAAGAACCCATTCGTGCTCCCCTAGGACCCCTACTCTCTCTGACGGCTGAGGTGCCGTCCGGGGTGAGAGTTATGGGGGACTTAGAGCCAACCTCTGGAGATAGACAGAGAATGCGAAGAGTAGATGGGTAGGGGAGCGATGTCGACGTAGATCTGATGATGCAGCTTAAAAGCAATCTTCTTTGACCTGCTGAAAAGCCTAGGGGTTGCCATGTCTATCCTAAGAGGTAGGAACAACCACATACCGCCGTCGATCATGATCTCTTCTCTCAGCTGCAGGGGAGCGAAAGCCACCCCTATACAAAACTACCCCTGTTCTTGCTTCGCAGATAATGTAGAGGTTACTTTAGTTGTTAAGATCACTTACTATAGGCAAGTGTAGAGTAGAAGTTGATAACGTTAAATCGTTTAGGTCGCAGTAGTCGTTTAGGCCAGGCCCACTGTAGTATACATCTGTGGAATGATGTAGTGTGCTTAGACGGCGGACTTTGCGTTAATCTCCCGCCCACGCCCGCTCACGCAGGCCCACACCAGCTCCGACAGAGGAGACCAGAGTCATCATGTCGGAGGCCTGATGGAGGTGATTAACTGAATTAACTTGTCACCCTTGATTTTATAACATGATTTATCTTTACTTGTTTTTGATTTTTGATTGAACTTTGTTTTCCTTCTCTGTACATGTTGGGCTCTAACCGACTACAGTAGATTGTACTAATACCTGATCGGGATTTCGATCTCGTTCATGCAAAGAGCTTGGATTGGCTAAGATAGTCAATACAATAATATCTCCGATGATGCCGGTTGGTTGCTAAGACCCTGCCTAAACTAACTGGTCTATAATACAGTATTGGGTCCTGATGATCTCCTTTCATTCCTTTATGTTCATCGGATGATCATTCATTATCCCGAACATACACTAGCACTTCACCGCCGCGCATCCCAGTTGGACGCCAGTTTGTTTTTCAAGCCGTGATTTTCTTCTTGGCAAAATCTACAAAGCATGTTGAATCTCTTGGCTATTTCATAACTCGCGTGTTCAGTCTGCATCTGAGATTCTTTCTTCTGCTGATTTAATATGATGATGAGGGTCCGGGGAACAACGGAGGTATTCAAGTGGGGGACGGGAGTACCCAGTCCCCAGACTCTCTGTCTAACGCTACGTTCGAAACGGTGACATTACCCTAATCGAAGTGAGTCTTAAGGGTCTAGGATTGGAACGCTGCTCATCGGTCCGTGTTGATGATCCTTACTGTTAGGTCCTGGAGCATCATAACACAAGTCGCGTTTCTGAGAATGAATTCTGGCTGAATTCAGAATTTGATTCATTAGGAATCTGCCTGTATCCCAATGAGACTGGCTATCTTAAACGAAATCGCGATAGATTATCGATCAAGTTCACACGGTGGTTCGATCGCGTTTTTCGGCCGGTACCATTGATTCGGTACCATGATTTAATCAATGTCTCACCAGCACCATCTCGGTGTGGTCACCTACATAACGGCTACAGTAGCAAACATATCTCGAAATGTACAATCAAGGGTCGTTAGACAAAGCAATATCTCGGCCGAGATAATCGAGGGCAATCGGGAAATGATAAAGCTCAGGAACACTGGATCAAAGTGTGAAGGAAGCTGCGATGGGGTCCAAGAACCCGAGCCAAGCATGCTATGGACCGCGCCCCAGATTGAGCAATAGGCTACGGGTCTTCGTCATAGCCAAGCTGGTAGATTCGGTTAAATGACCAATAATAATATATTAACAAACTTTTAATTTTTCTGGATATATGTTAATCCGTGATTCCCATGATAGGGTGCAAACGACGGAGATTGCCAAGAACCAAGAACAGTTTCAGGATCAACCAATTTATATACTTCAACGCCAAGAGGTCTACAACATGATAATAAATCGTCATAAGAATTTCCCCATCCCCATTTAGAAAGATCTCCACCAGGACAAGCCGAAAGAGCACACAAAATATCTATTTCAGCAAAGAATTCAAAATAATCGCCATGCCGAGCAGGACTTGTTTCCATGAAATATTGTCCATATTTATCAAGCCCTGTTACTTGGAATACGTTCAGAACATCATGAACATCAAATTCTGTTAAACCATGTTCGACTATAGATCTAGTCAGATTTGAATGACAATGATAATCTACTGCTTCTTCTTCGCCTGATAGTAAAGCATCAACATAAGGATCACATCTCGTGCCTAATAAATCATGAATTCTACCTCCCCATTTATCAGTACCATAATCAGATATTGAATCATCTATGATTGTTACCATGGGTCTTAAATATGGTAAACAAGACCATAGTCGATCATAAGTAGACACATGACTACTATGCAATTGACGAGTTCTACTTGCCCAAAATCTTTCTCGAGGATTAGTAGAACTCCAAATATTTAAGTCTCCTACTTGAGGACCTTCTGGAGTGGTTAGTCTACAAATATAACCGGCGGGAACTTTCCATGATTTAGCAGTTCTTATATCTATTGTGAATTTGTGTACTAGTTCTCTTTTAGCATTGGAAATATTTTTATAAAGAACTTTATCTACATTTAATGGAGTTATCTTATCCGGGTTTGGTAAATAGGCAGGAACTGGTTCATTCTGATTATTATTTTCCTGACGGTATTTTTGGATGGTCATTATGAAGATAATTTCAAGATCTGGTTGAAGCAGATACACAAGATACACAACAGCTCGTTCAAAAGTGACAACTCAAGAAATATTCTGCCAGGGGTTAGATATATATACACTTGCATATAAATATGTATGTAATGATTTAATAATGACTTATTCATTCCCCTCATATTCTAGGGCGGCCCATTGTTAGACTTTTTCCATCGGAGATGGGTTTCCTATTTGCGGGAATCGAATTCCTTCTACTTCGTTACGATTACTGTTGTGGAATATCCCACGTCATCTCTCAACAATCCGTTTAGACACACTATTAAGTCACTGTCCCACCGCAACCTTCACTATTCAGTCCAGTCAATTATTCCTTAGGTTGTTATCTATCTTCTACAAAATAAAGAGTTCAAGTTTATATCAACCAGTCGGTCTCCGATGAAATGAATCTCCGGTACATTTCAGTTCTCAAAAGCTGCCACTTATGCGGATACTAGCTCCGCGGAACGTCCACTGTCTGAGAACTATTATTAGTTACGGGTTATATTTAACCAAGTTATAAGGTACGTTAGTGATTGGCAAATATCCCGAATACGTAACTTATACCGAGGGCGATATGTGTTGTTTGTATGAATTTAATGGTTGAGTCACACCTAGTCTAGCTGTAATTCGGCGGCGATAACTTTATACGGAACAACCTATATTACACCCGCTTTATCTATTCATATAATATTGATAGATTACTATATTTTTCAATTAGTTTTCTTTTTACATTATCTAGTTCTATATAACTTTTCTGATTATTAAAATCACTTCTGATCTATCTCACATTGAAACTTAATTTTTCATCTTGACATGATCTTGTTCCACCCCTTCCCCAGACCCCTAGCTACTGCCACGCTAGATACCTCTGTGGGTAAGTTAAAACCTAGTGACAACCTAAACGAACTTCTTATTTAATTCAGTTGAACGAGAATCTCGAGCGAAGCGAGAGCTAGGGGTCTGGGGCAACGCCCCAGCCGCCGGAGGCAAAGAACCCCCCCTGTTAAGCGAATTTTCCACCTTCCTAGCCCTTATCTCATGCATAATTTTTCAACGCTTATCTTGTGACCCGGTTAATGCGTTCTCATGTGCCCCACCCTGTACGAACGGACTAACGGCCGATTTTTTTCGTTAACCCGGGTCGAGTTCATTCCACCCCACTATCTCCGGCATTTCAACGATTTATTATTGGTCTGTTGAAGTTTAAAATGAAAGAATCTATTGATTTGAATGATTTTTAATCTATGATAGTTATTGGATTCATATCATTTTGTTTAAAAAATGTCAGCCGGGCGTTTTAAAGCTCCTTCTATTAAGGAAATAGTAGAGGGTATTTTTATGGTTCGTATTATATTATCCACAGGTTTTAAGTTACCCCATACTTCACGTCTACCCCAGAGTTCTGAGCAAGCCTCCGGCAGTTGGAGTTCGTCTGCTTTCGGCGGCTGTCCCAGACCTCTAGCGTCCAGG
This sequence comes from Sugiyamaella paludigena, assembly GCA_030579875.1. Classification (NCBI taxonomy): domain Eukaryota; kingdom Fungi; phylum Ascomycota; class Dipodascomycetes; order Dipodascales; family Trichomonascaceae; genus Sugiyamaella; species Sugiyamaella paludigena. The sequence continues at coordinate 155,547 of JAKTRU010000035.1, forward strand.
ATGCCAACCCAATTGCAGCTTCCGGACCGTCGCATCCTGGAGGCTAGAGATCTGGGACAGGACTCGGGATCAATCAAGGGAGAGGGAGGGGGAGATGAAGCCTGGTTATTGGCCATATCTATTATTGTAGGTATCGCAGCCAGACGTAGCTGAAAAACAACCGAATCACAAATGATATTCTTCAGAACAGCCTGAGCACAACTTAATCCATGAATTGTTCGCACTGAGCTCACTTCATCGTAGATTAAGGGCCGATCCCGTTCATCAAAGTATGGGCCCAGACAACACAGCTGTCTCTCTGGTGTCGTGCTCTGAGAGCCATACGATGAATTCTTCAGTGATCTAAGCTCATTAATCTGAAGCATGATTGGCGAAGATAGCTAGTTTGAGGCATAGGATTGTGAGAAAACGACCTCGCGACCATCGATACACGGACGACAGTTGACCTTAGCGAGAGCTGGCCTCTCCTCCTTCGGAGGCGCGGATGGGACAACTTCGGGAAACGATTCATCATGTCTGGGGAAGCAGCAGCTAGGGAGCCTCAAGTTTCCATATACAATCTTCTAACTTACTTAGGGTCTGAGATTGAGTCAATCCCATGTGTTAAGAGCATATATTAATCCTACAATTGGGATTTTAATTACATTGGCAGCATTATATGGAATTAATGTTGGTATGAAATTAACACCAGTTTTAATTCCAGCATCAGTTATTTGCATGTTAGTACTTTTTTTTGGATTATTAACTTTGGAGCAGATTATAGGAACTCGTCGTACTTCATCGCTTCTAGCCATTGTTAATATTCCAGCAGGATTTGCATTAAGATGGATGAATGTTTGTTTTACATCACCATTTATCCTTTTACCATTGGCCCAGAAGGTTGATGTTGCTGAGGCTTTTGAGATTGGAGCAGTTTTTCTTCTTGGTTATATTGTGATGGCTGCTGTCTACGGATATTTGGCCTGGGGGTTGCAAATGATTACAAATACCAAACGAAGAGCATATGAAGACAATCCATCAGAATCCTTTGAGCTGAATTCAGTTAATAGTAGAACTGTGAGGAGTGATAGTAATTCTGAACCTCCTATAGTATCAGGAGTTGAAGCAAAGCCTAAATCATCAACAAACGATTTTCTGATATCCGAATTTAACAGTAGTAATAACGAAGCATTAGGAGAGTCTTCTGCAGCAACAAGAAATGGAGATGGAGATAGATCATCAATAGTATCATTAGCAAGTGATATTAGTAATGATAATGAGGGAGAGTCTTCTATACCAAATGGGGGCATATTAACAGCAGAATCATCATCGGATTCAGATTCAGATTCCTTGAGACTACAAAACCCATTTGCAAACCAACAATCACCACCAAGGCCACCACCTTTGCCAGAACCTATTGCATCTACTAATCGCCCAAGTATGGCAATCCCAGAAACATCGTCAACATCATTATCGGATGTTCAACGTGAGCCACAGCAGCCACCTCCTCAAGGCTATCCTATTATTATAGCAAATTGGATACATACTAAATTTGATTGGATAGTATATTCCATAATGTTTCTAGTGGGTATTGTGATCTATTATGTGATTGATTATGCTTTGGCTCTTGATTTAGCAATTGTTGTGTTATCTTATCGCGCAGGACTTCTTGTTCCACAGAAATATCGATTGGTAATTCATCCAATCTTAGTTTGTAGTGGAGTAACAATTTTAATAATTTTTATTACTGGTGAAATTAATGGTGAATCATTGGATTTAAGATTGGATAGGTTTAAAACTGGAAGAAATTATTTGACATTGTTTACTTCCACAACTCCCAAGGTTATCCCGGGAGCAGGTGATGTTTTATCAACCCTTCTTGATGTTTGTATTGTCTCTTTGGCGGTTCCAATGTATCAGTATCGTACTGATCTTAAACGTCATTTTATTGTTTTGACTGTGACATGTTTAGTAGCTGGGTTAAGCTCCTTTTTTGTATATCCGCCTTTGTGTTACGCAATAGGTATCTCTCAAACCCGTTCATTAGCATTCATAGCTCGAAGTGTCACTCTTGCATTAGCCCTTCCAGTAGTTGAAGCTCTGCAAGGATCCACCTCTTTAGTGGCTGTGGTGACCATTCTTTCAGGAATATTGGGTGTATTACTTGGTAGTCTCCTTATGGGAAAACGTGGTCTACGATTTCGAGAAGATGATTATGTTACTCGAGGACTCATAATGGGCCTTTGTTCAGGTGCAGTTGGATCTGTCCATTTGCTTACTATTGACCCGCGCTCCAGTGCAATTGCCAGTCTAAGTTTTTTCATTTATGGGATACTGTTAATTGTGTTAGCAGTTATCCCACCCATTGCTAATATAGTTCGACAGTGGGTAAACTTACCACCATTGTAGTTGATCAAAGGTAGCTAGGGCAAAGCCCCAGACCCCTAAATCTCTACGGATGGATCGATAGAACTACGGTTTAGGACTTCACAGGAGGAAGACAAGCATAAGGCGGAATCGTAGAATTGGGGCTTAAGTCATTGAAGTCAAAGCAATCTACATACTGGATAGATAAATCTACTCAGGAATTTTAAATAGTACACGTACTCTAAATGCATATGGTCAATATCAATTATCGGGTTATTCACATTACTCCCGGATCTGAAATGCCAAGCTTTCTTTATATAGCTAAGCAAACTTAATTCTAATCCCATCATTAATTAATTAGCAATAAAAGATATTGGTCTCAAACCTGTCTACGTAGGGAAGCCAGTTTGGGAAATCGGTCTGGGGAATATTAAAATAAGATTGGTACACCAGTCTTCAGCCGGGGAAGAATAGTATCCACGTCACCACGTGAACAATCTAATTAATTAAATTTAGGCCTAGAACATCCCGAGAAAAGTGTAATTATGATCATTTTATTATTAATAAATGGGTTTAACTTTTAACCTTTAGAAATTATCACACCACGGTGTCGTGCCTATACTAGTGATATTTGCTTCTCCGGCAAATAGGGCACTGCCACTGCGCCTCCGGCGGGTGGTGGTTCTCCATTCGAGTACGGTGAGTCTCGAGCATAGTGAGAGCTAGGGATCTGAGGCTACCCGCGGATCGTGTTTTCTCCGAATTTGTCCGATAGATTGCTCCGAATGAAAATGAACACCCTAACATGAAACATTTGCGTGGTTTTTTCATTTCGGGGTTATGTATCTTAATTAACCATTGTGCATATTTAGCATCTGATCAGTTGTTAGTGGTGTACTACTACTGGCCGGGGTTAGTCGGAGGCTACTATCCATTAGTAGTATATTTACGAGCTAGGCAACTAACCTTCCACATTACCGGGGCCGATTCTGGAAACGGCGGTCAATTAAAACTCCCAACCTCGATAAAGCAATTTATATTTTAAAATGAATTATAAATACTACTACTATTACTTAACTTAGGTTGTTACGGCAATAGTACATTTTAGTATGGTTCGACGTAAGGTTGACGTAAGTTACTGCAAGTCTCGAGATCTTCAAACCAACAAGTCATGAGCCATTAATAATTAACACTGGCAGGCAGAGTGCCGCCTTACATACGGCGGCTAGCTGAGGTGCGGGAATATTCTTGAAACTGCTTCATCACTTAGAAATTCTAGACTGATTAATCAAAATCGGATCAATTCTGTTCAGTTAAAAGAATACGATAGTAGTATCAAGACATCTCGTAAATAAAATATAATTAACTAGTAAAAGCATAGTATTAGTACACCTAGTACAACATCCATTTCTAACCCAATAGCATGATTTCCAGATTCCAGCGGAAGATCTTCGCTACAAAAAGCTTGTATTAAACTTACATTAACCTTGTTACTTAACTTGTATTAGTTTAGTTAATATGCGGAGGAGGTAAAACCCTAAATGAAAATAATACCTCAAATCTTTATTGTTTAATTGGTAGATCCATCTGTCCAGATTGCCGCAGGCACACAAAAGAATGCCAGTCTGCGAAAACACACAGAAAACACTCACACACACACACGGACTGGCACTCTTACTCCCACCCACATACACTTCCTTTCATAGTAATTTGTAGATGAAATTATATTAACGAGGTAATGGATATTAATTACTATAGATAAAATCTCTTTTAATATACATATAACAGAATGTAACAGAATATAAAGAATCTTTATAATGAGGTCAGCAACAATAAAAAAGAAAAAGAAAATTCAAAGGGAAAAAAATTGCCCCGAAAAAGCCCTGTTCTGCCTTTGCCTTTGAGTCTGTCCGTCGGTCTCTTTTAAGCCAGACCCTCTGCTGTATTTTGATCTATTTGTTCTCATTCTTTTTGTTTCTTTCTTTTCTTTCTTCTTCTTCTTTTTCTTCTTCTGTTTTTTATTGGTTTTGTTTTGTTGTTTGCTTTTCAATATCTTTTGAAGTTTTCAAAGAGTGTAAAAAATCAAGAGTTATCTCTTATAGATTTCTCTGAGCATTTACGTGCAGGCTCATCGCTTGCTTCGTGCTTGCTATATAGGCCAGGTCTAAGAAAGAAATTTATAGATCAAGAGAGAGGGAGACGGGTAGTCCAATTTTGTGAGAGATATTTTGTTGTTCTTTAAAACTCTTTCGAAGACCTGATTTGGTAGGAAGATTTTGTAGGATTTCGAGGATTTTGTCGAGTATTTCGAAGAAGTTCTCGAGTTATTTCAAAAGCTTCCCGGGATCAGTTGCTTCTTCTGATCGTTATTTATTAATCGTTACTCTCTTCACTTAATCGAGTGACGTCTGGCGTTTTTGTTTGTTTGGTGTTCTTTGTTTTTGAATTTTTTTAAATCTATTATTATAAAATGTCCACTTCTACTAGTAGACATGAATCAAATGCTACCATAGGTGCTGGTATGAATGGTGGTGCAATATTAAATCCTCATGTTTTGAGTGGTGATGTTACTGCTCCTAGACCTGTTTCTGCAATGTCTAAACTTAAAACGATGTTTGGAACAAAGAAGGCTCCAATGCCATTTGGTGAAAGAACTCCTGCTACAACTCCAAGTCCACAAGTTAGTCCTGTAATTGGTCCTTCTCCTGTTGATTCTATACAGAATGGTAAATCATCTACAAATGATGGTGTGAAGAAAATGAGTCCTAGTCCTTCAATACAGAAAATGAGTCCTAGTCCTTCAATACAGAAGATTAGTCCTAGTCCTTCAATACAGAAGATTAGTCCTAGTCCTTCAATACAGAAGATCAGTCCTAGTCCTTCAATACATAATGATAAACCCTCTACAAATGGTGTAAAAAAGATCAGTACTAGTTTTTCAATACAGAACGATAAAACATCGACAAATGGTGGTGGTGTTCATAGGAAGATCAGTGCTAGTTCCTCTAGTTTGTCAAATATGCTTCTAACAACTACTAATATTTCTAATGGTAGTAGTAGTAATAGTAGTAGTACTGTTACAAGTCCAATTGGTTCTTCAAATTATACCACTTTACCACAGGCTGTGAATTCGTCGTCTACTAGTGTTCATAGTATGCATTCTGCTGGTGGTACTCGAATTATTATTCATGATGATGGTACTCATGAACATCATTTAAAAAGTACCAGGCGTCAAGAAAAACTTGGTAGAATGATACGTGATATTATTGGAACTGGTCAAAAAGTTCGTAATGATGCTGTTTCTGCAATGCCTGATTTCGTTGATAAACATTCCGATGATGATTCTGATGATACTAAGAGAAATTCATTAACAAACAATTTGGCCGATCTTAGTCTTATGAGTGGGTTAGTTTCTCAAATTGAAAGAGGTGAAAAGGATGTTAAAAATATTGTCAGAGATGGTGGTTTAAATATACCTGCTCCCGTAAGCACTACTGTTTTACCCACAACTGCTACAACTACAACAAATGCATCTGCTCAATCAACTGCTCCGAAATCCTTAATTCAAAAGTATGGTAAATGTCAGGAAATTATTGGTAAAGGTGCTTATGGTGTTGTAAGAGTTTCTCATAAATATGATCAAATAGCCCGTCGTGAAGTATTATTTGCCGTTAAAGAATTTAAACGACGTCCTTCAGAAAACGAACAACATTTTTCTAAACGTTTGACAAGTGAATTTTGCATAAGTTCATCTTTGCATCATGTTAATATTATTCAAACTTTGGATTTAATGAAAGATGCTCGTGGTGTTTGTTGTCAAGTTATGGAATATTGTGCTGGTGGTGATCTTTATTCTTTAATATTAGCATCGGATGGTGGTTTAGAGCCTTTAGAAGCAAATTGTTTCTTTAAACAAATCATGCGTGGTGTTGTTTATATGCATTCTATGGGTGTTGCTCATTGTGATTTAAAGCCAGAAAATATCCTTTTGACCCCTACTGGTGCAGTGAAGATCAGTGATTTTGGTAATGGTGAATGTTTTCGAATGGCTTGGGAATCTGAAGTTCATTTATTAACTGGTGTTTGTGGTTCAAAACCTTATATTGCTCCTGAAGAATTTCGAGAGAAAGCTTTCGACCCACGTGCTGTTGATATATGGGCAACTGGGGTTATTTATATGGCTATGCGTACCGGTAGTTATTTATGGCAAGTTGCAGTTCCGGAAGAAGATGAGTTCTATGCTAAATATTTACAAGGTCGTAAACATAAAAATGGTTATGAACCTATTGAGATGCTTAAGCGGAGTAGGTGTAAAAATGTCATTTATTCTATTCTTGATCCAATGCCCAATCGTAGAATCACTGGTAAACAGGTTCTGAACAGTGAATGGGGAAGAAGCATTAATGTCTGTAAATGTGGAGAAGAAGGTCATTGATAGGTCTACTTTAGTAGTCTGTATGTATAATAATTATGATGATAATGAAATTTATATTAACTCCTACTTCTATACGACTGCAACTGGGACGTAGTCCCAGACCGAGCCCGGCATCACTGAAATTTTTTTTCAAGTAGAACAGCAACCGGTCCGTGGAGTCGGCAACAAATTAAAAGGTTTTTCATCTTTCTTTTATTATTACACACAACAAAAAAGTTAATAGATTTCTTCCGGATTGTTGCCACATCGATTGCGAAGAGGCAAATAAAACAATTCACAGGAGAGCATACTGATCAGAAACAGATCATGAAATTTTTTTGGTTATTTGTTTTCCATTTATACATTGTTAAAAATCAGTAAAAAGATCATGATAAGGATCTGGGCAATCAACTCCATAATCAAGATCTTCTTCAGGATAACGATCAAATAAAGAAGTATCACCAACACCAGACTGAATAGGTGGTTCATATGGAGTCTCAATATCCTTTGAAAGAAGCTTTTCCCAAATGACTTCACTAAACCATGGATGACTTTTAATATCTTGAGAACCATTTTGTAAATTACCTAATCTGCGAGTTAAATCTTTAGTGATTAATCTTTGAAGTAAATCAGTAACATCAGGATGAAGATAAGATGGAAATCTAACATTTCCAACAAGAATGTTTTCATAGGTTTTCATGGGAGTTTGATCATAAAATGGAGTATAACCAGTAAGCATTTCATAAATAAGAATACCCAGAGACCACCAATCCACAGATTTATTATAGGCTTTAGTGGTAACGACTTCAGGAGCTATATAATCAGGAGTTCCACATAAGGTCCATGTTACGTCGGCTACTTCTTTTGCAAAACCAAAATCAGTGATTTTAATATGACCATTTTTATCAAGAAGAATATTTTCTGGTTTTAAATCTCTATAAATAATATTATGAGAATGTAAATATTCAAGGGCCAAAGTAACTTCAGCAGCATAAAATTTAGCCACCGGGTTGGGGAATCGTTGAGATTTTCTTAACAAGGAGAATAATTCACCACCTTCAATGTAATCCATTACCATGAACAAGTTTTTAGAATCTTGGAAAGTACCCCACATTCTAATGAGAAAAGGATGTTCTACAAGTTTAAGCATTCTACGTTCATCATTTGTATGTTCTACTTGTTTCATTTTCACAATCTGGGCTTTTTTTAGGACTTTAATTGCATAGAATCGACCATTATGAACACTTCGAACTAGATGTACTCTACCAAAAGATCCAGTACCAAGAGTTCTTTGAATATGGAAATCCTTCAAAGTATATTTTCCTTTAGAAATCGTAGATCTTTTAGGAAGTAAACTATGACCATCAGTACCGATTGCATTGGCAGCAGCAGTAGTAGCAGAGCTAGTGTGGGGAGTAGTAACCGGGTTGCTTGTGACTGGATTGGTAGCTGAAGTTGTGGTCACAGGTGGTAAAGTTATAGGAAGGTTACCAAGATGTTGTTGAGGTGGTAATGTCGATTGAATCGGTAAAACCGATGAAACCGGTTGGACCGGATGAGCCTGGTGTTGGCCGTGATTATCCATGGCTGTAGTAATACTATAATCAGGGATAGTAGTTGTAGTATCAGTAGTAGTTGTATCACCAGTTGTATCACCAGTGGTAGCGGTAGCAGCTGTAGTGTCAGTAGTAGCTGTATTGGCGGTGGAAGCAGTAGTAGTAGTAGTATTAGTAGTAGCAGTAGTTAAAGATGGCGCTGCTGATAAAGAAGATGAAGAATCAATAGTAGTACTATTAGTTGTTGATGCTGTATCTGATTCCCCTTTTTTATGTTGAAAAGTGAATTTATTTATAATTTTGTGCATACCAGGGACCGGCCATGCCCTGAGATATAAAACAAATTGGTAAGAATGAAGAAGTACCGCAAGATTATTTATATAATAATAGTGTACTCTAGACTTACTTATCGATGATATTTAATGAGAGCGTAGTTGGACTAAATGTGAGTCAATTGAATGTGCAATTGAATCGAAATGCGATTGGTTGTAGAAATCTAGCTATGATTGCTTCTGATTGAATCCGAGATAGAATCTATTTACGACTGAATCTCTTCTAATTGAAGCTTCTAACTTGCAATTGAATCCGCAATAGAAATATATTTAAGATGTGATAGATCAATTTCTTTTGTTCTCCTACTATATGTATAATAAGAACAAAAATTAATTCTAACCTAAGCCGACTTGAGTTAATCCAATCTCCCTTTCAATTAATCAATATCAATTACCTTCGAAATGATTAATTGAACTTCAATGGCAATGACAATGGATGAAAGAAACTAAGAGAATTAAACTTGAACCGAGAGAGATAGAGAGTAGCTCTCACAACAAGAAAGTGAGAGACGCCGAAAAGGGCTGTTTGTGGGTTTGTGGGTTTGTGGGTTGTGGGTTGTGTCTTTTTTTAATGGGCGGCTTGTGCTTTGTTTCAAGGCGGATGTTGAGATTTAAATGCGGCTCAAGAACGGATGGTTAAGCCGTGAAAGCACGGGCCCGTTTAATGCATATTTTTTAATCGAGACTCTAGACAAGGAGATTGACCTTAATATAGTGGTGTTGAATCTTACTGATATTAATTTATTCTTTTTTACGAGTTTTCTAGCCAATGAAAGTCCCGTTAAGCCTCCGACGGTTGAAAAAAACCTCTCTAGAGGGCTGCCCCAGACCATGTTTGTTCGGTTCGCTCAATTCGCTCAGTTCGCTCGAAGTGAAATTCGTTTAGTTTTTCGAATGAAGGGAGAGCTTCACCCTTTACCTCTGGTGGCTGGGGCTTCAGGCTTCACCCAGACCCCGTTTGCTCGCTTCGCTCGAGCGCCGATGCCCCTATTTGTCTCCGGTGGCTGAGGCGCTACCCCAGACCCAGCTACTGGCTTCGCTCGTTAAATCCTTTTATTTTCTCGAGCGGAGCGAGAGCTATGGGTCTGGGGCTACGTCCCAGCCGCCGGAGGCAAAATGCGGGAGGGCGTATGTTATTGTATCTTGTTTTGATATATATATACATAATTTGTTTACTTCCAGGAAGACTAGAGAGAGCTGGACGAAAAATGATAATTATCTAATAAATAGAGATAATCCTGGAGAATAGAACCAAATAAATTGACTACTGGTACATTCTCTGTTTTAGAAGCAACTCCATGAAGTATAGGTCGAACTGTTGTTTGATACATAGCCCCTCTTAGACTCCACCACCAAAACGCAGTCCCCCGTTTATGAAGTTGTTCTGCTTCTAATTTGGTCAATCCATGAGATACTCCTCCGGCTAAAGTCTCATTATAATTGTCAATAGCCAATTTACGAGCATAATATTCAACACAAATTCCTATTAGCCATGGTGTCCAATTTCTTGGCCGTTTTCTGAATTTATATGCCAATAATGCGTAAATTAATGGTCTCAGGATATACAAAACTTCAGCAAACGTTCCTTTTGCACTGGTCAATTTATGAAATAAATCAATTGGCTGTTTAACATCTTCCAATGCTAATACTTTAGTTTGTAAGAACCCCTGAGTGTCACTAGGAGTCATAGGAAGAGGAGTCCCAGTTCTTGGCATTGTCCAAGAAACACTTGCACTGGGAGAATTTGTATCTCCGGTCAAAGGAGTTGCTGGTGGTAATGGTGATTCCTCATTGTTTTCAATAGTTGCTGGATCAAACTCTCTATCTGGAATTGGAGGATTTGCTAACGGTCTCTTGGATAATGCTATCAATGCCAATCTAAGAGTAGATTTGATTGATTCAATTCCTATTATAGCTTTCCACCTAGTTTTGTCTCCACCCTTTTGTTTCAATGCTATGGTTTCCCATAATAATTCAGTATATCGAGTAATAGTTAACATTAAAGCAAGGTATTTGTATAATCGTTTCTGTTTCATTAACTCTTCCGTATATCTATTATGCATACTTGGTTTGAATTCTGGATCAGCCAATTTTTCAGCTGCTTTGGCCAGAATAGAATCATGATATAATCCCAAAATTTGCAGTAATGATGTTACTATATACAGTTAGTAAACGGTCAAATGTTTCCCCATCAGTTGCCAATGGCATGTTCCTCAAGCGAAATCATAGTCGACTTGGTTGAGTGGAGGGAACAGTAATGAAGCTCATGGAGCATTCTCACTGATACTTACAAGACTCAGAAGCTACTTCAACATCTTTAAATCGTCCAGGTAAAATGAAACTAAGTGATCTAAGACTTGATTCAATAGATGAAATCTGACTGGCATTTTTCAATAAGAACTCTTCATATGCTGCCAGCCAATTATTGGTTGAGGAATTGGTGGTGGTACCTACAACCATTTCAAATTAAGAGAGGAGGACTGAAATAATCAAAAACAAAAACAAAACACTATTTAAGATTTCAGGATTCAGACTGATTCTGGTGAAAGAAGAATTGTGGGGAATGATAATATTCTGTACCGGTACGACCGTAAACAGTGAATGAATCAGCCGAGGCGAGAATCCGGAATATTGAGAGAAGAAGATCATAACCAAAAATGACATCAATGCGGCTTTAATATCACTTTATTTGAGCCCTTCTCTATGCGGCTACTCTAGTCCGTACCGCTCCGACGGCCTGAGATTGCTTCATCATAAGACTAGTAAAAACACTCTCCAAATAGATTCTACTATTACGAGTCCTCCAGTGAATCTCGGAGAATTCGAAGCTTTGTCCCAGACTCCAGAGATAGACAGAACGGTGTATTTGGCTCCGGAGGCTGGAGCTTTGCCCCAGACGCTCGAGAGGCTCGGAACTTATCTGCCATAATCGGTTACAGATCTCGGTCAATATCACCAGGTGTCTAACGAGTTGTCTAACCAGGCACCATTTGCTGGAGACTCCGGTATCACATTCCTATGCCGGAGCCACCAAAGACAATCTTTCGGGGTCGAACCAGTGGCCTCCGACAGTACCATCGAACGGCTGACCATAGGATCAAGAACCGATTGTTATAAGTTCAAGCGCAAACTAACAAAGTGGGTACAATATGATCTCGCTACGAAACTAAACTAGTAGTAGTATACGAACTAGTTGTTTCAGACTCTTTCTTCAAACTCAATTCCAATCAGAGTAGTAAAATGTTTCAGCTTGATTTTTGTACTAATGACTATGATTAGTTCATGTTAGCAGTGATTTCAACTGCAATTAATGTGTCTCAGTCAAGCAAGGTAAGCTCTCGTTAACATTTTGACCGAAGTCGTCATTCAAGTATCGAAATAATACATTTCTGAAAGATAAAAAGATAAGCCAATAATAACCAATTAAGTCAAATCTTTATTTCGACCGAAGAAAGGTACTACTCTAGCTGTGTTTGGGGAGGCTGGCTGCCGCAACAAGTGGCTGGTTGACTATTGTGGACTCGCTGGCGGCTGCAGGGACATTGGGAATCTCGCATAAAAAGTGGGGCCAATTAAACATTGTAAATCACTTTGTCAACCCAGCCAGCCACTCAGAAACAAAATGACGATACATTATTATAACTAGATGGTTTCAAGTAAAGTTTCATCCGATTAAGATAATATCTAAGTAGTCTGAAAATAAAACAGCCAGAAACAAAGAGAAGTTCAATAGCTTTCTTTGTCTTTTCGACGGTAGCAGGAATATCAAAGGGATTACTCCGGTTTAAGGGTTGGTAATCTGCTGATATTCGATACAGTTACCGAAACTTTATCGTCAGACGTCAGATCCAATTATACAACAGCCAGTTGGTTGTCACGAGGTTACCTGCAGGAATTAGTGCGGCCCGATTCTGCTAAGCTTGGAGCAGCTAGTACATTGCATGATGTCTTCTTGTATGGCAGCATATGCAAGAGCCGTGAACTAATGATGGAGAAGGCGCTGCTGTAACTTAACTTTAACTTACAGTAGTTAGTTAGCCTACATATCCAATCAGCTTTGTTTAATGGACAAGCACGGGCTCGCCAAAAAAATCTGGAAAATATGTAGACTTAGCTGTTTATGACATCTTCATCAACGATCTACCTTCAGTTGATTTGGAAATTTTGTCTCGGATCTGAATCTATCTGCGCCGATCTCCGGCCCACTTCCCCTTTTACCTATAGTCACCTCCGGTGGCTGGGGCGAAACCCCAGACCCAATAGCTCGCTTCACTCGGGTTTCTGTAACTGCCCTTTGTAATTTCGAACTCTCGAAAACATCATTAAGTTACTACCGGTCGGATTCTCTGGGTATCACGGAGGACAGACATGTCGCCGGAGATGACGTCCGTGATTTCCAGTCTGAAAATTTTTGTTCTATAAATAACACGCATAACTCAAAAAGCTTGGGTAGGGTGCAGCATAAGCCAAGTCCCTGTATGTCAAACTGTGAAAAAAGTTACAGTTTACTAATGATGCCTAGTTTATTCCTACCCCGCTTCATTTGCTAAGGCTTTTAGACTTGCCCAGAATTTCGGAATTTTCGCATTCTGTTGGTTACTCAAGAAGATTAACAATCAACTGCCTCTGATACCAGACTGCGTGAAACAAAGGAATATCTTTAAATGAACAACATAAAATATGTTTGCGATCATAACAAACTCGAGCCTAGGGAGATGGTTCCTCAATAATTTGTGTTTAAAATTACCATTACTGCTGTAACTACTACAATTATTGGTTTGTGTAATTGATCTTGATCTCTGATCTGCATATTGGATCTACAAATGCAGATGCAGATGAACAGAAGTGGATTTACACGTGAATTTATGCATTATGTTCCATAGGTTTTTTATCAGATATGACGAGCCATATTTGCTGAAATCGATTCTTTGCCGTTTCTCAAAAACTCGAAGTTATTTTTAAAAAGGTGCTTAAAAAAGATTTTCCAACTTCCAATGGTGCCAGGACCCCGCACGAACGCTGTATCTCCTTCGGTAGGGGTTTGGCAGCCGCCCAAAACCATCACCTATAATTGGTCTAGTTAGCTGACCAATGTATTTCTAAGTTACGTATAAATCTAACCAATATGGGGAATTAGGATACCCGTCTGTAACAAGAGAATGGACGATAGACTTCGGAACAGATGGATCCAGGGCCGCAGTATAAAATTGTAAGTGTGGAGTTATTTATAACGACATTATAACATTCACGCAACTGTTAAAGTAACGTTCGTTACCTTAACGTGTTATACAAGACATGTCATGTTACATCTGTCCCTGGATGGCTGGCTGATCGGTTGTTTTTTCCTAGAATGATTGTATACATATTTTTATGCATATGCATCTCCATAATAACCTGACATTAAGCTATATGCGTTACGTATAGTTGCATAAGTTGTTCAAGCTGACCACTAAAATTAGCGCTCTCTACGCGCTACACTATGATTTAAACGCTGTTGTTACTGTACTGAACGCACGGACCAACACCTGCTTATCATTATAGTGTAATGTAATAGTAGATCATAGAAAAAGAAATAAAGATAACCTAGAAAGAAGAGGCTATAAATATATAGACTCACATAAAATCTGCTCTCTTGAGCATACAGCACCTGACATGTAGTTAGAAAGAGGAACAGAAAAGAAAAGTTGGAAATGTAATAATAGTAGATACTTGAAAATGTCGTTAATAAAAATTAATCAATGTCATTGATTCTCTTGGCCATCGTACATTGCCGTTAGCCGATGATGAATATTCTTTTCTTTTCCCAGGGCCAAAAGATTAATAATAGTAATAAATGAAGTACCAAAAACTAGGATCTTTAGAAGCTACCATTAAAAACAAAATATATTTTACATGTTTTAACTATTAGTAGCTAATAATAATACCTGGCGCTTAATAACTAAACTAATCATTTAAAGAATAAGGTGACAATGATGCATACATATGAGGATATACGACAGATCTAGATCTTCCGTTCCAGAGAGATATATATAAATTGGTTCAACTATCCTGCTAAATAGTGAATTTAATATTTTATTGTTTCTAGTTTAGTAGAATTATTTTTTCATTACAAAGTTATTAGCGATAAATCAAATTTATTTATATCTCAATAAAGATCTAGGTTAGTCGGGTTTTAAGATCTAGATTAATTCAATTTCAACATCTAACTGGTCATTCGTTTCCCATTCTATCGTTATCGATCTGATTAGGCATTGATATTTCATCTCAGTATATATCTCATAATGAAGTCAAATTATCATTTCTCTTTACCTCTCATTTTGGTATCAAGTTTTTGGACTAAATCAATTGTTGCTCAAACTTTTAGTACATGTAATCCACTTCTTTCTGATAGTTGTCCACCAGATCCGGCATTAGGTACTGATATTTCAGTTTCTTTTACGAATGGTGCATCAAATTATTTCACTGCTATAGATGCTCCGCAAAAGATCACTTATAGCTCAAATTTAGGTGCTGCTTTCACTGTTGCTCAATCTGGCGATAATCCAACTATTCAATCGAATGATTATATTATGTTTGGAAAAGTTGAAGTTGTACTTCAAGCTGCTCCAGGTCAAGGAATGGTTTCTAGTGTAGTTTTACAAAGTGATGATTTAGATGAAATTGATATGGAATGGGTTGGAAATGATGACACTCAATATCAGTCCAATTTTTTCTCAAAAGGTATAACTGGTACTTATAATCGCGGAGAATTCCATTCTGTTAATGATCCTGTGGGCTCTTTTCATACTTATACAGTTGATTGGCAAGAAGATCAAACTGTTTGGCTATTAGATGGTGTTCAACAAAGAGTACTTCTTAGTACTGATCCACAAGGATATCCTCAAAGCCCAATGAGACTACGTATTGGATCTTGGGCTGGTGGTGATCCCTCTAATCCTCCTGGTACAATTGAGTGGGCAGGAGGTCCAATTAATTATGGTGCTGGTCCATACAGTCTTTATATCCAATCATTGCAATTATGGGATTATTCCACAGGTTCTCAATATATTTACGATGGTCAAAGTGGATCGTGGCAATCTATTACTGCGGAAAATGGCCAAGTTAATGGTAATTTAAATGACTCAGGAAATAATGATGCTGTTGATCCTCCTTCCTCTTCCAGTAGCAGCCCACCCAGTACAACTAGTACTACCTCCACTAGTACTACCTCCACTAGTACTACTCCTACTCCTACCCCTACTCCCACTACAACTTCTACCACCAGCACTACTACTACTACTCCTACTTCTACTACCACATCTACACCACCACCATTTCCAACTTCTATAACTTCGTCTACTACCTCAAGTTCAATTCCTTTGTCAACTGCTCCTACCACCACTTCGACTACTAGCATTCCCTTGTCGACGGCTCCCACTACCACTTCGACTACTAGCATTCCCTTAACTACTTCTGCTTCCCCAATCATCATTGTTACAGGAACTGGTAGTAGAGTATTTACCGGCACTGGTACTGGTACTGGAGCTAGTTTATCCATTTCTACCACGTCTGTAATTTTCTCCAATACATCTACATCACAAATCACAACACCTGCAGTCACCACCACTAGTACGACATCGGTCGCTGTTCTTACTGGAGTCACTCAAAAAACCGGTGGAGCAATGAGCCTAAAAGTGTCTTGGATCATG
Source organism: Sugiyamaella paludigena (assembly GCA_030579875.1). Lineage (NCBI taxonomy): Eukaryota > Fungi > Ascomycota > Dipodascomycetes > Dipodascales > Trichomonascaceae > Sugiyamaella > Sugiyamaella paludigena. The sequence continues at coordinate 171,883 of JAKTRU010000035.1, forward strand.
TTAATTTTGTTAGGACCTGCCATTTTATTATGGTAAGAAACAGCATTATTATTTCAGCACATTTTAATTTCATTTTAATTTCATAGATATAAGTCCTTCCTGGTCTTAAGAAAAACACATTTTTTCCCCTTTCTTCTTCTTCCTTTGTGCTATTATATTTTTATTTGCATTGTTATGTATCACGATTTTTATGATTTTTATTTTATTTCTTAGAATATATGAGTCATTCATTGGCTTGATTTAAAATACATAAATATAATAATATTTTCTATGTCACACTTCATATAGGTAAATATACCCTGAAGTGGAATGGTCCATCTATTCCAAACTGGTATCAAAAAGGTCCGAATGGAATATTTTGACATATGGCATTACGGCTTAACTGTCAGAGGCATATCCCTTCGAACCGGGTTCAGCCTCCAGCAGCTGGGACGAGCCCCAGACCCCATTGCTTCCACTGCGCTCGAGAAGTTCTAACACTCGAGAGAAGCAAGCAATGGAGTAGGCGTAACAGGAAAGTACCTGGAGAAGATTCTCATCCTTGACATCTCGCCATCCCCTCTAGCCAAGCGGTTTCCGCTGATAGTCCTAAACATAATAATAATATCCAAAATTAAACTTACTTGTTTCTTTTCCAAGGTGGAACATAACGTACAGAGCTACCAGCTGGGGAACTTTTTTGCTCAATTGGATTGGATTCTACTGAATTCTTGCCAGAAGAAGCCTTCGAAGTCTTAGATGTGATCCCACCTTTAACGGCGTTCGTCTTAGCCTGTTTACCAGAGCTGGGTTCAATAGATTTCTTTACAGCATTGATATACTCAGAATCTGACATTGAGTCAATTATTGCAGATTTCACATTAACAATAGAATGGAAGTCAGTTGTTTTTTCATTATTCACATTCCTAGAATTCGCATATCCAGGCTTGGCATTATCTGCAGATTGATTGTTTGAATTCGAATTGCCACTTATAGACTCAAAACGTTCTTCAGATTCAATTCCAGTATGTTTACCTCGCGCAGAGACAACAGACTTTTTCACTTCAGGACTTGCTGTCTTGGATACATTGTCTTCTGATAAAGAGATCTTCGACAATGATCCAGCTAGAGCATCAGTTTCATCAGTTACTGCTGAACTTGAACCTGAACTTCCCATGGTTCTGGTTCGCCTTGGCTGATTATTCTGCTCTAAAGTTCTATTAATATTCAAAATTGCTGGACTTGGACCAGTTTGCTGAGCATCCAACGCTCTTCTTGCTCGTGGAATATATTTCGGTATATCTTCTGGTGGAGTATATCCTGCTCTAATCTTAAATGATCTTCGAACTGATCCATCACTCCGAACCGATCCACCGGAATATCTTGATCCATCTTCAGCAATACGAATTCCACTTGGAGATTCGGTTGTTTTATCAGACATTATTTGAGCATTATGATCGTGATGACGATGAGAGCAAGTGAGAGAAGAGTGTTGACAAACAATATAGCGGCTTAAGCCACACGGAGAACTTGTGCGGCGGAAAATTTCAGGGTCTGTGTCCAACGCAATAGACCTCCCCAGTTTTCTCTCTCAACGCTCACCAGATTGTTTTATCAAACACGAGGACATCCAACGTCTCATTCTGAGACTTGTCTTGGTTTGGCTTCATCAGTGTGTAGAGGCTGGTGATAAAGTGG